>VDFB02193867.1:475665500-475681593 GCA_007258455.2 Sequoia sempervirens | reverse complement strand
AGTACATGTGGTTTACTTGATTTTTGGGAATTTTGTGTTGTGTTTTTTTCACTGTTTGAACCTTCTAAAAACCCTAACTAGGACTCATACACCCCTCTAGGCGACTTAGTCCCGAGTTAGACCTGAAACTGCATTTTACAGCATTAAAAACCTTATTTTTGTGCTTTTGTTTATTGTTGTTAGATCTCTATTTCAGATTACCGAGTTTTTGTTTCATTCATTTCATTAAAATATAGCTTAATTTGGTTTCATTTCAAGTGCATTTGTAAAAACAATAATCATAATTAGAGAATATCATTTATCTTGTGTTCATTGCATTTATCTTGCATTCATTGATTATCCCTTGCATGAGCTTTACAACTTGGTGTCCTATTGCTAATACTATAGTGAGACATAGTTTGAGAATCATGTCATCCCATGATAGAATAATTGTCATGGATCTTAGGTTATCTTTCTCTTTCACTCATAGTGTTGACACTAGCTCACTAGGTATGGACCATACCCTTAACAACTCTTTACCTTCAAGTAGCACGACAAGTGTTGAAACAATGGTTGCTAGTATCTCTCAAGAAAACATAATCCAAATCCATGAAGAATTAGCAAACCTACAACATCAAGTGAGTACTGAAAACATTTCCAACATTGATATCCCTACCATAGATAACATACACCGCATGATTGAAAGTGAACAAGGGGCATATAACCTATCTTAGATTTTTGGAAAACGTCTTACCTCAATCACTAGTTGTGCTCAACCTTCGAACAATGTCCAAAGTCAAGGAGGAACCCAAATTACTCCTCCTACAACCATTGCCTCTATTCCTACCTATTTCAATCCTCAAGTTACGACACTGATGCAACCTACTAGTAATATCTTTCCTACCTTGGGTATTTCCGCTAGCAATCTTAATACATTTGTGGCATCTCACGTCATATATCCTACCACTTTACCTCCCATAAGAATTCCATTCACTTCCCCCTCAAACACATATAAATCCTAAAATGACGGGAATAGGCAGTTCCACCTTTAAGGAGATGGAACACAAAAAGGGTTTAGGACCTTCCTCCTATTTCCTTATATTTCATTCAAGGAAACCTTAGAGATTTCAGTCTAGTGATGGAATAAGGGAAAGAGATCTACAATAAGGTGACCTAAGGATGTGATTAGAAACAAAAGGGGGTTCACCACCAAGAAAAGGCTTGGAAAGAAGAAGATGAAAATGATATGCAAACCTAACTATGTAACCTAAGATATGAAACTAAAAATTAGAATAATGAACCCAACAAAGGGATAGGGGAACCTAGAAAATAAAGGGCTTGAAACAAAGGTGCACTCCCAAAATTATGTGAGTTTTTGAAGTGGGTGGGACTCATACGCTAGTAGGGGTGATTTAGTCCCAATTTAGGGTTTCAGGCTGAATCTGGAATTTGGAACTACTAAACTAGGATCTACAAAAAAAGCCTGAAAACTGGTATACTAGGACTCATACACCACAAGTGGTGATTTAGTCCCAGTATTAAGGTTGATCTAAAATTTTGATATCCTCTAGTGATCTCCTATAGCTTCTCTCCCTTCTAATCTATGATTTTGAAACACCAAACTCTTGCTTCTCACGTAGGTGACTTTTCGTAATCTTGCAAGGAAGGTGACAATTTTGACAACTTTGCAACTTTGACAACTCTCTCCAATCTTGCTCTTCAATGGATCTTCAACCTAAATCTGAAAATCAAACATCAAAGAGGAAAAAAAATTATTTTGTTGTTATTGTATAGGGGTTTCCTTGGTCAAACCCTATTTGGTAATCAAACAGAAATACAATCAAATAGAGATGAAGGAATAGGATGAATGAACAAATAAGATATCTTGCAACTCACCAAACCCTTGGAATAAAAGGCTATAATCTTGTATGAAATGGCTAGCATGAATGTATATCTTTACTCTTGATTTTATTTTATGAATCTTGACTTGAATGCTTGCTTGAATCATGAAAAACCTACATCACAAATGCTAGCTAAAAAAAAAACATGATGCATGATGACTTTGACATGATGTTTGAATCTTGAATTTAGCTCCAAAATGTTTGATAATCAACTCTTGAATGCTCTTGAATTGCTATAATTATTGAATGATTAGATCACACTTTCTCATGAAAATTGCTAGATGACTTGTAAACTTGCTAGGTGAAAACTAAGTGAAATAACCTTGTATTTATACTTGTTTATGCAAAAATTCTTGAAATTACAACAACTTGGAAGTTGACATCCAGATCTAGGAGAATAAAATCGCCATGAATTTGAATTGAATATGAGTCAAACTAAGGGAGACTCATATGCCAATTGGGGTGTATGAGTCCCAATAAGGTAGGCTTGGGACACAAATTTTAAGAATTGTTAAGTTCTATGCCAAATTTAGGACTAGGCCCTGAAACTTAGGTGGGATCCATACGCCCAAGGTGGTGTATGAGTCCTAAATCACTAAATTTGGGCCATACAATTCAAAATAATTAAATTATGATTGGATATTAGATATGTGTCATTTGGGCCACTCTGATTAAAAATCATTAAATTATGATTGGCTATTAGATATGTGTCAGGATTATACTTGGAAAGATGCATTGAATAAGGCTTGTGGATTAAAAAAGGACCAAATAAGGCATAAAAAAGCCCAATTTTACTAGGGAGGGCCCAAAAAAGTGTGAAAATGTAAAGGGATACATTTTCCAACACTATATTTTGCCTCCACTTTAGTGAGAGGATTAACTTGCTTAAAAATCACACTAAAGTAGACAAAGTCGCATCAAGAGGGGTCCAAGTGTACCAATGCTAGTGAGATAGGATGACAATGATCAAGAGGGTTGCGTAATCCCCCAGGATCAAGGTCCTATGGAAAACCAACATAGTAAAAAAAGAACACACATGAAAATTATGTAAGGAGCAACAAGGAAAAATCATACACTACCAAAGATAAAGAGAAATAAAAACAAAAACAAAAGGGGTGGATCAAGCTTCGACCATTTGTCCTGCACATTGTGAATCAGATCTAAGTTGTTTGTCCAAAAATGTTACAAGTGGAACATGATATCCACTATGAAAACCAAATGTATACTCATAAGGGCTAGTCGAACCTCAAGTCATCCACTAGGTGAGCCCCCAATGAGACACATACACACGCAACTGGTATGCACTCACACAGACAAGCAAGTGGCTATGGAAAAGTCACACCTAAGTTGGACTCCCATATGTACAACCATACCAAAGCTATACCTCCTGATAACTTTGATAAGGCACCACACAACACAAACAACAGGATTCACGAGGCAAGCAAGGATTTGTATGCTAACACCCATGAATAAATAAGATAGCTCCATAGGCAAGTAAAGTGTGATATGCAAGGTGGCCATATAATCTATATTATAAATGAAAAATAGTGTAAGGTATGTTCAAAGGAGTTTTTCTTAGTTCATATAAGGTCTTAACTTAGGGAATATCATTCCTAATGTCTCCAAGAGAGGACCAATCGAAGAATAGAAAATTCACAACTTAAGGGATGTAGTGTGTCACATCAAGCCACTTAGAAGAATATAATATGCTAAGAGAGATCACACTCTTGAAGGACATCACACCCAAGGTCACCATAAAGCAAAAGATGCATCACATGAAGTAATAAGACTACACAATTAAACATGAGTTGAAAAATAATAATGCCAATGAATTCCGCCCACTTTAAAGAAATTTCTAAACACCATTTTGTGAACAATTACTCTAAAGTAGCAAATGATAATTGCTAACAATAAAGAGGACATAAGAGCTTACTTAGAAAGCCCTATGCCAATTCATGTGTTTCTAAATGAATCTACATCATGAAAAATGGTTGCTAACATAATGAAATCCAAAAATTACACAAGAGGTCCATGAATTCGGGGCTAGTATGTCTTTGCTACAATGTTGTTATAGGGCGCAAAACTGTCATCATTCCCCAAATACTCATGGAATATGAAGAGTGACACAAAGAGAGTGAAAATAAAGAAAATCCTTTCAAGTCAACATGGAAGAGACCTAAATGTCTTGACACCTTATGTCATCCCCAAAAGGAAAACACAAGACAAAGAAAAGATAAATGTGTACAACATAGAGAAGAATGTAGATACAAATAGAGGAATTCCACAAAGAGAGAGAGATACATAAAATAGAACAGTATGAAGGATCACATTACACACATGCAATCACACACATAACATGAAAAATAAAAAAATACAAAAGACTAGTAAGACACATGCGAGTCAACCTATTAGCGGGTCATTCACATCCGAATCGTGTACATCGTATATAGAAGGTGGGAAACTAGCCAAATGGACAAAAAAAAGTGCTAAACTATGGTCATCACCAAGTCCAACACTCTTCCTAGGAGAATTATCATTTAATCTCATAAAGGAGGAAAATAATGTATTCAATTCATTATGCACTTCCTCATCAATTTTAGCAATGCCATCATTGTCATCTAAGTTAATCACAATGGGAGGTCGAATGATAATGTCCAAAGAAGGATTTAGCATTTCTTGTGGTTGTGATATAAGATCTTGTTGTTGTGGCAGAGGAAGAATCATCATGTATTGATTTAGTTAAGTTTGGATGTTGCTTTTCTTTATTTTTCTCTTCATTTAATCTTCGAGCAAGAGCATGATGTCTACGCCTATGCTCTCTAGTATTTATGTTTCTTTTAGTACGTGTAGAATAGGTAAATTTCTAAGTTAATGTAAAATAGCATAAAAATAATCCTAAACCAACAATAGAGCATAAATAAGCATAAAACATGAAATATAGAGCAATTTCACCATATTTCTTCATGCCATCATTATTTCACCTCTATTTCCCTTATCCATTTTTCTTGAAATATACTTGATTCCATTAGATTTGAGTATGGACTAGTAGCCTATGACTATGCCTAGCAAAATATTGAAGATTGTTGTCTCACACTAACAACTTGTACTTTCATTAGCTCAAGATGTAGATTGGATGTAGATGTAAAAATGACAAGGAAAAGGTCTTTTATAGAAAATAAAAATTTGAATGAAGTGTTGAGATTCAATGCCAAAGAGAGGTGTCAATCAATGGCCAAGAATGAAAGTTGTAGTATGAAATAGGGTTAGGAAAAAGTTAGGGAAATGTCAAGAAATGAATGGCTAAGATTGAATTATAAGATAATTAAATGAAGGGCTAAAAATAAATGAGATGTCAAGAGATAAGATTGACACAGACAATGAAGTTGGTACAGAACAAGAGGTTGTAGGAGGAATTCAAATAATTATAAAATTATTTGATTTAATAGGGAAATGGATAATTAAATAATAAAAGCATTATTTAATTATAGAGGACATGTGACAAGGTGACTTTTTCATTAAATAACAATTTAATATAAAAGGGGGACATGTGACAATTTGATTTTTGAATTAAATAATAATTTAATTCAAAATAGGAAGAAGATGATAAATTAGTAAGTAGTTAAATAAATAAAATTTATTTAATTTAATGATAGAAAAGGTTAGTGAATAACTAAATAATTAAAATAACTATTTAGTTATAGTAGAAAGTGGTAAATAATTAAATAAATGAAATTTATTTAATTATAGTGGAAAAGGACATTAGTGACGTAATTAAATAAATAATTTTATTTAATTAATTAAAGAAGAAATAAAAGATAGCAATGAATTAATTAAAATTTATTTAATTAATAGAGACTTATGACATTAGACAAAGGGAATTGACAAGGAGAAATGGTATTAGTAGGTGTAGGACATTTTTCAGTGTCTATGGTACAATTTTCAAGTTACGTTTGTGTAGGAGAGGTTTATCAACCATGGATTTATTTTCTTCCCTAAGGGGAGGAATGGAAGGAATCATGGGAGGTTGTTCAACCACTTTTCTCTTTAGGTTTTAAAACTTGTTTTATCTTATGAGGTGTGACGAGATTGTTTTCGTTATTCTTCATCTTTTGTAGGAGGTAGGAAAAGTATGTCTTAAGTTGGTCTTAGTTATTTGATATATCCTTAGGTTCAATCATTATTTCATCAAGGATAGGAGGCTCGATCATGGGTTGAGGCATATTGGTAAAGGATAATTCTTCTATATGTTTTTCCTTAAACTTTTGATAGGATTTGAAAAAGAAGTCATGAGGCCTAATAGGTTCCATAAGTTTGGTCCAAAAGAAATCCAATGAGAAATTCCCATGGAAAGAAACAAGATTAAAGCCACTATGATGCATAGTAAAGATTTCATTGTCAAAGGGAAACTTTAAACATTTATGTATGATTGATGGGACGACTTCGATGGAGCATAGCCATGGATAACCAAGCTTCACACAAAATTGATCTGATGTTGAGATGATAGAGAATGATACATCTAATTGTTTTAGTCCAATTTTTAAAGGAAGGGTGATTGATCCCATCGATCATTTAAACAACTCTACATTTCAAATGAAAACCCTTTACATAAGGAAAACTCTTTATTTCTTGTCTATGAAAATCCATTTTCATAATGAATAGCAATTCAATTTTGCACAGTTCCTAGGTAGAATGGAAAAATGACATATATTTCTGATAGATATACATACTTGCTAGCTAGCTTCCCATGCTTGTAAAATGAATTTTGGTAGGGAGAGTCTCCGCTCTCATTTGACCTCTGAATTCTTGCAAATCCCTTCCATGCTCTGCAACAACCTTCAAAATGCAAATGTCAAAAATGGCAATGTTTTGGGATTTTTGACCATTACCTTTTTGATTTTGAAATAGATGTCAGCTGTGTGGTCCTTTTCTAGTGATGTGACATGTGTCAGCATGTGCCTAACCACCAGTCAATGTGCTCCATCAAGTCTTTCCATTGGTGCATTTTGTCCAACGTGTGGGATGGGGGATGGGGTATTATGTTATAATGTTACATACATAGGTGCTTTTTTCCAAAGTTTAGCTTATCCCCTAATAGTACCGTCAGGTCAGTTTTCCCACCGCTTTGAATGACACTAGTGTTCTTTTCCTTGCACGAGAAGCTATCCATTCACCACAGGTGGGAAGGGGAGTTGACATGATTAAGACATGCATTTTAAATTGTAACACGTATTGTTATTGGAAAACATACTGTGTTGTGGGATTTCTCATTATGTAGGTTGAAAGCGAAAGGTTGGAGAGCAAGGGGTGGATTTGCAGGTGGGTAGATGAAAAACCAATGGAATTGAGGTGAAGGGTTTGTAATCAATTGGGTTGTCACTTCTAAATGGTTTTAAGACATTGTGTGGGTTGCAAATTTTGAAAAACAAGTATTTTGCAACCTAGAATTTTACACAACAATATGAATGTCTTGAAAAGATTTTGTTATTTAGACCATAGGAATGCAATGAAAGGAACTATTTTTTAAACACCCAGTATTTTCCAACAACCATTAACACTCTGTATGATTGTAGGTTGGAAAACATAGTGGGATGCGAGTGCATGATTTATGAAACCTTTAACCCACATAATTTTGTAAAACCCTCTATGTACACAACTCATCTCTTGAAAAAACACACCTATGCACATACAAAAATGCATAAAAACATACTTAACATACATAACATGATGGGATGACGTAGTAGTGTGTTTTCTCTAGTGGTGTATTTTGTCAAAGAGTAGTTGCATCCATAGAGGGGATGACATAGTGCGGGGCTTGCTAAGACGAATGATAAAGTGACAAAACTAAAAAATGGGAGGAAATGCCACGACGAGGGAAGCGAGGAGACAATGTCATCATCAACTCATTTTCCCGACTAGCCAATTGGGTTGTTATGTCTAGAGGGTTCTACAACACTCTATGGGTTGCAGGTTTCTTAACACCCAGTGTTTTCTAATTTCATAAAATTCTTACTATCTAATTCACAAAAGGTTCTCAAGGAAATCATAGAACATACCAAATTGGGGTGAGGGGTGAGTAACCAATTGGGTTGTTACTTGTAAAGGGTTTTAAAACATTGTGTGGGTTGCATAATTCATAAAAATAGTGCTTTGCAACCTGGAATTTTATAAAACATTATGAATGTCTTCAAAACATTTTGTTAATTAGATAGTAGGAATGTAATTAAAGGCATCATTTTATAAGCACCCATTGTTTTTCAACAACATTAATAGTTTGTATGATTGCAGGTTGGAAAAACACAGTGGGAGGTGAGTGCATGTTTTATGAAATCTCCAACCCACACAATGTTGTAAAACCCTCTACACACTAAAGCCAAATGAAATCCTTCATTTTTCCTGTCGCTTCGAATTACACTGAAATTTTTTTCTCTGCACGAGAAGCTATCTGTGCACCATAGGTAGGAAGGTTGATGTGACTAAAACATGTGTTTTAAATTGTAACAAGTATTTTCATTGGAAAACACTGTGTTGTGAGTTCTTTCATTTTGCATGCTAAAAGTTGAAGGTTTGAGAGCACAAGATGGAGTTGTAGGTTGGGGATATATAAGACTATCCAAATTCACCTGAGGGGTGAGTAACCAATTGCGTTGTTACTTGTAAATGGTTTGAAAATAGTATTTGGGTTGTAGGTTTCATAACACCTAGTGTTTTCAAACCTGCAATTACACATCAACAATATGAATGTAATGAAAACATTTTGGTTACTTACATGGTAAGAACCCAATTGCTTGGTCACACCTTAGTTGATTTTGGATACTTCTATGTATCCCCCACTGAAAATTGTATTGACAGTATGAATATATTGAAAATTTTATTTTATTTAAACAGAAAGAATGCAACGAGAGGAACCTTCAAAATTTATCACAAGTGTTAGGTAGAATAAAAATTATGTTTGAAATTCCTCTTATGATTGAAAAAATATATGCTTGCTTATAGAAGATGGTGCAAAAAGATTTGGAACTTTAATTATTTGTAATACTTACAAATTTTTTACATATTACAACCAACCACAGATGCATCATTTGGCTCTATGTTTATTATGTATCGTGCTTACATATCCTTGAGAAAAAATGGTTCTAGTGATGAACGATGAGTGTTTAAAGTTAGTAGAGTGTGATATCAGTAAAATACACTTGGCATTAGATTGCCAACTCATGGAGATTCAGTGGGCCTGTTGTTAGAGCAAACATGATAATGGGAATGATGCAAATTAATTGATATTTGATTCAACGATGATCGATGCATTCTAGTGCACCATAGATAGGAATGGTGATACACAAAACATAATAGCGATATGTAATGGATGATAGAGGTTAAAGGGAGGCTATCAGATAGTGATGGCTATATCATGAAAATGGATGCAATTTTTCTAAGTGTTTTGGAAATACGTGATGGTTATGAAGGATACAATCAACAAAGGAGATTTAAATGAACACTTATAAAATTTTCATAATTTAAAGTTGTGATGGTGAATGAATAATGCAAGATTGGGGTGTGAAGGTAGGAGATCAATGCTTAGATTTGAACGGGGTGATAAAAAATGACTAACTACATGTAAATAGGGTTTCACCTAAAAATTGACTTGGAGATGAAAATTAATTGGCCTACTTGCTTCAACAATAGGTGTAATGTGATTTGAGGCATAGAGTGGCAATACAAATGGCCACCGAGACAAGAAACAAGATCAAATAGAAGGTTTAGAAGAAATCCTTAACTGCATATTTGATCTTAGGGTTTGGTAGGAAGAGAATGAGGGAAAATACTCTACACCAAGAATTAATGTTGTGTAGCTCAATGCAGTTGAAGGATGATGAAGAAGACATATTATACCCTAATAGTGGATTAGATCATGATAGAAGATCTTGAGGCATCGATCATTGATTAGCACCTATGAAAAATTGAGTAGAGAGATTGTGTGTGTAGAAGAGATTATGAGCTCCTGTGACAATCAAAGAATACTCAAAAATAGAAAAGGGGAGTTTTAGATAGGTACAATGGCATATTAAGGTGGACTAAAAATGCACTAAAGAAAAATATGGGTATAGAGTAGTGAAGAGAGTTGTTGTCACATTGATTATATTTCCTTAGGAATAAATTGTAATCCTTCTACAAGTTGTAAAATTGATAGGTTGGTGTCATCAAATAATTGAGTTGGTGCTTAGATTAGGGGATAGATGTCTCTTTAGGTTCAGTACTCTTAAAATTTGCAATAGAGGATTTCATTGTAAGGTTGGATTAGGACAGTAGCTCCTAGCAACATTTTCTCACCATGGTTTTTCCCATCTTGGGTTTTCCAGGTTTATCTATTGTTATGTGTTAATCTCTTATGTGCATGTGTTTATCATATCTATTTTATTTTAATCTGCACATCTATTTTTTAGAGTTGTGTTTGCACTTAAGGTAGGTAGGCTAAAATTTATGTATCTATTGATTCACCCCCCCTCTCAGTAGATTGTTTTGTTCCAACAATTGGTATCAAAACCCTAGGTTCCCTAGGAGTAGCTTAACCAACTCAGGTAGATCCTTGACTTTGTGAACACATATGGCCAACCAAGAAAACTCTTCATCAAACAAGCCACCTAAGTTCGATGTAACATATTATGCCTATTGGAGATCATTAATGAAAGGGTATTTGGGATCCTTAGGTTTTGATGAATGGATGTCAGTTGTAACTAGGTATACACCACTGGCTGCACCTCCTATTGATGTTGTAGCTAAAAAGGACTTTGAAAACAATGAAAAAATATGTTTTTCTATTATGAATAGTCTATCTAGATTTGTGCACAACAAAGTTATGTATTGTAAGAATGCACAAGATGTTTGGGATACATTGAAGAAGATCTATGATGGAGATGAAAAGGTAAAATTGGAAAAGCTTCAAATATTGAAAGCTATATTTGAAGGGATAAAAATGTCAAAGGAAGAAAAGATTGCAAACTATCTTCTAAGAGTTAATGATATAGTGAACTCTATCAAAAAATAGGTAGAAGAGTTTATAGAAGATGTCGTTGTATTGAAAGTTCTTAGATCAATGACATAGGAGTATGAGTCTAAGATCTCAACTATTGATGAAGGGAAATAGAAAAACTAACTCTAAATGAGTTACATGGTATATTCACAACCTATGATATGAGGATGAGAGATGAAGAACCATCTAGAAAAGAAGTTACCTTCAAAACTGTTAACAAGGAGAAGGATATATCTTCTAAGAAGTACAAGGAAAAAATGATCCCATCCAAGAATGATGATACTGATGAAGAAGAGGAAAGTTTCATTAGGAGACTAAGAAGAGGATCCAGAAAATACAAGGGTAGTTTCCTTTAAATTCTTTGAATGTGGTAAAGTAGGTCATTTCATTGCTAAATGTCCCTACAATAAGAAAGGAAACTCCAAATAAGAGGTAAATGATAAAATGAAGAAACCCTACTACCCTAAGAGAAGAAATCTTGAGAAAAAAAAAAAAGCCTATACATCCAAGATGATAGTGATGTATTAGAAGATTGCAATAGCTCAGATGATAAACAAAATTATGTCTTTGTTGTAAGAGACAATGAATTTCTCTTCATGGAAAAATATTTCGAGGAGCAGAAGAATGAAAAGGCTAAAGATCCTCTTGAAGAAGGTGAATAAGGAGTGGTTGACCTAGAAGGAGAATTATTCGGTGCTTTAGATGAGATTGATGATCTCAGAGATGATATTGAGAAGTTAACAAGGGAGAAAAAGAAGCAAAATAAACTTACACAAAAAGAGTTTGATAAACTAGGCAAGGAACTAGAAGAATCTACCCATATTTGAAGCTAAAACTAGAGGAAGCCAAGAGACCAGAAGATGTGATTCAATCCAAGATGCAAGCTGAAGTTGACAGATGCATGAAGCTTGAGGGAGAGATGGTTGCTCTAGGAAGAGATCTGGGAAAGGAAAAAGAATAAATAGAGAAAGGAATCAAGTTGAAAAGTGGATCAAACATTTTAGATGAATTGTTAAGCACCCAGAAGCCCACAAACAAAGAAAAATTGAGCTTAGGATTGGAGAAATGGAAAATCTCATTTGATTATGCTTCTACAAAGTTATATGAAAGATTTAGAGCAAAAGAAAATTCTAAACCTTTCAAGGTGGGCAACTGTAAGGAAGAGACTATAGTGAGAAATCTATAGAGGCAGAGAAAACTAAAGAAGAAAAGAAGCCCACTGTAGAAAACAAGGATAACCAATCAGATTTTGATCATCAGAAGTAAAAGTAAAATTTCAAAAGGATTGATGTTGATGGATTCAATAGGGTGAGAGAAACAAGAAAGAAGATGCATAAAAGACCTCCTCATCCATCACAAAATGCTATGACCAGGTATTTGTCACATTTCCATGGATATTGCTATTCATGTAATCAGTTTGGTCATACAACTAGAGAATGTAGAATTATTCCTAAAAGGAGTGCAATCTTTGAAAGAATAATTTTTTTTGCTTCTTTACTTGATATGAATGTAGTTTGTTATAACTATAATAACTTTGGTCACATAGCTAAAAATTATAAAATAAATTTTACAAAACCTAATGTTAAGAATAAGAAAAAGAAAGTTTCTCCTCCTAAGACAAACAAAGAATCTGATAATAAGTAGGAGATGGTAGAAAAGATAGAAAATAAAAATAAGAAAGTGTGGAAAGAAATGGGAGAGAGCTCCACACAATCAATGATTGCACAAACAACCCTACATGCCAAAAAGAAAAATCTATGGGTGATAGATAGTGGCTGCTCCAAACATATGACTTGAGATAAGACTAAGTTCACCAAAATCAAAAAAATTAATGGAGGATATGTGAGTTTTGGTGATAACATTGCAGTAAAGATATGTGGTAAAGGCGTCTTAAGACTAGATGGAAAAAATCCTATAAAGGATGTCCTGTATGTTGAGGGATTGAAGCACAATTTTTTGAGTGTGATCCAAATGTGTGACAATGGTTATAAAGTCACATTTGATTTAGAAGGTTGCAAAATTGGAAAGAATGGTAAAATATTTGCACAAAGATTGAGAATTGACAACAATCTTTACAACCTTGCCGAAGTAAAAGGTCAAAGCTATTTGATAGGACAAGCTAATGAAATTTGGTTATGGCATAGAAGATTAGGCCATATAAACTTAAAAAAAATTGGTGAAAGTGAGTTTAAGAGGTCTAGTTAGATACATGCCTAAAGTAACAAATCCTACAAACATCATATGTAAAGAGGGCCAGTAGGGAAAGCAAACAAAGGATAGTTTTCCAACTAAAGAGTATTCAACTACTAAGCCTTTACAGTTGGTTCGTATTGGTTTGTGTGGACCCACAAGAACAAGGGGACTGAAAGGAGAAAGATATTTTATGCTACTAGTTGATGACTATACAAGAATGGCATGGGTGACATTCTTGAGGGACAAGTCATAAGCTTTTGAGAGATTTAAGATATTTAGAAAGATGGTTGAGAAGTAGATAGGTAGAAAGATCAAATGCTTAAGGTCAGATAGAAGAGGAGAATTCACATTAGGTGAATTTGTTGAATATTGTGAGGCACATGGAATCAAGAGACAATACTCAACACCAGGAGATCTACACCAAAATGGAGTGGTAGAAAGAAAGAATAGAGTTGTGAAAGGTATGACCAGAACAATGCTATAAGAGGCTATATTAACTGATATGTTTTGGAGAGAAGCAATACATACTATATTATACATTCTGAATAGAGTTCAAATTAGAGTACATAGTGACAATACCCCCTATGAGTTGTGGTATGGAAGACCCGCATCTGTGAAATACTTTAAATCTCTAATGGAAAAAAATTTATTAGCAAATAATTAAGTTTAAATGACTACAAAAACTTAAACGGAGTTTGTTTATCAAAATATTCTAAATGACAGTGTGTATTTAAAATCCTTAAAGCTCCCTTCGAGTGGTTATTGTTGATTTTGCATTGGCCCCGACCCATGCTTCATATGTTAATATTTTTGGGCCCCCCTTTTTGTAACGCCTTCGTCCGCTTGAGCCATGTCTCAATCTCGCGTGCCTTTGAAATTTTTCTTCTCTTGCTTCTCCTTCAAGATTCACCCTTGTGCCACATGTCTATAGTGCATGCCTTTGAGGATCCTCTCTCTTTTACTTCTCCTTAGAGCTCTGCCTGTGTGCCATGTTGCATCCTACCATGAGCACCTTTTGAAGTGGGCCCCACAGTCAAAGCTTAATGCATTCACTGTTCCATGTGTTTTCTCCACAATAATTTTGATCACAACGGAAGGATGAATGAATATGAAGCCCTATCATTGTGCCACATGTCCTAACCAACTTTGTGGGTGAGTGACATGTGTCGTCTAGAGATTTTTGTTTCTTTCACTTTTTAACTGCATTCATCATTATAGGATGGAACATTTTATTCGAGGTGACTGAATACCACGTTTTAGAATCTTTCTGTTGCAATGGTCTTTGAGAATCATTGCGAAAAACAACACAACCCATGCCTAGGGAATATTTTTGGTTATTGGATTTCAAGCGGTGGAGGGATCTATGTATATTGCTTCAAATCTCTAGAAGAGGGTTCAAAAAATAAATAGAAAAAAGGACTAAAAGATTGTAGGCCTTTATATATTTTTTAATTATTGTATTAAGACTTAGACTGTGTTAATTTTTTTGGCCTCTTTGTTTCTTAGTTAATTGATAAAACATTATATTGTGTTGTTTCTTGTACTGAGAAGTTTATTTGCAAGACTTCTATAATTTCAATATAAATTTGTTGATTTAGATCATCTCTTGAACTCTTCTCTTTCAGTGAATGTGTATGGAAGTTATGTTATGTTATTTGATGGAATTCTTAGGTTTTTCATCTATGATTTATGTTATTTTTGGACATGCAGATTGTTGAATGTGCCCTCAAATCTCATATGAGAGAAATATTTCTTGTGCCTACATAAATCTTGGTGCATCACTTTAGATTAGATTTTATTTTATATATCTACTTCCTTTTCCCTTTCAAATCCCCCAAATAATTGAAGAGCCAACTTCTTAAAAACTTAGAGGTTACTCAATTTAGTGCAATTGGTTCCCCTATTAACTGAGTTTCCCATAAGGCTGTTTTCCTAGCAATTTTAGGCATCAATAGTTCTTTTTTTGGCATGCACATAGTGGGAATTTGTTTGAATGCATCTAAATTTAAAGTGGGTGTATGAGCAATAGATCTATTACTATATCCCAGATAGTGAACAACCCTAGCTTGCTAGTGCCACCATTGGTAATAGTACAAGCATGAACCCATCAATAAATGTCTCGACTCCACCGGTCCCACTACCAATGGATAGAAAAAAATTTGTAGCATGGGATGTTAGAAGCCCTCTCATATCACTAGTAGCACTAGCTATTTGGGCTCCTATCCCAACCTCTACTTTAAAAGCTTTACCAAAATTCACCAGTGCAGGCTTAAAAACACCATCTGATCATCTACAAGATGTAGCAGACATGTGCTTGGTGCATGGTGTAGCTGATCAAAATGTAGCATTGAAATTTCTTGCAGCCTCTTTCAAAGGAAAGGCACTAGATTGGTACCATACTTTGGAGGCCAATACTATCAATACCTGGGATCAGCTCAAAGATCCTTTTATGACCAGTTTTCAAACAATGAGAGATCACTCTTGCTATTTAGCAGCTAGTGACCATAAAGGGATCCTCAGAGGCCATGACCGACTTTAATGCTCGGTTTCACACAACTTGGAAAAATCTGTTATGCCTTGCATAACCACCCCCATTTTGAGTTGGAACAAAATGGGTCCCCCTTTCTCTTTCTGGTTTCTTTTTGCTTTTGATTACTTGCTTTCCTCTTTGAAATTCTTTTGGTTTTCCTCCTAATTTTGACTTTTGATCTATCGATTTAATCTTGGTTCCATCTCAACCTAAGTTGGTTTTCTTCTTGCTAGGAATTTAGTAAAATAATTATAAGCAATGGTGGATTTATTATAATATGTCTTATTTGCTTATGGGGACTAATGCAGACCTTTCTTTTGTAGGATTAAATCCTACACATGATGATATTTGCTAGGGGAGCTCAGTTGGAAGGCATCCCTCAATCCAGTTGGTCCTAAAAATTAGTTAAGGAAAAAGTTGGCAAGACCCCGGGGATGTCACAGCGAGTGAAATTCATGTGCAATC
>VDFB02193867.1:475645365-475665400 GCA_007258455.2 Sequoia sempervirens | reverse complement strand
CAAAAATTTTGATAGAAACGTGATCTAAATGTGAGATTTTCCCTCCTTCTAGCTCAAAATGTAGAACCAAGATCCTAGCACCTGCAAAACATAACAAACAAACACATTAGAAGATTCAAATGCAAGTCAAGATCAAAGTTCCCCATAAAATCAATTAGCAATTCTCAAAACAGAAAGAAAAACAAGAACACAATGAAAAAGCAATAAGATAGATCAAATCCTATTAAAAACATGCAAACTATTGATCTTATGGGGGAGTTGGTGTCAATTTGATGTGAAAATTGGCCCTTTCCCAACTCCTATGCAAGCTTTTGATGATTTGGTGATGATTGATCCACTTGGTGATTGCTTCAAATAAACTCCATGGAGAAAACCTACAATAACCTAGCTATGGCTTGATGAAATTGATGAAAATACTAATGCTTGAAGATGAAAATGAGTATAGTAAGTTTTCCCAAATTGTGGATGATCAAATGAGGAGAGAAAACTCTTATTTATAGAAAGACAAGATCAAGAAATCCCCAAAATTAAGCAATGTGGGACTAACTTTCAACCAATGGAAAGATGCCACTTGTCAAGAGATGAATGGATGAAGGATGTGCACATTTTGATGAATGTGCCCATAAATGCCTTTATTTGAAATTTGAAATGAGTGAAATGACAAGGTGGATGAAGATTCAAATGGAGTAATGGCCACTTGGCTCAATGCAAAAGGACTTGTAAGATGAAATAAATACCTTTTTGGAAGGATTTCAAATTTAGAAGAATATTCCCCTATTATGCCATGTTGAAAGAAAATAAGGATTTATTAAATAATTTAAATCTATTTTCATGTGCAAGTGGCAAAAGCTAGAGGGTGGGACATGGATTAGGATTAAATTAATCAAGGGTCAATTAATTTAATGAGGGATTAGATGATGTGACAAATTTGACTTAGATTTATGGGTTGATTTAAATCAAAAGATGAGAAGAATGTGATTTTTGACTTAATTAAATAAAGATTTTGTTTTATTTAACTAAAGGAGATGGTTGGTTATATTAAATTAAACACTTGAGGTTTAATTTATTAAATTTAATAGATAGACTTTAGAGATTAATTAAATAAAATTGATTTATTTAATTAAATAGAGATAATTAGATCAGATTGAATGATTTAATTAACAAGAGAGAATGACTTAATCAGATAAATTATTATTTATTTGATTAAGGGAGGAATATTAATGAATTTAATCAAATAAAGGTATTCAATTAAATGGTTAGATCAAGGGATGATTAAGGATAAAATGGTGCTAGTTAATCAGGATCAAGTGTGTAATGCCAATTAGTACATTTTGCATGTCTACAAAAAATAACATAGTGGAATATGAGTATTGATTTATGCCCCCACTTTAAAGTTATTGCTAACAACCATTGTTGTTAGAAATTCACTTTAAAGTAGCCAATAATGAAGAAATGAGAGCTTTTTCAGAAAGCCCTATGCCAAGTTATATGTTCCCAAATGAAACTGCATCATGAAAAAGGGAGGAAGAGGTTGCCCACAAAAACACATAAGGGATCTACAAATATAGGGTCAGTATATCTTTGCTACAATGTGATTATAGAGCTAAAAAATGTCATCATTCCCCAAATAGTTGTAGAACAAGAAGAATGACACATAGATCACAAAAGCAAAGAAAAAAAATCACATGGAAGAGACCTAAATGTCTTGATGTCTTGTGTCATCCCCAAAAGGAAAACACAAGACAAACATAAACATAAATGTTTTACATAGAGAAGAATGTAGGTACAAATAGAGAAATGCACATAAAGAGAGAGATAAATCAAATAGAATAGTGTGAGGGATCACATTACACACATGCAATCACTTAAAGAACATGCAAAAGAAAACAAAACAAGATACTAGTGAAATGAAATAAAATGGGTTAGGATGCTTTCATATGGTTTCGAACATAGAGCACGCCCACTTTCCAATTTCATTCAAGGATAACCCTAGAGATCTCAATGCAAAGGAGAATGAGACCTTGCAATAGGATTTCCTAGAGGATGATTGTAAACTAATGAGGGGTTCACCACCAAGCTAGGGCTTGCGAAGACAAGTATAATGTAAGATCTAATGTTAAACCCTAATATGATGCAAACTTTAACTAAATGACCTAGAAATGCAAATAAAACAAAATAACAAGTTGTGAGATGAAATGTGTGCACTTGTAAATTTGAAGGAGATTGAATGAGGTCCTGAAATGCTAGAAATTCTAACTTTAATGTTGAGTGGGACTCATATGCCAAGCTAGGAAAATCAGTCCCAAATCTGGGTTTTTGTGTAGAAATAGGAATCTAGCAAATGGGTATCTAAATTTTGACCTAAACTAGCAATCATTCAGATAAGTGGAAAATTAGTCTAGTTAGGGTTTTCAAAAACTTCCAAGTCTGAAACTTCAATTTTTTGGATATGAAACCCTGATATACAACCTATAGAATTTCTCCAAGTATCTCCAATGCAAGGTGACAACTTTGATAACTTTAGGAACTTTGAAAAATTTCTCCAAACTTGTTCCTTAATTTTTCTTTAATCTAAACCTGCAAATCACACACCAAAGAGAGGGGAAAATGTTGTTTTGTTAGTGGATAGGGGTTTTCCTTGGTCAAAAAACCTTGAAATGAAATGAAATTGGAATGGAGAATGATGAATGAACAAAATATGATGTTGCAACTTACCAAATCCTATCAATGAATTTCTAAAAAAATGTATGAGATGGCTCCAATGGATGTAGATCTTGACTCTTGATTGAATGAAATGCTAGCTTGAATCATAAAATCCTAAATCACAATTGTTAGCTTAAAAACCAAAATGATTCATGACATCTTTCACATGATGTTTCATGCTTGAATAATTCTCTAAAATGCTTGATAATATTCTCTTGAAGACTCTTGAAGGATCATGTAAACACTTGAATGATCTTGTGAACTCAAACTTTCTATAAGGATGCTCATTCGACTTGCTAGTTGTAAAATGAGTGAAAGAAACTTGTATTTATACTTAATTATGCAAGAATTATGAAAATTACAACACCACAAGTTGACATTGGATCTAAGAGGATAAAATCCTACCAAAATTTTTAACTAATTTTTATTTTGGGCCACACGAGACTCATTCACCCAAGGTGGCAAATGAGTCCCATTAGGCATAATTTATGGGACCATTTTTAAAAATGCTTGGAAAGGTGTGAAACAAGGTTTGAGACCCAAAAACCTAGGTGGGACTCATTCACCCAAGGTGGTGAATGAGTCCCAGATCACTAAATCTAAGCCAAACAAGCTAAAAACACCTAAATTATGATTGAATATTGATTTGTGTCAAGATTATCCTCAAAAATATGTATTAAATGAGGCTTGTGGATGTAAAATAAGGCCAATTAAAGCATAAAGAAGCCTAATTATTAAATAAAACCCTAGAAAAATGTGAAAGTGTGTTACAACACTTTATAATACTCTAAATAAGGCACAAATAAGCTCATTTAGTTCGCAAGGGCCCAAGACCTAATGTGAATATGTTAGGAATATTATAACACTAAATCAAGTCCATGTTAGGGGGGACCTCTTTTTGTCATTACAACTAGTAAGGCACATGCAAGTCAACCTATAGTAGGTTGTTCGCATTCCAATCATGTTCAATATATGTGAAAGGAGGAAAACTAACTAAAGGGACAACATCAAGTGTCCAACTAGGACATGCACCAAGTTAATCACTCTTATTAGTAGAGTCATCATTTAACTTCATAGTAGAGGAAAACATTTGATTTAGCTCATTATGCACTTCCTCGTCAAACTTAGCAATTTCAACATCATCAATCAAGTTAATCACAACAAGAGGCCTAATGACAATATCTGCAGAAGTTTTTTTATGTTGCAACGAGGATGGAGAGGCATCATTCCTTGATAGAGACATGTTTGGATTCAAATTAAATATGTTATTTTCTTCCTTGTAACAAACGAGCAATAGCTTAATGTTTATGCCTACGCTCTCTAGCATTGTGATTTCTTTTCATTCAATTTTCAAGTTGTGTCTATGTAGGAGTGGGTTTATAAACTATAGGTTTCTTTTTTTCCATCAAGTGAGGAATGGAAGGAACCATGGGAGGTTTCTCAAACACCTTCTCTTTAGCTTTGTAACCTTTTTCTACTTTAGGAGGAACAATGGGATTTGTTTGGTTGTATCATGATATCTTATAGGAAATAGGTGAAGGATTTGTCATAGGTTGATCTTGGTTATTTGGAAGGGATTTTGGTTCAATTATGGTCTTGTCTAGGATAGGTTTTTCAAGAAAGGGTTGAGGCATATTCATAAGGGATAATTCTTCTATGCACTTTTCCTTGAACTTTTGATAGGATTTGAATAAGAAGTCTTCATGGGGTCTGATAGGATGAATAGGCTCTAGCCAAAAGAATCTAATGAAAACTTCCCAAGGGAACACACAAGATTGAAATGGTGAAAAATAGATGGTGTGTTTGTTATCTTGTAGGAAATGGAACACAAGAAGGGGTTTAGGACCTTTCCACCTATTTCCCTAAAATTTCATGCAAGGAAACCTTAGAGATCTCAATCGAGGGATGGAATTAGGGAAAGAGATCTACAATAAGGTGTCCTAAGGTAGAGTGTGATTAAAGGAATTATGGGGTTCACCACAAATTAAAGGCTTGGAAAGACAAGTAACATACAAAACCTAAGAATGTAACGTAGAAAAGGAACTCAAATCAAAATAACAAACTAGAGATAAATGAAGGTGCACCTGGAAAACTAAAGAGGCTTGAAACAAAGTCTAAAATCCTAAAATTATGAATTTTGAAGCACACTAGGTCTCATATGCTAGTAGGAAAAATTTAGTCCTAGTTTAGGGTTTTGGGCCAAATCCAAAATCTTGAACTACTAAACCAAGATCTACAAAAAATTCTTGAAATCTGGTATACTATGACTCATATGCCACAAGTGGTGATTTAGTCTTAGTATCAAGGTTGATCTAGAACTCTAATATCCTCTAGTGGTATCCTATAGATCCTCTCCCTTATGATCTCCAAGTTTGAAATATTGAATTCTTCTCTGAAGGTGACTTTTTGTGATCTTGTAGATGACAACTTTGACAACTTTCTCCAATCTTTCTCTTCAATGAATACTCAATTTAAATTTACAAATCACACATCAAATAGAGGGGAAAATGTTTTCTTATTAGTGGATAGGGGTTTTCCTTGGTCAAACCTCATTTTGGTAATCAAACCTTGAAGTGAAATGAAACATAAAGAAGGAATGATGAATAAACAAATAAGCTATGTTGCAACTCGCCAAACCCTTGGAATAAAGTCTATAATCTTGGATGCAATGGCTAGCATGAATGTATATCTTGGTCCTCTTGATTTAATTTTATAGGTATTGACTTGAATGCTTGCTTGAATAATAAGAACCTACATCACAAATGTTAGCTCAAAAAGAAACATGATGCATGATGAATTTGACATGATGCTTGATAATCACTCTTGAATTCTATAGAATGCTCTTAAATTGCTAGAATGCTTAGATACTTAGATTGCACTTTCTCATGAAAATTAATAGACCTTGTTAAGAGAAATTATGTGAAACAAGCTTGTATTTATACTTGTTTATGCCAAATTTCTCGAAATTACAACACGACAAGCTGAAATCAGATCTAGGAGAATAAAATCCCACCAAGAATTGAATTCAAAATAGTTCTAAGCTAAGCAAGACTCATACACCAGATGGGGTGTATGAGTCCCAGTAGGCTAAGCTCGGGATACAAATTTCAAGAATTGTTTAGTTTAATGTAAATTCAAGTTTAGGCCCTAAAACTTAGGTGGGACCCATATTCCTAAGATGGAATATGAGTCCTATATCACTAAATCTGGGCCATACAAAACCAAAATCATTAGGCTACGATTGGTCATTTGATATGTGTTGGGGTTATCCTCAGAAATATGCATTAAATAAGGCTTATCGATACAAAATAATACTAAATAAGGCATAAAGAAGCCCAACTTTAGCAAGGAGGGCCCAAAAAAGTGTGAAAATATAAAGGGATACATTTTCCTACACTACATTTAGCCCCCACTTTAGTGAGAGGAAGAGCTTGCTTCAAACTCGCATTAAAGTAGACAAAATTGCATCAAGAGGGGTCCAAGTGTACCAACGCTAGAAGGACACAATGACAATGATCAAGATGGTTGCAGAAACCCCCAAGATCAAGATCCTATGTATTTTACTAATATAGGCACAAAAGACCATAAATTTTAACAATGTAAGGAGCAAAATCAATGCACAAGCATACACTGCCAAAGACATAAAGAAGGAAAACAAAAATAAAAGGTGTGGATCAAGCCTCGATCACTTGTCTCACACAATGTGGATCAGATCTAGGTTGTTTTTCCAAGAATGTTTACAAGTGGAACACAATTTCCACTATGCAAACTAACACACGCTCACAAGGGCTAGTGGAACCTTAGGTCGTCCACTAGGTGAGCCCCCAATGAGACACATCTCTACATAGTCAGCATGTGCTCACATAGACAAGAAAGCGGCTATGGGAAATCCATGCCTAACTTTGGCTCCCATATGTACAACCATACCAAATATATACCTCTTGATAAGTTTTATAAGGCTCCACACAACATGAACAACATGATTCACAAGGAAAGCAAAGCCTTGTATGTTTGACACCCATGAACAAACAAGATGGCTCCATAGGCAAGCAAAGTGTGTTGTGCAAGGTGGCCATATAATAGTTATTTTAAATATGAAATAGTGTAAGGTATGTTCAAAGGAGTTTTTCTTATTTCATGTAAGGTCTTATCTTGGGGAAAATTGTGCCTAATATCTCCAAGAGAGGACCAATCAAAGAATAGAAGATTCACAACTTAAGGGATGCAGTGTGTCGTATCAGGCCGCTAAGAGGAATATAATATATGCTAAGAGAGATCACGCTCTTGAAGGAAATCACACCCAATGTCACCACAAAATGAAAGACATATCGCATGAAATAAGAAGACTACACAATGGAACATGAGTTGCAAAAGAATAATGCCAATGTATTCCCCTACTTTAAAGAAATTATTAAGAACCTTGCTGTGAGCAATCAGTTTAAAGTATCAAATGATAAATACTAACAATAAAGAGGAGATGATAGCTTATTTATAGATCCCTATGCTATGTGAATTGATGGAAAATGTGTCTCAACTTGCTGGCTTGAAATTTCCCTTAAAGCTTTCTATTTTTCCCTTAATCAACTTCTATGTCACGGGATCATTGAAAACTAGAACTTTTGAACCTCATGTCGTGAGGTTCTAAAGTTTTAGAACCTCCTGACTTAGCGACATTGAGGTTCTTTGTGTTGTTGGCATGTCATGGGTTTTGAAAACTTCATAACCTTCAATAGAAGCTTTGAAGTTTGGTTTTCTAGAAACTTATCAACTTTGTGAGGTAATTGGTCTATCAGTGGTGACTTGGATGTCGAAGTGGCTATGGGGACCATGATGATGTGATGATATAACTTGATCAACCATTGCGATAAGTTTAATCCAACAGCACCCGCTATCCCCAGGCCTCTTTTGGTGGGTCCCAACATACTCCTATGTGGTATATGGGATTAACTAGAAGTGGTGTACATCTATTGACTCGGTAACTCATGGAGAATGTCGTGGTGGGACCTGACCAATGCCAAGTTGGAGAGTGGTGATTGGTTGTTGACTGTTGACATTTGGTTTAGCCAATGAACAAACATCAGAGGGACTTTGTGCTATCAAAGTGAAAATGAAAGAAGTTTTTTTGATGACTTGATGCAATTGTACTAGTTACATGTTTGTGATGGTTTGTGTATAGTTGAAACAGTTGGTTTTCTGGAACTAAAGCAGTCATGGTTGGATGTTGAATATATATTGTAACACTCTTAAATGAGTTGAGGTTCTATCAATGAGGTTTGATTGATTAATGTTCTACATTGTATGTTTTATGAGCATTGTAATAGTGTGAGATAACAAAACTTTATTCAGAATCTATGTACGAGGCTGATATGGGAAATGTTTGTTGTTGTGAATTAGCACCTGAGTGGAGTCTATAACTCTGTACTATACTTTTTTTACTATAATACAAGGTGGCTTTATTTGGTGTGTGGGTTTTTCTGAGCCCATAAGGGTTTTCCCATGTAAATCTAGTTTTCAATTATGTGTAAGTTAAGGGTATGTGCAAGATCATGATGGGCCAAAAAGTGGCAATGGGGAAAAAATTACATTTTTCATCAACCCAAAAATGCAAAAACGTCGAGTTGACTTTTTTGTGGCTTGGGTGTCAGTACATTGCTCCAAAGCAATGCCCAAACCAAGATTTCAATATTGGATATTTGATTCAAATCAGATATCCAATCCAAATCAGATATCTAATTTGAGGAATATATATATCTATATATATATATATATATATATATATATATATATATATATATATATATATTTCGGGCATGTTAAAATCATTTCACACTTTCACAAGCACACCGCGGGTGCACAGTGAGGAGGTTTTACACAACAAATATCTAATTTATAGCCGATATCCATTTTGAAAGGTTAGCTTTTGTATTTTTCTTTGCTTTGATCAAATTTTGAATTAGATTTGTATAATTTCAATTAGTTTTTTATGGATTTTTTTTTCAAAATAGGGTTTTTGATTGAATTTTTGTGAAAAACTTGAGTTTAGAATGGATTTTGATTAACGATGAATGTTTTTTATGGATTTTGATTTAAAAATAGTGTTTTTTATGTATTTGTATTAAAAATTAGAGAATCTTATAGATTTTTGTTAAAAAGTAGGGTATTTTTTGGGTTTTTTTAAAAAACTGGGGTATTTTTACAATATTTTCATATATATTGTCTAATTTCAATTAGATTAATTATTTTTTTACTTTAATCAAGCATTATGGCTGCTGAGAATGAAAATGCACAAATTCCAAACAATCCATCAATTGAAGACTTAAATGGTGAAAAATTGTAGCAATTGAGGGGCATTTATGAAGTTTATACGAGAATCCCTTGATTATACGAGATGTCAAACACATTGAACGAAATAATAAAAAATATAGAAACCCTCTCCACCCAACATAATGCCTTTCATTCATGGCAAGAAGACATGAGGGAATATTATGCATGTGGATTGTCTTATGATGATGTGAAAGATCTCAGAATAACCAAAGCCTAAATAGCCTCTTTTTTTGTTAACCCCCACACTGGTTTGATAGTTAATGTTATAAACCAAGAATTTCTATAAAATGGTGCACACATGGGGACATTGCATATAAATTTTTGGATCGTTGGTGTATGGTTTTTGATAAACCACTGAACAACAATTGTGATATACCATTTTACTTTATTAAAAAATTATATGTTGAGTTTGTGTTAGGGAATCATGTCAATTACTTTGACATTAAACCCTTCCAGGGCATTGGTGGACGTATTCCCTAGGATAGACCAGGGGTAGTTAGAGTAGTCCCATTCCCATATGGTCCTCGTCCTCCCCTTCCTCTGCCACCTCCAGTATATCATCTGATATTATGCAAGATGCAGCCACACACACTATATAGGCTATTCACTCTTTGAGTGGTATTTTGGTTTCACATGCTTCTATAATAGCTCAGCCACATTCTGGTGATGTTGGTGAAGGCTCGAGTGCTACTGTGTCATCCTCGTCAAGTCCACATATTTTTGTGCCACATATTTTCTCTATGTGCCACCAGATATGCTTGGGTCTTCTTGTACAACCCGTTGAGCATCCCTTGGACACTTCTGATTATGACCTCCATGATGTGGACATTATAGATCAGATGCAAGGGAGTGGAGCACACCCTACAGAGTCCTCTCCTGCTAGAGAAGTGGACATTGGAATAGTGACATAGGTAAGATTTAAGTTGTAAATTCATAACTTGCATTTATTTTTAAATAAATATTAATAAGAGATAGTATAAAGTACTAATATTTATTTACATGGTCTATTTAACAATTGATGTCTGAGGAGGAGCTCACATAGGTGACTAATAGCACCCTTAGGGTCATTTCATTTGGCCTCGACACACACACAGTATATATTTTTGCACTCACTCATTCACATTTTTTATTATATACTTGCTTGTCATTTGAATTGTCATTAATGAAATTATATAATAACTTATATGTTTTTCTTATTTTCCTCTTGTAGGAAATACCTAGTACGAGTGAGTTGCAACCTTGTAAAGATTATGGAAGTGCAATGTTAGATAAGGGGAAGGTAATTGAACTCAAATTCGATTAAATTAAGATTTTTAAGATCTTATATTGATTATACATACATCGACATAGATTGGTAGTTTCATATGTACTTGTCATTTTTATGTACAGGCAGTTATGAGCTATACATCATTGTTGAAAATTGCCACAACACCTGAAGGAGTAGGTATTGGAACACTTCAAGGAGTAGGTGTTGAAACATGTCAAGGAGGAGGTGTCAAAACACCAAAAGGAGATAAAGAAAAAGATTAGCATGAAGAGGTATGTGTTTATTTTATTTTGTGTTTGGTATTTATATGTTCCTATTACTGACAATTGTATGCTAACTTGGATCAATTTTATTTTTTTGTTCACATATATAGATTGACATTACAAAAGTTGGTTTGGTCGGTTCATTGAGAGGGGTATATTCTAGGACTCCTAACCCTTTGAAGAAACATATATTTTAGGTAATCAATATTTCAATTTTAGAGTACAATTATAATTCAACGTATATTGATTTTGATGTTAATTATTTGATTTTAAATCATATAGTATAACTAATCTCAATTGTGGTTTGAATTTTTCTTGTGCAGCTACCTTCAGAGCCAACAAGTGCTTCAAAGAGGCTCCATTTTGATGATCCACCAATAGTTTAGGATGAGATAGATATTTTGGCATGTAAATTTTGAATAGACATTGAGATGGCATATGCCACATTTTGTAAAACTCTGTTTGAGTTGGCGTTAATGCCATATTTGTATATGGAGATACACTCAAGATTATTGGATAATTTGATATATAGAATTTGACAATCAAAATTTAATTTCTTCCTCATGTGCATGATTAAACTCTTTGAAAATTTAATCAAGTGAGAAATGGTTAAATATCAATGTACAATAGTATAAAAAAAAGAGGTTGTATTATGTAGTTTATATTCATATCGCTAATTACATTGCATTGCACACCTTTCAAACTCAAAGCATTACTTCACATTCCATAACTAACAACTAGATGCTAATAGATGGAAAAATTTAAATTACAATATAGTTTTTACAAAGTCAACCTAAGCAATTATGCAATTACTTCACAGTACATAACTAATAACTAGGTGAAGATATCAATTAAATTTTCTTGTCATGGAATTTTATGAGACCACATTTCTTTGAGGCATTTTTTCAAATAGTTCACTGCCTTGTCTATGCTACCACATTTTTCATACATGTTTACCAAATCTTTTTATCAAATAGTTCACTAGCTTGTTGTTATGGCTAAAATCCTAAAACAAGTGCTTTCAAACAAGCTATGGATTGATGTAGAGTGGGGGTGAAAACATATGTGAAAACTACCCTTGACTCCTTTGGACCAAATTTGAGAACCAATAACATACCCCTGTCCTAGGCTAGTGAATTAGCCCTCTTTCACAAAGTGAGTGCCCTTTAAACACTTGATCTTCACAAGGACACCCCAAAAAATCTCGATTTGTGTCATTAAACAACAAATTCTAAGATTATTTTGCACCTATAGGTCCTTTAGCAGGTTGTCCCATGAAACTATTTGTTTACCATGCAAATGCATAGGGTTTATTGAAAGTCCCACTTGCACAACTCCCCGGACCATGCCACCGACTCAAAAACCTCTATTATGATCCCAATATTCTTAAACGTTAAAGAGATTCCACCATTCTCATTGATTTTAACAAACCCTAGGCTAAAAGCTCCAATTTCTTGCAATTTAAGCAATGATTTGCTTAGGACAGCAACTCCAAGACTCACAAATCATTTCCCCTTTCTTAAATTGACTTGCACACATTCAAATCATATTTTACAAAGCCTCTCCACTAAGCCACATGAAAGGTACAGTAGGTGGAGGGCTTCAGTAATTAATAATTTACTCAAAATGTAAAATTTGGGTTCACTACCCGCCTTGAGAAAACTTGGCACAAAACTCACAAAAAATAAAAAGAAAGCACTCAAACCAACTCTAAATGGGTCTCATGCATATAGATTTTATTGATGCCAAGGTTCAATTTGTATGATTTTGAAAAAAAAATCCAACTGAGTAGAGTTATCAGCATTCCTTAGAAAGCATAAGAATTTATTTAGTACACTAGCCATTTTGATTTCTTCTTGCAATCTAAAATGCTAAATCTATGAAGAATTTAACTCTGCTTCCCACTAGTTTCCATTAAAAAAAAAGAAACAAGCTATGGTCTCATGGCTTTTTTTCACACGAAAATCAGCATTGGAGTTCAGTTGGAGGCTGAAAACTACTTGTAAGTGCATAAATAAATTTTGTTCCACAACTTGTATGACCTAACCGACTATTCCATCATGTCTAGATGGTTAAGTTTAGGTTAGTTATGGTCCCCTTTTGCACCCAAATAGGCTGAAGCAGTTTGAGCTATGTTCAATCAACGAAATCCCTTAAGAGTCCAAAGTGCAAAAGGGAAACAATCTTTGACAGACTATTTATTGGAAACTATGATGCCTAAAAATTTTTGTTTGATTCCATGAGATTGTGTTGGGCCCCTCTACAATGACCTCTCTCAATTTTTCTCTATCTCAAAGGTGTTTTCCTGTGGTGGCAAGTTTTGAATTGAGGGAAAAGTTGTCAGATGCAAGCAGTGTAAAGTTGCAAAGTGGTGCAACTTTCATTCAGCAACTTGTATGACCAAACAAACTATTCCAACACGTCCGAATGGGTATTTTTATGCTAGGGATGGTCCTCTTTTGAACCCAAATATGCCAAATCACTTTGAGCTACATTGGACCGACAATTTCCCTTAAGAGTCAAAAGTGCTAAAAGGCAGCAATCTTTGAAGGGCTATTTCTCAGAAACTATGATGTTTACAGACTCTCTATTTGAGGCCATGGGATCATCTCTACCCATATACAATAACCTCTCTCATTTTTTTCTATGTCAGAGGATTTTTCTGGTGGTGGTAAGTTTTCAGTTGAGGGAAAAGTTGTCAGATGCAAGCAGTGTAAAGTTGCAAAGTGGTGCAACTTTCATTCAGCAACTTGTACGACAAAACAGATTGTTCCAACATTTCCGGGTGGGTAAGTTTATGCTAGGGATGGTCCTCTTTTGCACCCAAATATGCCGAATCACTCTGAGCTACATTGGATCGACGATTTCCCTTAAGAGTCGAAAGTGCTAAAAGGCAGCAATCTTTGAAGGGCTATTTCTCAGAAACTGTGGCATTTATAGACTCTCCATTTGAGAGTATGGGATTTTTTTTCGCCCATCTATAATAATCTCTCTCAGTTTTTTCTATCTTGGAGATGTTTTCCCGTGGTGGCAAGTTTTTAGTTGAGGGAAAAGTTGTCAGATGCAAGTAGTGTAAAGTTGCAAAGTGGTGCAACTTTCATTCAGCAACTTGCACGACCAAACAAACTATTCCAAAATCTTTGTATGTGTACGTTTATGCTAGGGATGGTCCTCTTTTTCACCCAAATATGTAGAATCACTCCGAGCTACATTAGACCGGTGATTTCCCTTAAGAGTTGAAAGTACTAAAAGACAACAATCTTTGAAGGGCTATTTCTCAAAAATTGTGACCATTACAGACTCTTCGTTTGAGGCTGGGATCATTTTTGGGCCATCTACAATAAACTCTCTCAATTTTACCTATCTCGGAGGCGTTTTCCCATAGTGGAAAGTTTTTCAGTTGAGGGAAAAGTTGTCAGATGCAAGCAGTGTAAAGTTGCAAAGTGGTGCAACTTTCATTATGCAACTCGTGTGACCAAATGGACTATTCCAACACATTTGGATGGGTAATTTTATGCTATGGATGGTCCTCTTTTGCACCCAAATATGCTGAATCACTCCAAGCTACATTGGATCGATGATTTCCCTTAAGAGTCCAAAGTGCTAAAAGGCAGCAATCTTTGAAGGTCTATTTCTCAAAAAATGTGACATTTACAGACTCTCTCAATTTTTGCTATTTTGGAGGCATTTTCTCGTGGTGGCAAGTTTTCTATTGAGGGAAAAGTTGTCAAATGCAAGAAGTGTAAAGTTGCAAAGTGGTGCAACTTTCATTGTGTAACTAGTACGACCAAATGGACTATTCCAACATGTCTAGATGGGTACATTTATGCTAGAGATGGCCCTCTTTTTCACCCAAATACATCAAATCACTCTAAGCTATGTTGGACCAATGATTTCCCTTAAGAGTCCAAAGTGGTAAAAGGCCATACAATCTATTGTATGGTCTATAGCTGGATGGTATGGCCATGGTACATTTTATTAGGATTCTATAAGGTGACTGTGGGTTTAGAGAGCTAGAAACATCTATACTTGAGTTGGTGAGTTTCCATGCATGGAAAAAATGAGTGAAATTAGGTGAAAAATAGTGGTTACAACTTGCTAATGTCAATGAAATGTGGGGGCAGCAAGATTTAAGGTTGGATCGAGCTTCTGTTTAATTACCTGCTTTATATTATTGGTTAGCTTCTTATCAACATGTGGAAGCCTCCCAACAAAAGCCCATGTATCATTTTGAAGAGGATCATCTATTCTTTCTCTTCTTACGAGTGCTCTAACCAAAGTTTTACGATTTATGTCAAAATCAATACAAGTTTGTCTCATAAAGTGAGCATTTTTCAATTGATGGCTTACTAGGTTGATCGTAATGACTCTCTGAGTAGCTCTCTTATCCTTTTCCTTGTTATTTTTTCCAATAGACTTGAGAGCATTAAAAAAAAAAATGACAATAATATAATTTTTTTCAGTCTTCTTGTTCACACGAATCTTCAATTTGGCTAGCAAAGGTCCCATCTTTTGCATCTTTATCAATTGTACAAAAATTTGGCATTGCTCAATCAATGTCTTATCGCTAAAATATTGGCTGAAAAGTCTTCTATCCCACAATTGAATAGTTCATGTTGACCTCTTTCCTTCCAAATTTTTTATAATGTTCTCATCAATTTCAAGTAACCATTTAGGGGTTCTTGAAGGTCTTGAATTTGGAATGTCTTTCTTCCACACAAGGTTCTTCATTTCTCATGTAATCTGGTGAAACATAATTTACAATTGCTTCAATATTATGTTCAAAATCTTCATTTCCAACATTTTCACCATGAACATTTTCAATATCATTTTGAATAATTTCATTCCCAATTTCAATATCATGTTCAACATCTTCAAATCTAACATTTTCATTATCAATTTAAATATCATGTTCAACATCTTCAAATCCAACATTTTCACCTTGAACATTTTCATTATCAAATTCAATATTTTCATTCCCAATTTGAATATCATGTTCAACATCTTCAATTCCAACATTTTCACCTTCAACATATTAAATTTCCTCTTCACTTGAAAGACCATAGGGGTCAAGTTCACCAATATTTAACATACCTTGTCTTCTCTTACCATGACCTTCTCTATCTCTTTGTCTATATGCTTCAATTTGTTCTTTTATAAGCTTTCTCTTATGTTTTTGCTTTCAACGGCTACTACTTCCCATTATACCTCATAAAAGATGCTAAAAAATCATTGCTTATGATAAATTTGAGTAGAAGATACTCCAAAAGGTTGGTCTTTGTCTCTTCCTATTTGAAACCATGTGTTTGTTGCCTGCAAAGCCTGAAAACAGAATGTAGGGTCCATTGGAATGCATAAAATGGTCCACACGAGGCTTTTCTATGGCCTAAAAATTTGATATCCATTATAATCCGATATCCGATACAATATGATATCTGATTTGAAAGACATTTTAAAATGTTTTGTAATGGTATGATTTTAGTTCTTGAAATCGGATATCTGATTTAAATCAGATATTTGATTTGTGTACACATAAACCTTAGGGTTAATGGTGGATGGTAGAGGGTTTAAGGGTTAAGGGTATATGGTAGAGGGTTTAAGGGTTAAGGATTAAGGGTATAGGGTAAAGGGTTTGAGGGTTAAGGGTTTAGGGTTTAGGGTTAAGGGTTTAGGGTAGAGGGTTATAAGGGTTTAGGGTTTCAGGCTTAAGGGTATAGGGGAGAGAGATAGATGGAGTGAGAGAGTGAGTGAGAGAGAGACCTAAGATAGTGAGAGGGGGTACATGGAAGAGACTTGACAAAGAGAGAGAGAGAGTGGACTTGAGAGAGACTAAAGAGACTTGAGAGAGAGATAGAGGGTGGGACAAAGTGGGAGATGGTGGGAAACTATGGGAGAGGGTGGGACAAAGTGGAAGAGAGTGGGACAGAGTGGGAGAGAGTTGGAGAGAGTGGGAGAGAGGGAGACAGAGAGTGGGAGAGAGTGGACAGTGACATTAAGATAACATGACATATGATGATCGACATGGCAAGATGATGAGGATGGGAGTGGAGATGGAGTGGGGAGTGGAGATGGAAAGAGGAGGGTGGAGGGTGGAATGGAGGGTGGAGGAGGAGGAGGAGAGGGAGGGAGGGAAGGCACCTATATTATATGAGGAGAGGAGAGGGGTGAAAGAGATATGGAGAGAGTGGGAGAGTGGAGAGAGTGGGGAGAGAGTGGAGGGTTGGAGAGTGGAGAGAGGAGAGAGGGGATAGGGAGATGGGAGAGAGGGAGAGTGGGGAGAGGGTAGGGATAGAGTGGAGAGGACATGAGGGAGGGGAAGGAGGGAGCCAGGACATGGAAGGAAGAGGGTAGAGGGAGAGATAAGAGTGGATGGTGGATGGATGGAATATATATGGAATAATATTAAAATAAATATTATACATAATAATATAAAATATTATATATTAAATACATAATTTGGTAAGAGATTATCATAAATTGTATATTATATATTACATTATAAACTATATTTAATTTTATATATTAAATTATAAACTTTATTGCATTTTTTAAATCATATATTATAAATTGTATAACATTTTTGCAACTCTATATAAAACATATCAGATATCAGATTCAAATCGAAATCGGATATCTAATATGTCTAACACAAAATAAAATGCCTAGGGATTAGCCTTAGGCTTGCTTTGGATTTTGGTTCGAACCTGCCAATCCTAAGAAGTCAACACAAAAAACGTGTTTAACAACTTACCTTGCTTTTCGAGACTTTTCCCATGTGATTGATGACCTTTTTCTTACCCAAAATTGATGAAACAAAAAGAGTTTGTAAAGGAGCTTCTCAACTTTCCACCAATATAAATTATACTTTAGTTTGAATCTAATAAATAATTATTATTCATTTTCTATTAGAATTACGACTAAAGTCCTGATTGATAGCCTGATTGAAAAACATGTATATCTTTCAAACAGTATCACATTTTTTCAATCCAAAACATGTGTCACATTTTGTGCTTTGCATAGTATAGGATTAAAAAAAAAATGAATTTTATGAAGTTTTGACTAAGTTAATGTGGTCAGACATATGAGTTTTTATATTTTTTAAAAGTTGTAATAAAAAATTCATAATTAATTATTTACTTGGGAAAACATTACAAAAAAATATGCATCACATCCAAACATGAGTCCTCTACTTATATCTAAAATCTTATAAAAAAATAGTTATCTTTTTATTATGGTTAGGGTGGTTAGACAGACACCTACTTCTTATTTTTTCCCTGAAATTTAAGTACTACCACATTGAAATTTCAATTTTTCACCAAATAGATTTTTTTTTTAGAAAAATAAACCTAGTAGTTTAGAAACTACATTCAATTTTCCACAAATTCGATTCTTACATATTTTTGAATTAATATAGATAGCTTATTCAAATTTTTATGTCAAGTTGCCTAACTCTGATTTTTATGAATTTTCATTGCCACTTAAGGGCCTATTTTTTCCATGATGATCCTACACATACCCTTAAATTTTTTATTCTTTTGTTTTATTGTTGTGCATCTTAATGAATATAACTCGAATTAAATGAACTTTTTTGCACTTCTTTCCTAATAATTTTGCATTTGGAAGGATTTTCTGAACCAACCTTTCCTTACAAGTGGTATCAAAGCCTAGCTAGTTGTGTTATCCTTGTGGGTAGGGCTAGATTTTTTGAGCTAATTCTATTCAGTGGGAGTCTTGCAAAGAAAATTGATTCTCTTGATTACAGATTGAGATGGCAAGCACATTAGGAAGTATAGAAATTGAAAAGTTTAATAACAACAATTTTAAGTTGTGTAAACTCAAAATGGAAGACCTATTGGTGGATAAAGATCTTTGGATTACTGTTATGGGAACAAAACCATCAGGTATGAAGCAAGAAGATTGGGACCTCATAGATAGAAAATCCAAAGGGATGATAAGACTTTGTCTAGTTGATTCTATTCTCTTGAATGTCCATGAGGAGAACATTGCATGTTCTTTATGGAAGAAACTTGGTGATATTTATCAGGGAAAGTCTCTAGTGAATAAGTTATTCTTGAGGAAGAAGTTATACTCCTTGAATATGGAAGAAGGAGCATCTGTACTAGACCATCTAAATTCATTTAATATGATTTTTTCTCAATTGGCCTCTATGTGTGTGAAGATAGATGAGGAGGATCACTGCATGCTTCTGTTATGTTCCTTACCTGACACATGGGATCATCTGGTGATGGCTATTGGAAGCACAACAACCACTTTCAAGACAAAAGATGTGGTTGCTTCACTGCTTTTAGAATAAATGAAGAGGAAATCTTCTAAGATGGCCAAGGAGGACCTTACTATTTAGGGTAGGTCAAAGGAGAGAGGAAAGAAGAAAGAAAATAAGTATAAATCCAAATCTAAAGGGAGATCAAAGTCTCCTAGCAATAATTCCAAGGTAAAATGATGGAATTGTCGGAAGAATGGTCATATCCAGAAGGATTGTAAAGAGGAGAAAAAGAAGAAGAAGAAGAAGAAGAAGAAGAAGAAGAAGAAGAAGAACTCTACTACCAATGATTCTTCTCAAATTGATGCAGATGCTTGCATTGTAGCCTTGGCAACTCAGCCATCAGATGATGTTTGGCTAATTGACTCAGGAACATCTTTTCACATGACATTTCATAGAGATTGGTTCATAGAGTATGAAAAGTATGTTGGTGGAAAGATGTACCTAGCAAGTGATTCATCTCTTGAAATTTTTGGTCATTGAAGAGTCAAAATTCAATTTCCTAATGGAAGAATAAAAGAAATTGATGGAGTAATGCACATAATAGGGTTGGCTCATAATCTTCTTTTTGTTAGTAAGTTGAATGATGTTGGTGTGCAAGTTTCATTCTTGATTGGTGGTTGTAAGATGACTAGAGGATCGATGGTATTGGCCAAGGGTGCATGTTTTGGAACTTTGTACAAGTTGTATGTACAAGTCGTTCAATGTAATAGTGCCTCTACAAATTCAAGCAAAGTGGCTCGTGCAGAGAAGGATAACGAAGTTCCTTTGGGTGCAAACTCCTTGGAGGTGAAACTCTCAGTAGAGAAGACTATGATGTGGCATCATAGACTCAATCACATAGGAGAAAAAGGGTTAAAACCCTTGAAAAATAAAAACTTGGCAGAAGGGCTTGTTGAATGTAACCTTGAGTTTGATTTTTACGAACATTTCATTTATGGAAAGCAACACCATTTTTCATTTTATTTTAGTCCACATAGATCTTCTAGCATACTGGATTATGTTCACTCTGATGCATTTGGTCCAGTAATGTTCCTTTGTTATTGAAGTCTAAATATTATTTTTATTTTATTGATGATTATTTTACAAGGGCATTTGTGTATTTTCTTAAAAGTAAATCAAAAGTGTTCAATCAGTTTAAAGAGTTTAAAAACTTGGTAGAAACTCAAACTAGAAGGAAAATTAAATGCTTAAGGA
>VDFB02193867.1:475601288-475645265 GCA_007258455.2 Sequoia sempervirens | reverse complement strand
ATCATTTATCTTATTAAGTCATTCTCTCTTGTTAATTAAATCATTCAATTTGATCTAATTATCTCTATTTAATTAAATAAATAAATTTTATTTAATTAATCTCTAAAGTCTATCTATTAAATTAAATAAATTAAACCTTGTTTAATTTAATCTAACCAACCATCTCCTTTAGTTAAATAAAACAAAATCTTTATTTAATTAAGTCTAAAATCACATTTTTCTAATCTTTTGATTTAAATCAACCCATAAATCTAAGTCAAATTTTTCACATCATCTAATCCCTCATTAAATTAATTAACCCTTGATTAATTTAATCTTAATCCATGTCCCATCCTCTAGCTTTTTCCACTTGCATGTGAAAATAGATTTAATTCATTTAATAAATCCTTATTTTCTCTCAACATGGCATAATAGGGGAATATTCTTCCAAATTTGAAATCCTTGCAAGTGGATTTTGTCCATCCAACTAGGCATTTATTTCATCTTACAAGTCCTTTTTCATTAAGCCAAGTGGCCATTACTCCGTTTGGCTCTTCATCCACCTTGTCATTTCACTAATTTCAAATTTCAAATAAAGGCATTTATGGGCACATTCATCAAAATGTGCACATCCTTCATCCATTCATCTCTTGACAAGTGGCATCTTTCCATTGGTTGAAAGTTAGTCCCACATTTCTTCATTTTGGGTATTTCTCCATCTTGTCTTTCTATAAATAAGAGGTTTATCTCCTCATTTGATCATCCACAATTTGAGCAAACTTACTATACTGATTTTCATCTTCAAGCATTAGCATTTTCATCAATTTCATCAAGTCATATCTAGCTTATTGTAGTTTTTCTCCATGGAGTTTATTTGAAGCAATCACCAAGTGGATCAATCATCACCAAATCATCAAAAGATTGCATAGGAGTTGGGAAAGGGCGAATTTTCACATCAAATTGGAACCAACTCCCCCATAAGATCAAGAGTTTGCATGTTTTTAATAGGATTTGATCTATCTTATTGATTTTGCATTGTGTTCTTGTTTTTATTCCTATTTTGAGCATTGCTAATGGATTTTATGGGGAACTTTGATCTTTTCTTGCATTTGAATCTTCTAATGTGTTTTGTAGGTGCTAGGATCTTGGTTCTACATTTTCTATATTCTTGTGATGCGTCCTTTTCTTGGTGGTGTCATTGGGTTTGATTCCCCTTGAGAGCATGATATTTCTTAGTGTATGACTTTCCTCTTAGTGGTGATGCTACGTGTTGCATTTCATAAGTTGCAATTCTCTTATTCTTGGACTTGTCCTCTCTCAGAGACATTAGTAATGATGATCCCTAAGGAGAAAAATTAAACGAACTAAGAAAAATCCCTTTGAACAAAACCGTTATACATATATATATTGTTCATAAGTGTTTAGCATAATACAACTTGTTAACCTTGTGAAGCTCAAACAATCCCTATAACGGCACCAAGCATAACACACCTTGCTTGGTAGTGGAGCCTTCCCCTTGTTCATAGTGTGCTTAGCATAATGTAGCTTGTTAAGCCTTATGAAGCTCGAAATCGTAGTGTATGTGCGGTGCCCTATTAAAGTTATTAGAGGGATAGATTTGGTATGGTAAGTATAGCGAAAGCCTAGACAGAGGTATGAATTTCTCACTAAGCCACTTTCTTGGGGGCTCACCTAGTGCACGACCTAAGGTTCCATTAGCCTGTGTGAGCGTGTGTGTCATTTGCATACTAGACATTGAGTTATGCTTGTGCACATATTGGAAAACTAGTAGAGACATGTTCCACATCGCGTTGGATAGTTAAAGCTTGATCCAGCCTATTGGATAAACAATAGAGACATGTTCCACATCGTGTTGGATAGTTGAAGCTTGATCAACCTTTGTTTCTCTTTCTAGGTTTTGATGTTGTATGATTGGGTATCTTTGTCATTGTTGCATACATATGTGTTTTGAATGTCTAATTTAGTGTGAGTTTGACATGGAGTCATCCTCTCACTAAAGTGGGGGATAAATGTAGTGTAGGAAAAAGTATCCATTTTTCACACTTAATTTGGGAATTAATATTAATAAAATAAACTAAATTATGCCTTAATTTAGTGTTGTAATGTGTTTTATATATTCACATTAAGCTTAGGGCCTTATTAAATAAAATGGACTTAATTGTGCATTATTTGTGGTGTTGTAAAGTGTACCTCTTGTAATGACGGGAAAAGATCCCCTTAACATGGCCTTGATTTAGTGTTATAATATGCCTAACATATTTACATTATGTCCTAGGCCCTTGTGAACTAAATGATGTTGAATATGGAATGATTTGAATGCTGGAAGAAATTAGTCAAAATCACCAGTGCGACTCATTCACCACTGATGGAAAATCAGTCCTGCTATTGGAAAAAACTCCTAAAAACTAGTTTCTGGCTGTTGAGAATTGGAATATGACACAATCTAATTTTTTAGCCTTATGGTGGGACTCATTCACCACTAATGGAGAATCAGTCCTCTCCCAAAATTCTGTGAAATCAAAGGTCAATTATGTAGCTCTAGATCTACACTTGTCTTCTTGTTGGGTTGATAGAGTCAAATCTACAGAAAACGGACTGTAGGTTGTCTCCAAGCTTGAAAATAGAGTTTAGTTTACTTGAAACACTTTTTTGACTTCTTGACCACCTTTCAACACCTAATTTCTTAACAAATCTGCATACACAAGTCTGCAAACACACATGCAAAAGGGGAAAAATGGTTAAGGGTTAGGTTATAGGGATTTGCGTTGGTGAAATCCCACTTTGGTAATCAACCCCTTAATGAAGAAATAAAATGAAATGAACAAGGAATGATGAATAAACAACATGCAAATGTCCTAAACTCACCACAACCTTGTTGAGAAAAATTGAAGTTATGTCAATGGCTGCTCCAAGATGTTTGATTGAATGATGTAAAGTTCTCAAATGCTAATTGATATTTAGTGAGTGCAAGTGAATGATGAGATGTGAAATGAGAAGAAAAACACTTATTTATACACTCTTGTGCCCTAATAACCCAATGATACATCATCACATGCTGACATAAGGTAATTTTAAATAAAAAACCGAAACAAAAATTTCAATTATTTTGAATTTTGAGCCAAGAGGGACTCATTTTCCACCCATGGCAAATGGGTCCCACCTTGGGCTTGTAAGTGGGTGTTGGGAATTAACTTGCATTTAATTTTTTTTGTTGGGTTCACATTCAAAAATACACATAATTAAGTCTTTTGAGTGCATAAAGGGGTCAAATAAAGAATAAGAAAGGTGTAAATAGTGAAATTAAGTGTAGAAAAGCATGAAATATTGTTACAACACTTTAAAACACTTCAAAATATGTATTTACAAGTGAATAAAAGGTGATTTTTAGGTGAATTATAATGAAATGAGTATAAAAGTTTAGAAATGTGTTACAACACTTCACAACACCTTCACACGATACCATAATTTGAATATTTAGTACCTAATATGAATGGATAAGTCACATTAAAACATTAAATGAAATAAAAATAGACCAAGAATCATGAGAGAAAGACTTAAAAGACCATGAAAATGTTAATGATCCATTTTTCTATGGTACATTTAGCCCCCACTTTAGTGAGAGGGTGAATTTGCTTCAAACTCACACTAAAGTAGCCATGCATATGGAGAGGGAACCAAATGCACTTATGCTAGCAAGATGGAATGACAATGATCAAGAGGGATGATCAATCCCCTAGGATGAATATCCCATGGAAAAATAAACATAAGAAAAGAGGAACACACAATGTGAAAGAGAAAGAGAGAAGAAAGAATCGAATTCCTCTTCAATCTTTTTTCCAACTAGTTGTGGATAAGATCTAGGTTGTTTGTGAGAAAAAGAGAATGTATACTCACTTTGGGGTGACATAACTTATTGTAATCCTTTAGGTGAGAAGAACCAAAAGGTGAAATACATACTCTAGTTGGTATGCACTCACAAACACATAGGTGGCTATAGGGAAAATTGTTTCACTGAATGGGCTTCCTACTCAACCATATTAAATTTATACCTCCTAATAACTTCAACAAGGCCCTACAAAGGAAAATGATGTTTTGTGCTTCATGAGACAAGCAAATATTCATATGCTTAGAAATCATGAACAAAGAACAAGGTACCACAAGCATGCAAGTTGCATTATGCAAGGTGGAAAAAATGTAAAAAATGTAAAATGTAAAAAAAATAAAAATGTAAAATATAAAAGTGTAAAAGGTATTTAAAGGGGTCTTATTATGCTCATGCAAGGTATATCACTTAGGGGACATTGTGTCTAATGTTTCAAGGAGAGGACCAATCAAAGGATAAAATATTCACAACTTAGGGGATGTAGTGTGTCACATCAGACAACTAAGAGGAATGTAATATGCTAAGACAAATCACCCTTATGAAGGACATCACACCCAATGTCGTCCACAAAGTGAAAAAAAATAGTATGAAGTGACAAGGCTACACTAAGAACTAAGAGTGAAAATGAAATGATGACAATGTATGCCCCCCACTTTAAAGGAATTATTGCACACCGTTCTGTGAGAAATTACTTTAAAGTAGTGAAGGAAAGAAAATGCAAAAAGAAAACAAGACATGAGAGCTAACTTGGAAAGCCCCTATGCCAAGTCATATGTTTCCAAGTAAGGCTACTTCATGTAAACAAAAAAGAAAATAAAAGAAAGGGGAGTTTCCCCAAAAAAGGAGCACAAAAAACACATAAGGGATCTATGGATTTGGGGTCAGTATGTTCGTTGCTACAATGTTTTTATTAAAGAGCTCACAACTCTCATCATTCCCCAAAGCACATAGAACTAGAAGAATGACACAAAGAGAGTGAAAAAAAATGGAAAAATAAAGTCCGTTTTGGGTCAACATGGAAGATACATTGCGGTCTCAATGCTTTGCATCATCCCCAAAAGGAAAACACAAGCAAAAAGAAAAAAAAGATTTTGGGTCAACATGAAGGAGAAATTTCAATCTCAATGCCTTGCATCATCCCCAAAAGGAGAACAGAATAAAAAGACAAAGGAAAAAAAAGGAAAAGGGTCCAACTTGGTCAACATGGAAGAGACATAGGGCGTCTCAATGCTTTGCATCATCCCCAAAAGGAAAAAACAAAACAAAAGTGAAAAAGGACCTTTTGGGTCAACATGGAAGAGACATTGTGGTCTCAATGCCTTGCGTCATCCCCAACAGGAGAACACAAGAAAAAGACAAAGGAAAAAAGGAAAAGGGACTGATTGGGTGAACATGGAAGAGACATAGGGTGTCTCTACGCTTTGTGTCATCCCCAAAAGGAAAACACAAAACAAAGGTAAAAAGGAAAAGATAAAGTATGACATATAGAAGAATAGAGGTACAAATAGAGGAAGTGTACAAAGAGAGAGAAAATTGAACACAAATTACGGGGGAACACGATACACACATAAAAGCACACTAAATAAAAAAAGGGGAGTAAGGAAAATGGAAGTCAACCATTAACTGAGTTATTGTCTTCACAATCTCAAGTAGTGTAAGGGAAGGTGAATAACACCATTAAGAGACAAAGGGAAAATGCATTACGAGGACAAGGCTAATAGTTTCTTGCCTCCACAGAGTGTAGGGTAAGAATGAGCCAAGGTAGGTGATGGGAAGAATCATGCAATAGTGAGAATGGAAAATTATACAACTATGGCATGATAAAGGAATTTTGGTTTTAAGGGATGGTAGGAAAGAAGTCAGTATCAATGAAGTGATACTTGTCTAGTATGTCCTTAAATGTCCGACATTCTTCAGTTCGGTGTCCAAGAAGATGATGGTATTTACATATGGTATGTTAGAGTCTTTAGGATGACTGATCAACCTATTTGAAGGTGGTAAGAGGACAAGGAATAAATTTTTAAAATCAATTGGAGCCTCCTTTGACATTCAGGTGGTGGATGGGTAGGAAACTTTAGTTTTTTCAATTTGTAAGGTCATTTTCATTTACTAGTTTCTCCTTGTTCCTGAATGGAAGGAGGAAGATGACCCATGAGAATCCTAGCATCCTTGTTATTAGAATGAGGTAATCATTTTTCACAAAGAAGGAGGATATTCAAGTCAAGAGGAGAATCGAAGATCAGTGTACCATCATCATGAAGTCTCAAATATTCAAAAGGAGGCTTATCAATATGAGGATCTTGATATCCTAATCATGTTTTTTTTCTTCTATTGCTATTTGTTCGAAAAGCTGGAAAATTTTATGCTCATTTGTTATGTCACAACCTTGTTTACTTAGGATACTAAAGCATTTTCCATATTTTTCTTCAAGTTTGATTGTTGTGTTTGTAAATTTATTATCATAAAATGGTTGAGGATGTGGTTGTTTAGAGGAAATAGGTCCACCTATGTGAGGGAACTTAGGTCCTTCATTTTTTTCAGGATGCAGGTATCCAAAGTGATCAGGAGGTGCAATAGTAGGAAGATCTTGTGACTTCATGGATGGGTAAAAGACTGCATTGGCTTCAAGGTTATTAAGACATTCATTTAAGAACTTGTTCATGCTATCATCATCTTCTCCAATGATTTCTACATCACTAGGAGGACAATCATGAGGAGTTGAAGGAGCATAAGGTAGCTCAAGGTCATTAGGATCACAACCAAAGGAACAATTGGACATGTCTACTAAGGATTTCAATGAAGTCCAAAACTTGCTAAAATAAAAAGTTATGATGACAATGAATGCAAGTAGACTAAGATGCAAGAAAGAATATAAAATAGACAACCTGGAAAATTTAACAAAAAATAACTACAAAAAACAAAAATGTGGGAAATACCCAGAAAATGCCTGAAAATGTTGTTTAAAATGTACAGGTGGACTGATTCGCCCAGGGTGGTGAATGAGTCCGGTTATGATATTTTTTTGTATTTTTTAGAAAATTTAAAATGATTTCAATGCTTTACAGATGCAAACTGAGGATTCAAATGAAAATTTTTAGTTTTTGGATTATATGATATGCAAAAAAGAAATCTAAATGAATCTTTCACTAATGCAATTTCAGAAACCATAGGATGCAAAAAAAAGAAAAACCTAATTGAATGCTAATGAAAATGAAACCTAGGATGAAAGATGCAATTGCAATCAGAAAGATAAAGTGTTCAATATGCGGGTTCACTAAAATGAACCAAAAATTTTGTGGTTTGGATTCTATAGACTACTCTTACACTCTTAGGATCTTCCACCTAAAAGGAGAGAGATAGAATAACCAAAAAAAATGAAGTTATTTACTCAAATACAAGATTGTATGATGTTATTATGACTAAATGCAATGTTGTAAATGAAACTAGATAATGCAATTGATTGACTATTGATGTAAAACCTATGAAACATGCAATGTTTGAAAACACAATGCAATATGCAAGAATGAACTAAAACATGAACAAATGCAAAGAAAATTTGAAAGAAGGTTGAACAGAGTGCACCTAGGCAATGAATGTTGAATCTGGGATGATCTAAGTGCTGGAAGAAATCAATCAAAATCACTATTGGGACTCATTCACCACTGATGATGAATCAGTCTTGCTACTTGCAAAAACTCCTGAAAATTGGTTTTCGACTGTTGGGAACTGGAATCTGACAAAATCTACTTTTTTAGCCTTAAGGTAGGTCTCATTCACCACTGATGGAAAATCAATCCTCTCCCAAAATTTTGTGAAATCAAAGGTCAATTTTGTAGCTCCAGATGTACACTTGTCTTCTTTTTAGGTTGACGGAGTCAAATCTGTAGAAAATAGAATGTATGTAGTCTCCAAGCTTGAAATAGGGTTTAGGTGACTTGAAACACTTTGTTGACTTCTTGACCACCTTTCAAGACCTAATTTCTTGACAAATCTACATACACAAGTATGAAAACACACATGCAAAAGGGGAAAAATTGTTAAGGGTTAAGTTAAGGGATTTGCCTTGGTCAAATCACACTTTTGTAATCAAACCCTTAATGATGAAATGAAATGAAATGAAAAAGGAATGATGAATAAACAGAAAAATGTCCTAAACTCACCACAACCTTGTTGAAGAAATATGAAGTTATGTCAATGGTTGCTCCAAGATGCTTGATCGATATTTGATTGAATGATGCAAAGTGCTCAAATGCTAATTGATGTTTAGTGAATGAAAGTGAATGAGGAGACTTAAAATGAAGAGAAAACACTTATTTATACACTCTTGTGCCCTAATAACCCAATGATACCTTATCATAGACTGACATAAGGTAATTTTAAATAAATACCAAAAGAAAATTTGAATTATTTTGAATTTTGAGCCAAGAAAGACTCATTTTCCACCCATGGTGGATGGGTCCCACCTTGGGCTTGCAAGTGGGTGTCAGGAATTAACTTGCATTTAATGTTTTTTGTCAATTTTAGATTAAAAAATACACTTAATTAAGTCTTGTGAGTGCAGAAAGAGGTCAAATAAAGTATAAGAAAGGTGTAAATAGTGAAATTAAGCCTAAAAAAGTGTGAAATCTTGTTACAAGACTTTACAAAACTTCAAAATAGGATTTGACAAGTGATGGAAAGGTGATATTTAGGTGAATTATAATGAAAAGAGTGTAGAAAAGTGTTACAACACTTCACAACACCTTCACAAGACACTATAATTTGAATATTTAGAACCTAATATGAATGCATTTAAGTCATATTACAATATCAAATCAAAGAAAAATAGACCAAGCATCATGAGAGAAAGACCTAAAAGACCATGAAAATGTCAATGATCTATTTTTATATTGTATGATATCTCCTACCACTTTACCACTCGTAAGTGTTCCATTCACTTGTGCTTTGAACACATACAACCCCTCACCTCTTTCACTTCATCCCATAGCACAAGCAAGGAACCTCTCATTACCCAATTATTTAAAACCGTTTCAACCTTTCAAAAAAAATTTCCACCATCAACCAAAATCAAAATGGCCCACCTACAAATTATGTTAGAAGTAGTCCACTTTCCTTGGAGTTATTGTGAACTCTGATGCCAAAAGGAATAGAAGTGCCTAGCTTTGAAAAATATGAAGGAAAGGTAGATCCTTCTAACCATGTCAATGCTTACACCACCTTGTGTAGTGACTTTGTCCTCAATGATAAAATTTTTGCTAAGATTTTTACTAGGTCATTGAGAGATACTGCCTTGGAAAGGTTTTCTTATTTATCGAACAAATCAATTTGTTCATTCGATGAGCTTGCTGAGGAATTTTTTAGTCATTTCCAAGTGCATATACTCCTAAGATGACGTTGGCCAATTTTTTGAGATGTAAACAAAAAAAAGAAAATATAATTGACTTTATCTGATGTTATCAATCACTTTATTCCAAAATCGATGTCAAGGTTCCAGACCCTCACCTTTAGAAGATGTTTACATAAAATTTGCACAACAAGATTCAAGAAAAGCTTACCATGATGAAATTCCCATCCTTTATGCACTTGTGTATTGCCCTCCACGATCATCAAAATTCAATTAGTAGTCGAGATACAAGGTCCACTTCTATCCAAACTAAGAATTTTGAGCCCTCAACCCAAAACAATTCGCAAAATTTTAGGAAAATGAATAAAGGGTTCCTGCAAATCAATCCCCCTCAAAAAACAACTCAGAATGTCAATAACCATGTAGTTGTTGTTAATGCCTCAATTCCCTTTAGCTATGGAGACCAAAAAAGACAATTCACTCCTTTACCTGATACCCTTCATAACAAAAGGTCCCAACTCCTAGAACAACAAATGATTACCTTGCTTCTCGTCAAAATGCTTGACCCTAATAAGCCTTTACCCTTGAGCTTTAGATCAAATTATTATTGCCATTACCACTGACCAAATGGACAAGATATGGATCATTGCAAGTTTCTTAAACATCTTGTTTAAGACCTCATTGATTTCGATCATCTTTCCATTGGAGGTGTTAGTGATGAAGGAAATAAGTTCATCGCCCCTCCTAACCAAAATTTTCAAATCTTTACCAATCCCATGCAAAACACAATATTTCATTTGTCAAAGCTAGTGAAACTACAAAGAATGTTGTGATGAATGTTGATACAGATGATGATAACAATGATCCTATGGATGAGATGGTAGGAGTGATAGGCGCCATTCCTCGTAAGGTTAAAACTAAAAATCCTCGACATTGCTTTCTCCTCTAAGGATATACTTAAACATGCACCCAATGGTCCTCTTTACATAGCCAGTCGTATCTATGAAAATCCCACGAATGGGATATTAATAGATCCTATCCATGGAGAGAATGTGATCACCGAGGAATTCTTACTTTTGCATGAGCTCTATCAAGATATATACGATAAACTAAAAGCATGGATCAAGACACATAAAGGTTTTGCTTTCCCTATAATGGGATCAATCACCTTACAATTGCAAATAGGACCAAAAATATTAGACATGTCTGATTCTCCAGCATCTCACATTTAGACCATTTTCATGTGAAGCTAGGTCATCCATGGCTTTACTCCATGAAAGTCATCCCTTTGGTTGTGCATAAATTCTTAAAGTTTCCCTTTGACAATGAAGTATTCACTATCCATCATAGTGGCTTTAATCCATTGTCCTCTAAAGGTAAATTTTCCTTAGATGCCATTTGGTTCGAGCCCATGGAACCTATAAAGCTACAAGAAGACTTATTTTTCTTGTCATATCAAAAGTTCAAGGCAAAGAAGATAGCATAACTATCCCTCTGAAACATGTCCACTATCAAACCTACCATCATTGATGAAACCATGCTTGAACCTAACAAGTCCCAAATGACCAAGACCAGTCTAGGAAAGAACCTTCACACACCCCGTACAAAAGACCAAGAGACAATGACAACAACCTCACCACAACTCCTCAAAAAAAAAGGCTTACAAAGTCAAGGAGAAAGCGGCTAAACAACCTCCTATGGTTCCTTTCCTTCCTCCCCTTGGGAAGAAAATCAACCTATGGTTGATCAACCCACTCCTACAAAAATGCAACTTGATAACAAAACTGAAATAAATAGAGGTGATAGAGAGCATAAACGTAGACATCGTGGCATTTCTTGTATGTTACATGAAGAATTAGACAAAGAAAATCAAAATCCAAACTTGATTGAAGCAATACATGACCAACCTCCACCTTCCCCAAAACAAAAAAATATAATACAACAACCACAACAAGAGTTGAGCTCTTGCATGGATATTATCATTCATTCTCCTATTGTGGTTAACTTGGATGATGATGACAAGATGAAAAAAATTGATGAAGAGGTGCATAATAAAATAAATACATTGTTTTCCTCTTCTATGAGCTTAGAAGACAAATCTCCTACAAAGAGTGTTGGACCTGGAGCTACCCCTAGTTCGGTACTTGCTTATGTCCTTTGGCTAGTTTCCCACCTTTGGTACATACAATGAACATAATTGGGAGGTGGATGACTTGCTCATATGCTGAATTTCTTGTGCCTTACTAGTCTTTTGAATTATTTCATTTTCATTTCCTTTTGTGTGATTGCATATGTGTGATGTGATCACCCATGATGTTTTTTTTTATGTTCTCTCTCTTTGTGAGATTCCTCTATTTGTACCTTCATTCTTCTCTATTTCGTAAATCTTTTACTTTGTGCTTTGTATATTTTCTTTGTCTTGTTTTTTCCTTTTGAGGATGAGGCAAGGCATCGAGTCACCCATGTCTCTTCCATGTTGGCCCAAAAGTCTTTCTCCTTTTAATTTTTCTTTTACATTTATCTTGTGTTTTCCTTTTGGGGATGACATAGGGAATCAAGACATTTGTGTTTCTTCCATATTGACCCAAAAGTTTTTTTGTTGTTTTCACTCTCTTTGTGTCATTCTTCTAGTTCTATGTGTATTTGGGGAATGATGACAATTTCAAGCTCTCTTAAAAAACATTACAAAAGAGAACATACTAACCCCAAATCCATAGATCCCTTATGTGTTTGGTTTTGACATTTTTGGGAAAAACACTCTCTTTTATTTTTCTTACATGATGTAGCTCTACTTGAAGACATATGACTTGGCATAGGGATTTCCAAGCTAGTTCTCATTTCTTCTTCTTTTTTGCATTTATCATTTGCTACTATAAAGTAATTGCTCATAGTATGTTGTTTAGAAATTTCTTTAAAGTGGGGGCATATATTGGCATTATTATTTTGCATTTTTTTCTTTTTCATTATTCACGGTGTAGTCTTCTTACTTTATATGATGTCTTTTTCACTTTGTGGATAATATTGGGTGTGTTGTACTGTAGGAGCATGATCTCTCTTAGCATATTACATTCCTCTTATTGGCTTGATGTGACACACTGCATCCCCTAAGTTGTGAATTTTCTATTCTTTGATTGGTCCTCTCCTGGAGGCATTAGGAACAATGTTCCATAAGTTAAAGACCTCACATAAACTAAGAAAGAATCCTTCAAACATTCCATATTTTTCATATTTCATGCTGCAAAAACCTAGCTAAGAACTCAAGATTTATGGATGGAAATGGCTAAATATTTTAGCATAATAAATTTGCATAATTTGTGGATGATCAAATGAGGATATGAGCACTTTATTTATAGAATGCCAAGATGGATGAATGTCTAAATTTGAGAAATATGGGAATAACATTCATCCAATGGCATGATGCCATTTGTCAAGCTGTGAATGGATGGAGGATGTGCAAGATTGGGGGATTGTGCCAATAAATGCATAATTTTGAATTTCAAATTTGTTGAAATGACTTGTAAGAGGGGATGGAAAATGCAATAAATGCCACTTGGCTCAAGGAAAAGGACATGTAAGATGAAGTTATTGCTTTGTTGGATGTACATTTTGACTTGGAATTTTTGAATTCAAATTGAGAGAATATTCCAAAAGATGCCTTGTGAGGAAAATAGAGATTTAATAAATGAATTAAATCTATTTTCATGTACAACTTGCATTATCTAGAGGATGGGACATGAGATGAGATTAAATTAATTAAGGGTTAATTAATTTAATGAGAGTTAGATGATGTGACCTATTTGACTCAAATTTAGGATTTATTTAAATCAAATAAGAGGAATATGATAGAGATTAATTAAATAAAGATTTTGATTTATTTAATTAAAAGAGATGGTGTTAGATTAAATCAAATAAGATTTTAATTTATTTAATTTAATGGATAGACTTTAGAGATTTAATCAAATAAATTGATTATTTAATTAAATAGGGATAATTAGATCAGATGAATTGATTTAATTAACAAAAGAGATTGACTTAATTTATAGAAAATAATTTATTTAATTAAGGGATGAAAGTTGATGAATTTAATCAGATAATCAGATTTGATTAAATGGTTAGACTGAGGGATCATTCATGAAGAAACGATGTTAGTAGTCAGGATCATATGCACAATGTCGATCAGTATATTTTATGTGTGCATTGCTTTAAAAACTTGCCCCACTACTGCATGGTGAGAAAAAAATGCCATTATAGTGCCCTCTCGAGAGATTTGACAAAAATTTCAATTTTGGGTGATCTCGCAAAAAAAAGAGAACAAAGTACCCAATAGGTCTAAAAACAACTCTGGGAGGCTAAAAACGTGTCTAAACGCAATAAAATGATGAAAAACAAACCTCAACTAGATGAAAATAGGTTCGGGGGCTCAAAATCCTGGCAGGCTAGCCAATCAAGGTAAAAAACCCTAATTTTCATGCTTAAATGGAGCTCAAGGGGTCACTTTCAAGTCATTTTCAAACAACTCCAATAGTGACCTTGAGATTTGAGCTCTGACATCCTGACGATATGGCGCAACAACAGCTTCCTTTACACATTTCTGATCAAGTTTGAACATACTAGTGGCCACTAGCATCGGGGCATTGGTAAGTGGTTCTTACACGAGCTTTGTCTTTCATTTATTACTTCAATTAATGCTTTAAAGAGTTGGTCCACCTACAGTGGTGCTATATAGTGTTGCTCAGAAGTCAAACTACGCCACTCAGTGTGATATAGCGCCGCCGCGGTGCAGTTTGGAGTTTAGAAACTCTGACGCTGAGCTCGGGGCTAGTGAGGTAGTTTGGAAAGTGCAACACGATGGTCTCAATTTAGCTAAAAGTGCACTACTAGGAGGGAAATTGCACCGTGGTGATGCAATTTTTCTCTTTTAAGCCCTAACGTCGAAGTTTGATTAAAATAAAATTACAATGCCATCACGGGTTGCACTGCTGGGGAAGTTTTTTGAACGCTCAATGAAAATTTTTTGAATTTTTTTAACATGATGACCTTCCTTGATATAGGATGTGATGAGGGAGCTCTACTCTTGGGAGCATAAGTCACGAGACCTAGCTGGCTACTTGCGGGACCTAAGTGACAGGGACTAGGATTAACTTTGGATTGCGGGATTGTGGCACATTGCGTATGTGGCACCCATTCACACTCATTTAGGGATGCTGTCAACACTGGCTGAGAGATGGCACAACGAGACATATTCAGTTCATCTTCCCACTAGTGAGGCCACCGTCACTCTAGAGGATGTTTGGCAGATTTTACGATTGTCGATTCACGGTCGCTGGGTGATCTTTGACATGGACGAAGGGTGCGAGACCTACTTCCAAGTCCTTGCTACTAACGAGATTGTCTTCTACGAGGGTCAGATAGAGCTTGAGCGACATAGGATCCTAGCACCCCTACCACTAGGTGATTGTAGCCATCATTTCGGGCCTTGTTGCCCCTGACAGGTAAGGGCGATACTTTAGTCCCGACTGGGGATATTGCTGGGAGCAGATGGTCTGAGACAGGCTGGTTCGTTTTGCATGGGGGACTGTTCTTCTAGCTTCATTGTACAAAGACCTCCATGAGTATGTTTACATGGACAACAGAGCGTTGGGAGCAGAGGTGACCCTTCTTCACATCTGGGCATGGGAGCACATTTTTGTGCTACGTCCACATGTCATTTTAGTTTTGATGGGGCCAGACGATTCCCTCGTGTGTCGATACAGAGGCAGTGTGTCCACACACATTGGTGACCATGGGATCCCCTACTGGAGGAGGGTCTTGGATGAGATGTAGGTTTTTACCTCGCGACCCTACCTTGGTTGGCCCAGATGGGCCGACGATGCCAATCAGATGTTTCACTGCCACTAGGATCATTTTATGTAGGGGCGAGAGCACACCATGCTCGAGAGGTACCTACCTGGGCATGTGCAGCGTCAGTTCAGGGAGTCATAGGATCATCCTGATGATGATTATGTAGTTGTCTTCACCCACACCATGATAGGTTTTATGGGGGCAGTATATTGTTGCTTTAGAGGCTGTGGATAGTTTCCAATAGCTAGTAGCCCGACCATGGGCTTATTATCAAGGGCTATCAGATCTAGGCACCACTCAAGCCTATAGGGATTGGTTTCAGCCTTCGCTTCGGTTGACAATTCCAAGTGTAGTCCCAGATGTGTGAAGAGTTAGAGGAAGAGGGGGAGGAAGGGGACAAAGAGCTGAGATTCTACAGGACCCGCTACTTGTGTCTCCAGTCTAGCCAGATCAGGGAGATGTGCACATTCAGGACCAGTAGCGATTGCCACCAGTTCCACCACCACGAGTCAAGGATCCTCCTCGGGTGTAGCCGTAGGTACAACCAACAAGATAGGAAGATGCACAGGATACTTTGATTGCACAACTACAGACCTAGGTCTAGGCCATGGGAACCAAGAGAGATCAGGTGAGGGACGAGAGAGAGCAGCTCAGGGCCAAGAGGGATCAGGCTGTACAGTAGAGACAAACTGCAAAGCTACAGGAAACCATAGAGCTAGGAAGGAGACATCAACTAGAGAGCATGGAAACCTCCTCCTCCCAGGGCACAGTGTCAGTTCGGTCCTACAGGGATGTCATCCAAGAGGTAGAGTACTATCGGTGGTTTTATCATGAGGCTATACCCAGAGAAGAGTGGGTACCAGAGTACTCAGAGCGAGCTAGCCACAGACCAGTAGAGGCTCATGGTGACAGAGGTGAGGGCATCATTCATAGGGAAAAATTGTGATCGAGACGTTACGATACTTTTTGTGCCTTATGGGATCATTTTTGATAGCCCTATGGGCCTTTTGTACTGATTGAAACATATGTACAGTGATCCAAATTATTATTGTACTATGATAGTTGCATTATTGATGATATATATATATATATGAGCCGATGATGATTTTGATGTGATGCAATGTGTTCTATTTATTTATACATGTATGATTTTACTTCTATATGTTGTGGATGCATTTATTTCTAATGATGTATGCATTATGATTATGACTAACAGATCTATATTATGTTAACCTATGATATGCAAATGTGATCTGCAATGATGTTGTCTATATGATGATCTATTTATGATAATGCAAGATGGGATAATCTAATATGTGATATGGATTGAAATATGTAAAATGATATGATCCATGGTGCACATGAAAAATGATATGTGAATTGTGCTTATGAAATGAATGGATGCATATATGCTTTGTTTGTAATGCATTTTGTACATTTATGCAATGAATGATTTATGATGTTACGTATGAGATGATATGGATGATGAAATATGAATGCGATGATCATGATATGATGAAAATGAAATGGTGTTAATGCAAATGAGATGGTTTTATGAGATGCTTAGAATAGAAAATGGTATTATCCTAAACATATTAAATGATGATGTAATGTATGTGATGCATTTAATAGGATGTGATGTTATGTTAATGCAAAGTGATATGATGATACGTAATGTAATATGAATGTAATGTGATGAGATGATGACATGATGTTATGCAAGTATGCAAATGAATTAAATGCTCTTATACCTATTGTTTATGATTATGAAAAAATGATTATGGAATGCTTCTGTAAATGTTATACGATGATTTATGTGATAGATGTAATGTGATTCAAGGAATGGATGTGATGGATTCTTATGATAACATGTTTATATGATAATGGAAATGTGATGCATATATTTCCTATATGATATGTTCATGCAATATGCTAATGATTTTTGGATGCGGGATTGATGACAATGATGGTGATGATGATCAACTGTCATAGTACCTTGTTAGTGCAGTTAGCAAGAAAATAAGAAGTTATTTCAACAAGACACAAGATGATGCAAATGTAAATGGTGATGATAATGATGATTACATGCTGAGGAATTGGGATTTTCAAAGGGCCACATTTTCTTATGTTTGATAATACACGTGGTATGATGCATCAAGGTATAGAAAACTAGGATGGCGTTGTACCTAGTGAGATGGTCTTTGACTTGACAAATAGATAGGAGTATTCTTGCTTACACCTGACATACAAAAACCTTCCTAGGATGCCCTTTAGAAGTTTCAAACATCTCAGACCAAAAAACGAAAAGGTAAACCTATCCATGCAATAGTCAACAAGTTTCCCTAGACCTCCTCCATACATACCTAACAAAGCAAGTATTCGCCAAGGTTATATTACATGAACGCCCAACAAGCATAGCAGACAAAATATAATGATCATTTCCTCATTTCTATCTCTCTAAATCCTTCATTTGGATATCATTGAGAGGTCCTTGGACTGAGCACAATAAGATAAGTCAAAAGATAAAGCTAAAGTAAACAAATAAGCTGATGTTCTTCAATACTGCTAACCAAAGGTGGATGTGTTTTCTCAAGATAAGAACCGAAACTATTGCCAAAAGATAATGCCCATTGTAGGAAGGATACATCCTAAGACATGTTAGTGGATGGCGACATGTCATTTCATTTATCTGAAGCGTTCTTTTTGATAAATAATTCCCATTGTAGGAAGAATTCATCCTAGGACATGATGTTATCAGATGATTGATATGGGACTGATTGGATGATGAGTTACTGATACAAAGAGATGACCAACTTGCTTATGCACTGACTTAGACCTAAGACTTGATGTTTTTGAGTTCTTCTTTTAAGTTGCTAGACTTGTTTCTGATTATCTTTCCAAAGATTGAGGATGGTGATCGTTTATGATGAATGATGTTATTACGGGTGCGAGAGAGATGAAATGGATGGATTTTTTTTTAAATATTAGGATGTTTTTGATTTTTTTAATGTTTTGAGGCTATTTTTTGGTATTTTTAGAGATTTTCAAATGATTTTTGATTTTCCAATGTTTTTGGGGTTTTTTGAGATTTTGACCAAGAGACTAAGCTAAGGACCTATCTTAGGGGCCTTGGGAGCTGATCAACAGATTAGCCTTGCCTACGTTATACACACAGAGACCACGCAGTTCGACTAACAAGTTTTTTTGACTTTTTGACTGACTTTTTGACTTGTTTTTTGGGATTTTTTGATGTTTTGATGTTTTTGGATTTTTTGATATTTAAGACTTTAAGAATATACATGAATCCAATCTGATAAAACCATGCCCCCAACGTGATGCAATAGACTACTCCAATAAAGGTAGGACACACTAACCTTAAGGATGAGTCAAGTAGTACTAGGAGGGATCATGATATAAACATAGGACCAAGCTATTGTACAGATGCAAGTGGATGAGTGATAGATGGAGATATGGAATGTGATGGATGATGGAAGTGAAATGGATGGATGATGCAGAACAAGCCATAAAGATCCTAGTGGATGGAAAGTGCTTATTTAGACAAGGCGCCTATTTGCCAGGTTTTCACTAAGGTACTTGCCCAAAGTGCCACCAAAGTGGTGTATTTTCGCTTGGGATAACTCTTGTGTTGGGGTGGTCCTCTTTGCTCATTGAGATTATTGATTGTTGGATTGTTGTTTGGTCGGTGTGTCATGTGATGATTGTTTTGATGTTGGATTTGGATTTTTCATGTGGGTGTATGTTGGCGACGAGCACTAATGACCACCTTGGCATCGATGACACCATCATTAGTAATGTTTTTGTTCCTTGTCCATGTGCAAAGTTTATTGTTGTAATTGGATAGTGGGCATTTGTTTTGTTGTTTAGGGTATGATGTTGATTCCGCAGGTTGAGTCATAAGGGCTCTTTCGATGCTTAGCACCTTGGGGATCAACTGATCATATGTGGTGATTCCCTAAACCTTGAGATGAAATTCCAAGTAGCCTTCAAGGTTGGCAATGATGGTGCAAAATTTTTGTTCTTCTGGCATGGTCCACTTGCTCTGATTGGCCTTGGATCGCCATTGTTGTAGGAATGAAGTGAATGATTCACCCTTTCCTTGTTTCAGAGTTGAGAGTTCTTCTAGACTAACATCCATTGTAGTGTTGCATGCATAATTTTTAATGAGTGCATCCATAATCTCTTGGAATGTTCTAATTCCTGAAGGTAAGCGAGAGAACCATTCCATAGCATGGCTTTCCAAACACCTAGGAAATAGTAACATTAGATAAGTATCACCGTATGCGACTTCCATGCAACAAACCTGGAATTCCCTGATGTGATCTTTAGGGTTTCCCATCCCTTGATATTTGTTAAATTTTGGGATTTCAAATCCCTTGGCAAATGGTTTCATCACTAGGCTCCTGTCAAGTGGATAGGGACACAAGTTGCTTGGTGTCTTAGTTGTTTTCCCTAATTGAAGGTCAAGCACTTGTTGTGAGAGCAACTTGATTTGTGCCATCAAATCATTTTATGGATTAGGGGGTGGGATGAAAGTGTTTTGGGGTGCTTCAATCGTGGATTGGATGGGTGGGTTGGTCAATGTGTTGTTCGATGGTATCTGTATGTTCTTACAAGCTAGGTAGGCTTCCACCTGTTGTTGTATGAACAATGCTTGTTGTTGATCTTGTTGTTGTGCTAAGATTTGTGCTTGTTGTTGGGCTTGTTGTTGTTTCAACAATGCTTGTTGTTGTGCTTGTTTTTTTCCAACAACACTTGTTGTTGGGCTGCCAATTTGGCTGCTTCTTGCTACTCTTGATATTGCTTTTTTTCTTGCTGATATGCTTGCAATTGCGCTACTTGTCTTTGTGCAAGAAGTTGTGCTTGATATTGGGATTGTAGTGCCTGATATTAAGCTTGCGCTTGCGCTACTTGTGCTTGGGCTTGTGCTTGTTCCGCTTGTTGTTGTAATAGAGCTTGTACTTGAGCAGCCTTTTGTGCTTGCAATGCTTGCAATGCTTGAGCAAATTGGGCGGCTTCTTGTTGTTGTTGCAATAATGCTTGGGCTTGTTGCACTTGTAATGTGACTTGTGTTGCATGGGCGGCTTGCTGAGTGGCTAGTTTTGTGGCTTTTTATTTCTGTCCTTGTTGGAATCGTCTTTGGAAAGTAGCTTGCAATGCTGCATTGTATTGACTTGATGTGGTGGAAGTTGGTGGTGGTGGGGGTGGTGGTGGATTCAGAATTGCATTTGTGAAGGTGGTGTTTTGAGTGATGGATGGTGTTGTTGATGTGCTTGGTCCTTGAGAGACCATGCTTTGCGATGTTAAGGGGGTGTTTGATGATGTTGCAATTGTTTGTGCATTTGTCATCTGTTGTTGCGATATCAACAAAAAAATTTGAGCATTTGGCATAATGATTTGATTGATATTTGGGATAGTGGTTTGATTGATACTCGGTAGAGGGGGAAGTCCTAAACCAAGGAGTGGTGTGGATGATGATGGCAGTAATGGAAGAGGTGGGAATGTGAGGGGTTCAATTTCTTGTGAAAATGTTGTGGTGTCAAAGATACCCCCTGGTCTGAACATGTCTCCTTCCTCTTGAGAATTTGTAAGGAGAGGAGTTTGAGGAGTTGCATAGAAAAATGATGATGATGGATCATGATGGAAAGTGAGAGGAACATTCTTATGTAATGGGTTTTCAAGTACATTTTGTTCCAAGGTGGTATTTGCATCCAAGTTTTGATTATTAACGAGGGGGTGTGCCTGAATAGCATTGAGAAATGCATTTCCCTTATTAACATTGGGTTGGGTTGGAGCAAAAGATGTCATGATTTGCAGAATGTTTTGGGTGATGTTTTGGGATGGGGGTGTAGATGAGATGTGAGTGGTGGATGAAATGGGAGGAAAATATGTCCCCACTATGGTACTCACATCAAAATTCGAAGGTAATTTGGCCCCTTGTTTTGCTAGCTCAAGAATGTATAACGAAGGGTTAAGCCTCATCATGATGTTGATGATTCTATGGTTGTCCGAATTTTGGAGCATTTCAGTTATTTCTTCATGAGACATCCCAAAGGTTAGATCTTCTCCTTGGGTTTCTTCTTACAGATTTTGGGATGATGAGATGGTCAATAGATTGCTTGATTCGATGGGATTTATTTCAAAATTTGTTTGGCTAAGATCACTTGAAGTGGGTGTTTCTTTGTTGGCTTCCATGTTCTTCTTGTATTAAGATCTAGTTTGAACCATAAAACGAGGATCAATTTTCAAGAAATAGAAGAGATGAATCTCTTGATTCCTTTGGATTGATCTTTACTTTATGTCCAAAATATAATTTTTTTTAGGATATCTTAAGGATCAAGAGATGATATGGTGATGATGTAAGGGATGAAAGATGTGGATGTTATGGTTTTTTGATCAATCTTGACGAGAAATGCTAGGCTCTTTGGGACTTTTGGATATGTTTCATATTTTCTTATTTTGATTTTGAATTTGTCCTTGATCTTGATTGGTTTTTATTGTTTTTTATTTTTAACAAAAAGACCCTAGGATGTTGGATGATGATCTAAGGGATAGATTTGTTCAAAGGAGGATAATTTGAATATGTGCGGGAAGAAGGATGCATCTACCCACACCTATTCAAACAAGATGATAATTTAGCTAACCATACGAAGAAGGATGCATCTACATATAACAAGCTAAACAAGATCATCTTGATGACTTTTACTAAGCATATGCAAACGGATGCATCTACACATACCTAGCCAAAGGTGATTTTGATAATGTTTTCAAGGATTTAGTCTCAAAGATTTTTTTGATGATTTTGATTTTTCCAAAAAGCCTAGCATTAAGGATGATTCCAAGATTTTCCAAAAGGTGATGATGAGATGATGTTTGTTTTGATGTTTTGAAGGATGGATGAAAAAAGATTTTGATTTTCTTTTGATCCTAAGATGAACCTAAAAAAGACACTTTGTTTGCCTAGACCTAGGTATTGAAGAACATGCAATTGCTTCCTAGAGACCTTTGTGACCAAGAAATGATTTCATTTGAATATACATTTTCAGATTTTGAACCAATGATCTTCACTTTAGACCTTGAACATTTTGAGATTCATGAGGCTTCAACACACATGAAAGTTCATTTTTCTTAGCTTTGCTTAATGACTTTATTTTACCAAAAACACTTTCCTTGATTAAGTTTTCAAACTAAGATGTCCAATGTCTTAATTTCTTCAAACCCCACAAAGTATGTTATGTGGAAATTCGATGAATTCAAGGCAAGGGTTTACCTATCATTTACTTAAGGAGACAAATAGAGATATAATAAAAATTTTAGAAACCTCTAAGGACGTGAATCCCAAGGGCAAGCAATAACATATAGATTGAGTCAATGACATTTGTCTCCAAAAGGGTTTGAAATTTGGATGATGATGTTAAGTGTTTGTTTTTGAGATGTTTTCGATCAAGCAATGCATTTTGTAACCCAAGAATAAGTACAATCCTATGGATGTGTAAGACAATAGTTTTGGATTCTCACTTGGACAAGTCTAGCTACACTTATCTTTAGTGAATGGTTAGATGCTTGACCCCACTAGCTCCCCTCCATGGCACTCACTTATACAGGGCAGCCAAGCATCAACAGCCATGAAACTCCCATGGCATGTTTTCCATTTCTACTAAAAGATCGTAAAAGTGTGGGGTGGCTTTAGAACGACCGTTCTTGCACCAACAAATAGATGAAAGGATTTTAGAAAATTCTAGCACATGGGTTTTAGTAAGGACTTTCTGTTCGTGGAGATTGACCCATACAACAAGAGTCCCCTTTCAGATCCATCTTGTTGGAATCAACCGCGTGATATTGGCGTTTACTCCAATACCCACATTTATATCCTAGTTGGAAATAATCTTGGCTTTAGAGTGTTACCATCTGATTCATTCCCTTGGGTGAGTACTTTTTCCCCAAGGCATGCCCTCTAGGATAAACAAAAGCGAATAAGGAACAATATTCGTAACTCGATCAATATTTGTTGGCAACAAAGAGAGAGAATATATGCAATAATTCCCCCACTCGCACTCGCACAAGATGTTCAATTTTAAACCAAAATCGAAGTGTGGAGGTGATTGCTTTGTCTCAACCTAAAATCATAAAAAATTCCTTTTGATTCTCAAGATCGCTATAAAGTGCGATAGAAGCGCATACGTCCTTTTTCAATGAGGTTAGTTCAAGTAAGCCTTCACAAAACAAAGTTGCACTTGTTCTTTTTAAATCCTCAAAGCAAAATGCGAGTTCTTTTTAAGCACCAAAAGACAAATGATAGACACTTTGTTCAATTTGTTAACCAAAGAAACAAAATCTAGTAAGTTGCATTCCTAATGTTCATTTTAGCTTTTTGCAAGAAATGGAAAGATTCTTTTTAAACCCAAATGAAAACTAGTGTCCTAAGAAAGAAGTGATAACAATTCCTTAAAAGTGTTAACCAAACACTAAAGTGTTTAAAAACACTTTGATTTGATGAAACATCCCCCTCATGTTTTTCCTTTCTTCGTTTTTGATTCCCAACCTACAAGGAAAAAACTAGTCAGATTCTAGAAAATACAGAGACCAAAAAGTAGAAAACAGAGGACAAATTAATCATTAATCAAAGAGCAGGTGCTAAAATTAAATTTCCCCTTTTTACTCCCTTCTAGTGTTGCAACTCATAACTGCGTCGTAGTTTGATTTCTAAGCGGTGTTCTCATAGTGCCACTTGCCAGTCAGTGTTGCTCTGTGTCGAGACAGAGAACTCAACTGTGTTGCACTTTTCGCCCAGCATCACAGTTTTCTTCTCGTGTCATAGTTTGATTTTTATTTTTAAATTTTTTGTGAATCGACGAGTCCAGTGACGGAGTTTATAATTCAAATTTTATTGGCGGGATGAGTCCAGTGTCACACTTTGAGTCTCTCACAGTGCTACATAGTGACGCTGAAGAGACAGCGGTGCCAAAATAGTGACGCTGAGCTCCCAGCATTAGAATTTTCTGTGTATGAGGAAAAAACATAGAAATTTTTGGAAAAAGTGATAAGAGAATGATATCTAGCCCTCCTTCTAGTGCCAAATGTGTGAACCTCGATAGGACTAGTACTTGTAAAACAACAAGAATAAACAAGTTAAACAAGAGATTGCAAGCTAAAACAAGGATTCCCCATGAAATCCATTTACAACTTCAAATTAGGAAAGAAAACAACAAAGAATACAATGAAACAATGAAATATAGATTCAATCCTAGTTTAAATGTGCAAACTCATGATCCCATGGGGGAATTGGTGCCAATTTGATGTGAAAATTTGGCCCTTTCCCAATTCCTAAGATGTAAGCTTGATATGTTGATGAAGATTGATCTAGTTTGTTGATGAAGGATGAGAGCTCCAAGCCAAAAATCTGCAAAAACCTAGCTAAGAACTCAAGATTGATGGATGGAAATGGCTAAATATTTTAGCATAATAACTTTGCATAATTTGTGGATGATCAAATGAGGATATGAGCACTTCATTTATAGAATGCCAAGATGGATGAATGTCTAAATTTGAGCAATGTGGGACTAAAATTCATCTAATGGCATGATGCCATTTGTCAAGCTATGAATGGATGGAGGATGTGCAAGATTTGGGGATTGTGCAAATAAATGCATAATTTTGAATTTCAAATTTGTTGAAATGACTTGTAAGAGGGGATAAAAAATGCAATAAATGCAACTTGGCTAAAGGCAAAGGACATGTAAGATGAAGTTATTACTTTTTTGGATGTACATGTTGACTTGGAATTTTTGAATTCAAATTGAGAGAATATTCCAAAAGATGCCTTGTGAGGAAATAGAAATTTAATAAATGAATTAAATCTATTTTCATGTACAACTTGCATTATCTAGAGGATGGGACATAAGATGAGATTTTTTTATTAGACTGCAGGAATCGGGTAGCATGACCCCCTATAAACTGTAGTGCGCCTGGTAAACTTTTTAACGTGACCGGTGGCGCTGGTGCGACATGCCCTCCAGTACCATGGGGGTGGGGGAGACTAGACCTCGTGACCAACCTCCTACAATAGGAAAGGTTTAGCCAACCAAGCTAGGGCCCCAACCCCAAGATGAGATTAAATTAATCAAGGGTTAATTAATTTAATGAGAGAGGTTAGATGATGTGACCTATTTGACTCAAATTTAAGGATTTATTTAAATAAAATAAGAGAGGAATATGATAAGAGATTAATTAAATAAGGATTTTGATTTATTTATTTAAAAGAGATGGTGTTAGATTAAATCAAATAAGATTTTAATTTATTTAATTTAATGGATGGACTTTAGAGATTTAATCAAATAAATTGATTATTTAATTAAATAGGGATAATTAGATCAGATGAATTGATTTGATTAACAAAAGAGATTGACTTAATTAGAAAGAATGATTTATTTAATTAAGGATTGAAAGTTGATGAATTTAATCAAATAAGCAGATTTGATTAAATGGTTAGACTGAGGGATAATTCAAGAAGAAACAATGTTAGTAGTCGGTATCAGATGCACAATGTCAATCAGTATATTTTACATGTCTACAATCCCAACAAAAGCTTTTAAAACATCAAAATCCTAAAATCCCACATCAAAAAGATAAGGTGGGACTCATTCTCCATTCTATACGAATGAGTCCCCTTAGGTGGGGTTTATTTTCCCAAAGTGGTGAATGAGTCCCATTTAACTCAAAATCAAAATTAATTTAAATCTTTTGTAGGATTTTATTCTCCTAGATCCAATGTCAGCTTGTAGTGTTGTAATTTTGAGAATTCTTGCATAATTGAGTAAAACTACAAGGTTATTTCACTCATATTCACACCTAGCATTCAAGAGAGTTCACAAGAGAATTTGAGCATTCACAAGAGAATTCAAAAGAATTTAAGGGCATATTATCAAGCATTTTAGAGCAACATTCAAGTGTTAATCATCATGTCAAGGATTTCATCTATCATGTTTGTTATGGTGCTAACAATTGTGATGTAGGGTTTATGATTCAAGCAAGTGTTTCAAGTAAGATTAACATCAATCAAGCAATAATCAAGAACCACATCCATTACATCCATTCCAAGCACATTTGTAGCACCTTATTATTAGGGTTTGGTGAGTTGCAACATTGCTATTTGTTCATTCATTATTCTCCACTAACCCCCCAACATTTTTCCCTCTCCTTTGTGTGTGATTTGTAGACTTAGGTTGCATATTTCATAAGAAACAAGATTGGAAGAAAGTTGTCAAGTGATCAAAGTTTTCATGTTGAAGTTGTCATCAAGTCTTGGAGAGCATTAGAGATCACTTATAGGTTGGAAATCAGAGAGTTGGATCTAGAAAAACAAATCAAGAAGGAAAAAGCAAGCAAAGAAGATTAAAATTAGTTTTGAAAGCTTTTGAAAAGCCCAATTGGACTAATTCACCACTTCTGGTGAATGAGTCCTAGTTCCAGTACATTTTCAGGATTTTGTAGATTTGGATACCCTTTTGGTAGATTTCTATTCTTGCACATTTTCCCAGACATTGGACGCATTCGCCCATCTTGGTGAATGAGTCCTAGTCAAAAAGATGATTTTCCAATGATTCAGATCTCCATTCATTCTTCTTCAAATTTCTAGGTGCACACATCCTATTTTATAGTTTTTTGTTGCATTTCATTCACTTTTCTAGGTCATTTAGTGCTAGTTTTCATTCCATTAGGGGTTAGTATTGCATCTCGCATTTCATTGTATTTTCCAAGTCTAAACTTGGTGGTGAACCGACCCTTAGTAACTTGCATTCAGCCCCTAGGACAACCCCACTATAAGACTTATTCCTCCCTTGCATTAAGATCTTTAGGGTTACCCTTGCTCTATGACCAAAATCATATGATAGCACCATCCCAAAAAATTTACATTTCACCTCTACTCTTTCACACTTCTCTAGGGATTTATTAATTAATTGAGGTTAATTTGTGCTAATTGGATCCTTTAATTCAAATCCAAGCCTAATTAATTGTAATTTATGAAGAGGAAAACCCAACATTCATAAATTCCATAACATAACACTTATCATTGGATAATGTGTGTCCTAGGTGAGTGACCTAGGATCCATTCACCCAAGGGAAAATGGGTCCTCACATAGACCTAGGACCTAAATTTTTATTATTAATTTGTGGTATTTCAGTGATTTCAAATTCATATTCACATGTCGGCTTGTGTTATTTGAATTTCTAGAATTAATATTAACATGCTTATAAATATAAGGTTATTTCACTAAGTTTCATCTAAGTAACCTAACAAGTTCAAGTTATCCTAAGAGAACTTTCATAAGAGCATTATTGGAGCATTTAAGGAGCATTTCAAGGAATTCAAGGATATATTTATTGAAAAATTATTGCAACAATCAAGATCTTATTATCGTGTCAAAGTATTCTTGCATTATGCATATTATTTGAGCTAATATGTTGATGCAGTGTTTAAGATCCATTGCATTCAAAGGCATTATTTCAAATCCAGATTCAAGATCAAGATCCACATCCATTAAAGCTATCTCATGGAATTTGTAGATCTATACTCTATTGTTCATTCAAGGGTTTGGTGAGTTGTGACATTACTTTGTTCATTCATCATTATTTCATGTTTCATTATTTCATTACAAGGCTTAATTACCAAAATGAGGTTTCACCAAGGAAAACCCCCATTTAGGAAAAACAAAATATTTTTCCCTCTTGATTTGTGTTTGCAAAATTTTGATGGAAGATCTCTTGAAGAGAAAAACTGAAAAGTTGTCAAAGTTGCATTTTTTGTCATCATTGTTGCACTTTCACAAAAACTCACCTACATGATTTATTTTTCAGTTTTCCGACTGTGAAAATCGGGGATCTGGGACTGAATACATAGAAGGAGAGAACCCATAAACTTTTTTTGCAGATCCCTAGTAAAGACCCATTCACCATAGGGTGAATGAGTCCTCATATAGCTTTGAAAAAACACTTTTGGTGACTAGTACACATTATTTTCCCTTTCTTAGAGCTGCAATTTGATTTCTGGTTCCATTAGTATTGAACTTAATCTTCCAAATTCAAGTTTTAGGTTGCATTTTGGAGTTATTTTGCTATTTTTAATCTTTCTCCCCAAAGTGCTATTTAACCAGGACCCACATCCTTGCAAAAAAAAGAAATTTTTATATTTACACTTTGACTTGACTCACCTCAATGTTGATAGTTCTTTTATTGTTTGGATCTTATTTCCTAATGAAATAAGAGAGGTGGGTCCCTAATTGAGTACATCAATCCCATTTTGGTGAACTTCCCTATTTCCCCTATGTTTCAACATGTATTTTGTTTATTTGTACTAACATTTGTAGGTGATCAACTTAATTCAAGTCAAGAAACAATTGATCATTAAAGGTGATGAATGTGACTTTAGTCCATCAAGAAGATCAGATCTAAGTGGTGAGTTGTATTTTTTTAATTCATTAATTGTATATCAATTAGCCTCTATCCAACCAAGGATAAGCTCTCTTTTATATAATAATTTTCCATTGTGAAAGTAAAAATACCAACACAAGGATTGGATTAGGAAAGTACCTATATGGCACAACCCTTTCCCTCTTCGCATGTGTGAAAGTTTTAGATCTAAAGTAAGTTGAAGGAAGATTGAAGACTATTTATTTATTCACACACTCCAACCCTACAAGAAGTCACGAAATATGCATTTTCTCATCAACAAACTAAGTTCCAACAACTCTCTAAAGACAAAAGCTACAAACTTGGGGCGTTAGGCTTTTGTTTCCATTTTTTAGAAAAAAAGAGAGGTTAGTCTAGGGTGTAATGCACACTAGACTAGCCAGTTTGGCATAAAATTTAAATCCCAAGTTCTTTTATGTCAGCACTCTGATTTATAGATCTAAATTTTCTTTCTACAATAAATTTATTAAAAATCATAATAGTCTATCATATTTTGATCATTTTCATAGTTAGATCAGTGTATTTTAGAAATCAATCATCACACACATACTACACATAACCTTTCCCTGAAAAAATTAGATTAAAGCTCTAATCCACCATTCTGGCTCTCCCAAATAGGTTTGTAGCCAAGTGGCTCTTGAGGTCATCTTTAGTCCATTCAAAACAATTGGGAAGAGGGTTCTCATCCTTTTCCCAATCAAACAACTAGGATAAGAAGCCTCACATTTTATACACTTGTCACATTAACCATCAAGTTTGTCAAGTATAGAAACTCTTTACAAGCCTTCACCTATAATTTGTTGCACAAATTTATAATACTGTATAGTTTGAGAGAGATAAATCCCCAATTTTTTCCGCACTTGGATTCCAATAAACTAACACAAAAAGATAAAGATCTCTCATCTCAAATATATTTTTTAAATTTTAACAATTTATCAAATCTTATTTTGTTTGATGACAAGCTCAAGAATGTGTAGCACAATAATAATTATTCCACCATAAAATACCCTCAAATATTCGGATCATGATTATTATGGAAGCTTTGATTCTTAAAATGCTCATCAAGTGTACTATACCAATAACTTGGAGCTTGTTTTAAGCCACATAGGGACTTCCTCATCCTAGAAACTAAGTGTTCATGGATTGAATTGTAAAATCCATCTCATTGATTCATGTAGATCTCTTCATAAATTTCTCTATTTAAAAATACATTTGTAACATCTATTTGTTGAATAGATTACCTCAATAAGCTACAAATATTACAATGTTTCTAATAGTAATGATCTTTGATATTAGAGAAAAAAATTGTAGCTAATATTTTCCTTTTGTGAGCACCCTTTAGTCACTAATATTTTCTTATATTTTTCAATGCTTCCATGAGACATACACTCTCTTATATGACCACTTACTTTTAGTGCAGCCTTGCACTTAGGTAAGCCCCCCAATTTTGAAGTTTGAATCTTTATCCAAAAATATATTTATTCTCCATATCCTATTTCCATTAATATTTTTCTTTTCCTCATAAGAACCTTCAATATCATTAGTCTTAATTACTTTAATAAGGGTAAATGGTTTTGATTGAAGCTATGAACTGGTGAGGCCATACATGAGGGACCTTATCCTCAACATAAACACAAAATAGTAACAACCCATGGGGGTCTTAACCTTTGTGGAAAGAACCATAATTACATGATTTAACCATCACACTATGCTATTACTAGCTATCGTCAATATTCATTATTATAATTATTGTGAGTAAGGTAGGGGGGGCAACCACACCAAGGGCCCAAGTCACAAAGAGTTGAGAGCAAAAGGCTACCATATTTTACCGCAAGCTAAGTAGGCATTTTAGGTCAAGTATAGAGAATGAAGAGCACTCTCAAGTGCTTATTCCACTTTTCTAATCCATATGCTTGAATGGGAATAGACGAGCCAATTTCTAGAATCTGAACTACACCTTAGATATATATTTTCTCGAGGATAGCAGCACAGCTCAAGGATTATAGCACATCGTGTTGGAATCCATACAAATAAAAAATGTGAAATATAGTGTGAAAAACTAGATAACATACTAGCATTCTAGCTAACGAAGTTTAATGAAATGAACAAAATGATTATGAGAAATAACTATATAGACCATCTCACTGAGAGTCATGCTCACCAGCAAGCTCCATGCACATGTACACCTAAACACAACCAAGAAGGGGAAAATGCTAGGGCTATATAGGGGTTTTCCTTAGTCAAATCCCCACATTGGTGTTTCCACCTCCACGAACAACCAAGAAAGCCACAAAGTAGAAAATGCTATAAAGGAAATAGAAAGAAAGAGTATCGAACACTACAAATGATACAATGCTACTCTATCAAACCACAACAAAAGAAGGATAGTGAAGCAATACCACCTCCAACCAAAGGCACTCAAGGCCAATGAAGGTAGAATGCAAGAATATGAGCTTGGAAAAGTCGAAACAACCACAAGGATGATGAAGGAGGCCTCACAAGACTCCAAACTCACAGCTTCTATGGTAGCACAACACGTTCTAAGTCAAGTTGATGGAGCAACAAGATATTGTGTAATTCTCAATGGATACAAAAGAGCTCAAGAAAAATGTTTAGAATTTTTAAGAATGTCATAGAGGAAGGAATGAATGTGAAAGAGATGCTTTTGATGATCAAAATGAGAGGGAAAGAGCCATTTTTAGGTCGGTTGGTCGACACAGAGGCAATACACTTCATGCACAATGGAGAGCGTAACGTCCCTGCGGACTCCAAAGGTAGGAATCCTTCAGGGATGGCAGTGTGTCACACAAACATCCACACACCATGCTCGCATCCTTGACAAAAATTCCCCCATCGACACATAGGAAAAATGCCAAGTGGATGGGAGGCAGGTGAGTGATTTGGAATTATCTAGTCAGCTTTGCTTTTTCTAAAGTAGGGGATGTAAAAGGGGAATTTACAAGAGGTATATGAATTCACTCCTATACATGGTGTAATGAATTTTTTTGTTCATTTGTTATATTTATTGTGAATGAAATTGGTCTTCGTAGGAGGACTAGATTCTTCATTTGCATTGGAATTTTTTTTCAATTAAGATTATTCATTTATATTGGAAGTTATCTTTGAACTTTAACAAATTTCAAAGGTACTATAAGATACATAATTATATAACCCTATGTAGGATAAGATTTTGAGAGCATTTAATCAATTCTTCAAAACCTTCATTAAACTTGGCATCACTACTTGTAAACACATTCTCCGTGTCAATATATACAACCTATATCGTTTCTTTTGATCATCACTAAAAAGTATGTGAGTAGAAGCTGTTGGATCTCAGTTGTGTTCAAATGGTTTGTCCTTGATGAAAAAATCTCATTCAGTTGGTTGTCTTTGTTAACAGTCTCAGATTTGGTTTTTTATGCTTTATCATGGTACAAATTTAATGAAAATTTTGATTATATGGCTTATTGGTCTTGGCATTCAGTGGAAAGTTCTATGACTTTGAGTTACATTCAGATTTGTCATTTTTTTATGGTACTGATTAGTTTGAGCTTCATGCAGATATAGGTTATCTCATTCGTACATTTATTTGGATTATGGTATTGGTTTTCAGATTCAGGGCTCTTTTCAGTTTTCCAAAATTATGATCTTGGTACTTCACATTCATGTATGATGATTCATGGCTTACTAAGTTTGAGTTGGTATATCGTTGATGTCCTTGGCATTAGTGTTTCAATTCATTGCTCCATTTTAGACAAATTGTTCATTGCTTCAATTGAAACATCAATGCTTTCATATTCAATTTAATCTTGGCATTAGTTTCATGTTACTCTTCATGGAGGAATCACCATTCGTAGCTTTCATTTTGTCTCAGTAATTGACTTGGGTGAGCTTATCTTGATAAATGACTTTGTTTAAAGTCATATCTTGACTCAAGCTTAATGATTATTTGTATTAATTTAAAGGTCATTTAAAAAGACATGCCTTTGTCTTGGTGCGAATTATTTAGAAAGCTCCACTTGATGGTTACATAGTGGTTAACTTTTTTTGAAATGTCTTCATGTCTACAAAGTTTTGGTCAACCTCTTCATAACCCTCATGGGTTTCTCTTAGCAAATATCAAAGGCATTTTATTTGGGCTAGCTTGAATGATATTCATCCTTTTGATTCTAGTCAACTTTATGAAAATTTGACTTAGTTCAAAAGATACTAAGTGTGAATTATGAGTCAATTTTTAGCATGCTTTACATGATGATTTTAAAGAGGTCGACATTTCCCTTGGACAATGAATTTAATCATCTTTGAATTGTTCATTATTATGTTTCTTGACTTTGTGTGGACTTCAAGTCTCTCTTCATTTCAACAAAGTGATTCAAATGCATTGACATTTGGAATGATTAGGGAAAAGTGCATTTTTATTTGAGCTATCTTTATGGCTGTGTATGGAACCCTAGTCATGCTGTTGCCATGAATGGAGTTGAACTATTGTTTATTCATTAGATTCTTTGTAACTATTGTTGCTCATTAATCTTGCTGGTTGTAACGACATTGTTAGGGAGAAATTCATTTTGTTTCAGCAATGAATGGTATGGCTGCTAAAGTTTTGTGCACCCTACTGGTTGCAAGATCGACATTGGTGAATTGAGGACATGGGTCTTACAAATATGTCTGGTATTTATTTTTTTTCATGCTGCACGAACATGTATCATTTTCATCATTTGGTGTCTATATTTAGCAAATGCTTGTCACTATTTCTCTTGCTCAAATCTAAAAAGGATAAGCATTTTTTTTGGGTCAGAAATTAATATATTTCAGTTATTGAGGAAATGATTGATGCCTAGATGGTATACCATTTCTATTTGTTCTTGCATTGAGGGTTTATGACTTCTGGCTACTGGGTAGTCGTGCATTTTAAAAAATTTGTTAGGACTCATTTCATTTGTTACAAAATGATGATTTTTTGCATAAGGTCTTTGGAAATAGATTATTTTGGTCTATTCTCAAAAATGGAAATGACATTTTACTTGTTCATATGTCTACACTTTCAGATCTGGTTTTTGTCAAATACATGTAGCTTGAAAAAGGGAACATTACTTGAAATTATTGTTTCAGCTTATGGGTCTTTAAAAATAAATGTTTGAGCATATGGGTTATCTAAAAATACCTTCAAAATGGTGTCTATTTTGAGATTAAATGCATTTGATTTGGGTTTTTGTAAAAGGAATTGCAAATTTGAAAAGTTCCTTGATTTATTCTGGTCAGATTATTCTTAGCCTATTGCATAGGGGTTACTCTTGTTAGTCAATCTTCTATAGACATTTATTCGCTGGCATCTTTTTCCTAAAAACAACAAATGGGGTTTCAGATTCTCCTTTGACCTCGAATTCTTTGAAGACTCTTTTGACAGACATACTTGAAAATGTATATAAAAGCAGTGTTGTGAACACTGTGATTCTTCTAGTTATTATTTTGAGACAGTTATTTGGTTGTATGAAGAAATGTATTGAAAAAATCTATAATGCAAAATCTGAAAATATGATGCAAAGCAGTATTGTAATTCTTCTCTATGTAATATTTTAAGGATTCAATATTTGAGTTGTTAGGGTATAAGGTAGATGAGAAAACTGAGTGTTATGAGCTTAATTTAAAATAGAGAGATCCTCTGAGATATTATTATTGTTCAGTAATATAATTTGAGGGGTTGGTACTCCTTGAGATAGATATCTCTAAATGAGGGGTTGGTTCTCCTTGAGTGGGTGCTAAAAAATTAGCCTATAAGGCATTGTGAACAGTGGATTAAAAGATTAAGCCTGCAAGGCATTTCAGGAGTGGTTTTTATACCCCAGGAGGGCTTTCCACTCGACAAAATCTTCTGTCTCTTTGTTCTTTTATGGTCTTACTGCTTTACTGAGTTGTTACTGCTTTGTTCACCATTTGGTTATTAATTTTCTCAATTTTGTTTATGAATGATTACATTCAACTCATGAATGCATTAATCATGTTAATATTGAGATCAAATTTGAGCTATGGTTTAATTTTATGAAAATTGTTTAAATCTATTTAGACATTGATTCACCCCCCCTCTAGTGTCATTTTCACTCCAACAAAAGCTCCACATAAAAATACTCTTAAATACCACTTCATTCCTCCTCTAGAGTGATATTTTGTAGCATGTACCATGATATCTCCATTAAGGTCATATTATTCCTTTAAACACCACCATTTTGCTAAGAAGTATACCTATAAGTAATTTCTCTCTTAATCTTAAGATGTTTTAAAATATTGGATCTATTATTAACATTAATTCTAACATCATATATTATTACCCTATTAATCATGCTCCCACTTTGATTTTTCATAAATTCCTTAAACATTTTAAATTTTTTTGACACTTCAAAGGCTTTCTTTTAAAATATCAATGAATTTAAATAATTGCATAGCTTGTCTCCTTTATGGATGAGTCATGTCCCCTTGTAGATTATTATCAACAAGTTCAAGACATTGACTTGCCCTCCATTTAAACTTTTCAAACTTTTCCCTATGTTATTTTCCAATCATTCATCTTGTACACACATTTTTTCCCTTATCCAAGGATGCTTTTCAACCATATTCATCTTTAAAAGCATGACCAAACATTAATAAATCAAGTAACCAATTTTTCATGTCTCAATTCAATTGTAGAAGAACCTACATTATGTAACTTGTCTCATTTATAGATGCTAAGAATCTATAGATGTCATCACTCTAAACTCTCATAACCACAATTTTGTATCCATTGTTAATATTCTTTATTAAAATTTTATATAAATATACCTTAGCATATAACCATTTTAGCTATTTGAATTAATGAAAGTTTTGTTTTAATTTAGGTGCAAGATTTTATATGTTACTTCCAATTTATTACATTCATGTATTTTCCTTGGAAATGAACCTATTCCTCCATGTGTAATTCAATTGCCAAGATATATCATTTACTCATTTTACTTATTATATAGAACTAAAGAACTTATTGTAGGTTTCATTTTAACTAGCGCATAAATCAATGCATCATGCATTATTGTAATTTCTTGGGGAAATCATAGAGGTTGTCTATATATATTTATTATAATCTTCTTTAAAAAAAATGATTGTCTTCTTTAATAAAACCTTCCTTACCCTACTACAAATGATTTGGTAGGATATTTGTCACTTCCCTTAATTTTGTGAGGTATAACTATGATTGATTTATCCCATCTAAAATTACCCCTTTCATTTCTCAATTCAATATCTTCTTTTTGGAAATATAAATCTTTATTGATTCTATTTCCTTCAATTAATTATTTTTAGATTTTGTTAATTTTATTTCCTATAAATTTAATATGATTTACCTTTAATTAAAACAATTTTTTTTTAGATTCCCTTGTTAAATTTTTAATATTTTCTCTTAAAATTTTACTCTATACCAAATCTATGCTATTCTACATGCCTTAGGGAAGAGGACCTAATAGTTGAGCACCCTAACTTCACACTTCTCAAAATTCTACATGGAAACTTTAAATCACTCCCAAATTTTTACAACAACTTACTTGGCAAGTCCCCTACTTATATTTAAGGTATCAAGGCCACATCATCAAATATGATGCATCATCAACATGCTTTTTGTTAGGGTGTCCAAAAACGCCCAAAAAAAGTGAGATTGATACTTGTGCATCTACATCATGTTTTATTGAGTGTTGATGTGGCATCACATGATTTGTTACTTTTTAGATCTAAGGAATACATTTAATTTAATTATGGGTAGTCATCATCAACACTAACAACTTTAAAGTAACAACTATTGGTTCAATATTGTTAAAAACATTAGACATTATATAAATAAATGCTATCACAACTATTGAAACATGCTCAAGTAATGGATCCTTTCCCCTATTGTTCCATATTTAAGTCTTAGACACCTTATATGTCCTTGATGGCATAAATTTTTACCTTGTTCAAGGTCACGCATGAAGGATATGTGTCCCAATTTCATGCTTAAAATCAACAAACTCCTTAAAATCAAGGATAACCATTTATTAAAGCTTAATGCTTTTATTTGTTTTAGGGTTAAATTAAGATGAGATGAGAAAACTTCATTTCTGAATTTGGCACAATTTTTACCCAACTTTACTTGTTGCTAGGTAGAGGAGCAATAATGAAAATTTATCTTCAAGCAATTTGGTGGTTCATGAAAGTGAATTTATCTTAAATGGGAAATGCACATCATTTGGCCATTTAAGCACTATATGGGCCCACTTTTAGCTCCAACAAAGTACTATATTTTGAAAGAATCTGAGATTGGGATCGCACAAGCCCTAGATGATATTCTAAAGAGAAATTTGTCATGCACACAAATGAGAAATTTCACAACACAATATGTGAAACAATAATAATTATTGATTATTAAGATGAATACAATTAAGGATTGAATATCTTTATGTAGAATCAAATAAACTCAACATTAGATCCTTGAATGGTGGAGTTCAACTGAACATTTGATGGAGTTTTGACTGAGATAGGAGTGAGATAATAGAATGCATGAATCAATTAATTCAGTTAATGTATTGAAATGCATGATTAATGCAATAACACTCGCAATCAGAATTGGATGATCTTTCCCTAAGTTTGCATTAAGCACTAGAGTAAATTAAGGTTGAATAATTTACTCCAACACCCCCTGAATGAAAACTAAGGAGAAGCAAAAATAAATGAAGGAAAAGAAAGAAATCATGGATGACTCTGAAAACTGCTCACATGTCCACATGTTGGAAAGCAATTATGTCAATCCTATTGGAAAAAAAAGGACACACAACTGAGAGGGGGGGTGAATCAATTGTGATAGAAACTTAAACTTTTCTTACTTAACTTAACTTAATCTCAAATTTGATGAATAAGAAAATAACCACAAACAATTTAACACATTAGAGAGACAGAGAACACCAAGATTTTTGTGTGGAAACCCTTTTAGGGGAAAAACCACGGTGGATGTTAGTCCACAAGATTATACCTTGTTAAAAGTATAATGAGAAATAATAAGGGGAATGTACATGCATTCAGACACACTGCCTAGAGCTCACTGCTCACATACAAAAGGGACTCACTATCCAACAATATAGAATAGGATTAAAATCCAAAGGGTACGAACTAAGAAAATAGCTTCTACACAAGCCTGATTACAGTTCCAATTAAGCTCATAAAACCTTCTTCACACTTTGCTCAATCTTCTTTACACTCTACTCTGCAATCAAATGATTTTCACACATAGGAACACACCGAGCACCTTTTCCGCACACTGTACCGATGAAACAATCACACATATATATTCGCTACATGATATTTTATCACAACTTAGTCGGCCATGAAAATAAAACATATTTTCAAAGTCAACCCAAATTTACAAATAAATTTTCAATGCATATCCACCAAGGTCGGCCACAAAATGGTGGAGACCCAAATTAATATCTCCAAGAAAAAAATATATTAATTAATTTCACCACAAATATCCACAACACGCTACCATCAACATGTCGGCCAAGAACATGAAAACCCGAACATGCGCAAAAAGATTTTCAACCATGAGCTCTCCAAATAATGTGGACATACCACAAAGATAGAGAATGATCTAGAGACATCAGCTAATATCAAGAAACAACAGAGAAGCCTCTAGAATAACTAAGATTAATAGAATCACACCATCTTCATTCAGGAATAGTGATAGAGACCACATAAACACTGTCATACCACAACATAGTAAGAGCTTCACGTGGACCTTTGAAACTTCTGGTAGATGATCTAGATACACTTAAAAATAAACCCTTCAATCCACACCAGCTAATATTCAACGTACAAAACAAGACAATTTCATGACCTACACAGTTCCACTGGGAACCTAGAATACTTTCTCTTACAATTTTCTCAATACCCTTGACATATACAGCCTTCAATACACCAAATGCTAATAGTGTTGACATCAATGACAACCACATATCAGAAACCACATCCAATACATCCAAGAATCTCTCCCTTTGGCATTGATGGCAACACATGATGTGAAAAATACCATCAACCCAACACACTAACTTTTTCTTCTCAACTACACTTCTCCCCACAAGGCTCTTCTCCTTAAAATAATTTTCACATTACACTTCTCCCCCTTTGACATCCATGGAAAAAGTAGCCATGACCTTTCCACATACAAGCTTTGAACTACATATCTGCACATCTGACTACTCCCCCTAAGTAGCAGCCACAAAAACATCAACCCGGATTAGAATATATCAATGAGGCTCACAAATTGATGCAAATAAATGCATATTTTCATTCTTATCAAGAGGGGTAATCACCGCTAGCATTCCTCAGAGATACTCAAAAGTATCCTTCTGCAATGGTTTAGTAAATGTATCTACAATCTCTTCTTTGGTAGGAACATATTCCAATCTAACTTCTGTCTCATTCACTTTCTCCCTCAAGAAATGAAACTTGATTGATATATGTTTAGTCTTGGAATGCAGCACCAGATTCTTTGAAATATTTATTGCACTTGAATTGTCACAGTATATGGCAATAGGCTCTTCATATACCATCCTGATATCTTTCAACATCTGTTTCATCCATATTACTTGAGTATAGTTATTTGCAATGTATTCTACTTCAGCAGTAGATAGAGAAATGGAATTCTTCTTGTTGCTCAACCAGGGCACCAATTTCTTCCCTTGGAAGAAAGCACAACCACTAGTAATTTTCATGTCATCTACATCTCCAGCCCAATTTGCATCAGTATATGCACTCAAAGTGAAAGCATCATCGTTTGGATACCAAAGTCCAAAATCAACTATTCCTTTCAGATATCTAAAAAATTCTCTTCACAGAAGTCACATGTGATTCTTTTGGATCAACCTAAAATCTAGCAACCATACATACAAAATTCATAATGTCTAGTCTAGTCTGAGTTAAGTAGAGCAATCCACCGATCATTAACCTATATCTAGTTTGATTCGCCTTAGGAGAATCATCATTCTGTGTCAACTTACATCTGGTCACCATGGGAGTATCAATAGGTTTTGAGTCATCCATTCCAAACTTATTCAACAGTTCTTTTGCATATTTGGACTGAGATATGAAAATCCCCTTGTCTAACTGAATAACTTGTAATCCTAGAAAGAACTTCATCTCTCCAATCATACTCATTTCAAATTCATTCTTCATCTCATCAACAAATTTCATGCATAGATTGTCATCTCCTCCAAAAATGATATCATCAACAAAAATTTCTATATTTAACTCCTTATCATGATCTAATTTGAAGTATAGGTTTCTATCAGTAGTACCTATAGTGAATCCAAGCTTCAGTATGTATTTGTCCAATCTAGCATACCAAGCTCTAGGGGCTTGCTTGAGTCCAAATAGAGCTTTCTTTAATCGACATACCATATCTTCTTTGTCAGTTAGCTGAAATCCATCTGCTTGTTCAATGTATACTTCTTCTTCTAGTTTTCCATTCAGAAATGCTGAATTCACATCCATTTGATAGACTTTATAGTTTTTGTATGCAACATAAACAATAAATAAACTTACAATTTCAATTCTAGCAACATGAGCAAAGGTTTCTTCAAAATCAGTACCTTCCATTTGAGAATACCCTTTACATACCAATCTTGCTTTATTCCGGATCACTTCACCTTTTTCATTTAGCTTGTTCCTATAGACTCATTTAGTACCAATCACATTTTTGTCTTTAGGCTTGGGAACTAGTATCCATGTGTCATTCTTTTCAATTTGTGTTAGCTCTTCCTTCATAGCTTCTAACTAGTTTTCATCTTGACAGGATTCAGTGAGATTTTTAGGTTCAATCTTGGAAATCAAACAATATTCTTCTGCAATCTTTCTTCTATTTTGCACTCCTTTATTCTCATCTCCTATGTTTGACTGTTAGAATTATTTAGCCTTACATACCTTAGAGTTTTGGGACTTTCTTGAAATTTTGATTCTTCTGATCTTTCTTCTACACTTGCACTTGTCTGTGTTTCCTAACTGACTTGATTTACCAGAACAAATTGAGGTTTCTTTATCAGAACATATGGAAAAATCTGAAGTAGATTCTGTGACTGAGAATTCTTCCCTTGGCTAGTATTTTCTTCATCTGAATCATAACCACAATATCTAGATGATTTGATAGAGTCCTCATCAACTATGACATTTGCACTTTCAACCATCTTTCTCAATCTTTTTTTATAGCACTGGTAGGCCTTTCTTTTAGTGGAGTAACCTAGGAAAATCCCTTCATTACTTCTTGCATCAAACTTTCCTATATCATCATCTCTCTTGATATAACACTTGCTTCCAAAGATCTTGAAATATTTAACAGTAGACTTGTAACTAGACCATAACTCAAAAGGGGTCTTACTGGAATTACCATTAACATTTACCCAGTTCAAAGTATACATGGTAGTGCTTACCACTTCACTCCAGTACATCTGAGGCCCATTTCCTTCCATCATCATTGTTCTGGAAACATCCAGAATTGTTCTATTCTTTCCCTAAACAACTCCATTTTGTTGAGGGGTTCAGGGAGAAGATAACTATCTTTTAATTCCATGCTCTTCACAAAAAGAATTCAAGTCCCTAGAGGTGAACTTACCACCTCTGTCAAATCTCAGGCACTTGATTTTCAGACCTTTCTCATTCTCTGCCATAGATTTAAAAGTTTTGAAATTTTCAAATGCTTCAGATTTTTCTCTTAAGAAAGAAACCCATATCATTCTAGAGTAATCATCAATAATCAACATAAAGTACCTTTCTCCATGAATACTTTTGACTCCAGAGGGACCACAAAGGTCAGTATGTAGCAGCTCCAACAAATTATTTGAATGAAACTATTTTCTCTAGAAGGAGACTCTAGTTTGTTTGCCCATCTGACATTCCTTGCAGATTGTATTAGCAGGCTTCACTAACCTAGGTAGATCTCTTACTGCTTGAGTAGAACTTATCTTGATAATGTTGTCAAAATTTACATGACACAACCTCCTATGCCACAACTAGCTTTCATCTACTTGAGCAATTAAATAGCTCCCACTAGCAGTATTTAGGTGAAAGATATTACCCTTTGTCTCTTTTCCTATAGCAATCATATTCCCAAAACTTTTACGTATCTTGCATCTTCCATTTTTGAACTGAAGATCATAGCTCTTGTGCACCATCTGTCCAACACTCAACAAGTTATGTTTCAAGCCTTCAACATAATGGAAATCATCAGTGTTATCCTTACCACCAAGACAAATAGATCCTCTACCACAAATCACACTAGCATTGTTATCTCCAAATCTTGCAACCCCACCGTCATACTTCTCTATACTTACAAATTTTCTTTTATCTCTAGTCATATGATGTGAGCATCCAATGTTAATGACCCACTCATTGTTTTCTTCAACTCAGGCTGCAAGAGCCTTTTCATCTTTAGCAGATTTAGTAGCCACATGATTATCTTTAATGTTAGCAATGAAAACCCATTCATCTTCATTTCCATTATCTTTATCAGACTCATCATTAGTCACTGCTTCTTCAAAAAAGTAACATATCTTTTTGAATCTAGAATTTTTAGGCTTAGATCTAGGAACTCCTTCAGGACACCTTGATGCAAAATGACCTATTTTATTGCAAGAGAAACATTTAATAGGCAATACATTTTCATACTTACCTTTTCCTCTGTCTTCTTGTTTTGCAATAAGTGCTTCCAATTCTTCTACCTTGCTTTCTTTATCTTCAAGTTTTTTCAGTTCTTCATCATACTTGGATACCTTTCTAGAGAACTCTCCCAGATTGTATCTTTTCCTATTATTTCTAGATATAGTAGCCTTGAATGTAGATTCAGTCTTTGGAGTAGGTTCACTAGATTCACTTATTTCAAAAACAGCAAGCTTTCCAACCAAGTCTCTTGATATATCTTTGTTATTGATCTAATTTCTCCAATAGCATGATCTTTCACTTTATAGGAGGGAGGCAAGGATTTGAGTAACTTAGCCACAATTTCATCCTCATTCATAGAACCAATGGCACACCTAATACCCATCACTATCTCATCTACTCTTTGCATAAAAGAAGTGATATTGTCATCTTCACCCATTTTCAAATTCTCATACTTTCCTTTCAAACTCTGTAGCTTATCCATCTTCACCTGTGCATCTGGGTATGTGGAGGATCATCATGGAAAAAATGGGCCCTTAAGCGGCAATGAAAATTTAGAAAAATCAGAGTTAGGCAACTTGACATAAAAATTTGAATAAGTTATCTATATTATTTCAAAAATATGTAAGAATAGAATCTGTGGAAAATTGAATGTAGTTTCTAAACTACTAGGTTTATTGTTCTAAGAAAAATCAATTTGGTGAAAAATTGAAATTTCAATGTAGTAATACTTAAATTTCAAGGAAAAAATAAGAAGTAGGTGTCTGTTTGATCACCCTAACCATAATAAAATGATAACATTTTTTTATAAGATTTTATATATAAGTAGAGGATTCATTTTCGGATGTGATGCATATTTTTTGTAATTTTTTTCAAGTAAATAATGAATTATGAATTTTTATTACAAATTTTAAAAAATATAAAAAATTGTATATCTGACCACCTTAACTTGGTCAAAACTTCATGAAATTCAATTTTTTTTTTTTAATCTTATAGTATGTGAAGCATAGAATGTGACACATGTTTTGGATTCAAAAAATGTGATACCATTTGAAAGATATAGATGTTTTCAATCAAGTTATCAATTAGGACTTTAGTCATAATTCTAATATAAAATGAATAGTAATTATTTATTAGATTCAAACTAAAGTATAATTTATATTGGTGGAAAGCTGAGAAGATCCTTTACAAACCCTTTTCGTTTCATCAATTTTGGATTAAAAAAAAGTCGCCAGCCACATGGGAAAAGTCTGGAAAAGCAATGTAAGTTGTTAAACATGATTTTTGTGTTGACTTCTTAGTACTGGCAGCTCCGAACCAAAATCAAAAGCAAGCCCGAGGCTAATCCCTAGGCATTAAATTTTGTGTAAGACATATTAGATATCCGATTCAAATTGGATATTGAATTTGAATCTAATATCCAATATGTTTTATATAGAGTTGTAAAAATGTTATACAATTTATAATATATGATTTAAAAAATGCAATAAAGTTTATAATTTAATATATAATATAAAATTTATGATAATCTCTTACCAAATTATGTATTTAATATGTAATATATTATATTATTATGTATAATATTTAAATATATATATGTATATATTACTAATATATAAAATATTTAAATATTATCTCTTTCCCTCTCTCTCTCCATCTCTCTCTCTTCCAAGTCTCTCACTCAATCACTCTTATCTCTCTCCCCTCTACCCTTAACATTGAAACCCTC
>VDFB02193867.1:475525052-475601268 GCA_007258455.2 Sequoia sempervirens | reverse complement strand
CACTCACTCCATCTATCTCTCCCCCCTATACCCTTAACCCTTAAACACTAAACCCTTATAACCCTCTACCCTAAACCCTAAACCCTTAACCCTTAAACCCTCTACCCTATACCCTAAACCCTAAACCCTTAACCCTTAAACCCTCTACCATCTACCATTAACCCTTAGGTCTATGTGTACACAAATCAGATATCCAATTTTTAGAACTAAAATAATATCGTTACAAAAAATTTTAAAATGTTTTCAAATCAGATATCAGATTTTTGGGCCATAGAGAAACCCCGTGTGGGCCATTTTGTGCATTCCAGTGGACCCTACATTCTATTTGTAGGCTTTGTAGGCAACAAACGCACGGTTTCAAATAGGAAGAGACAAAGATCAACTTTTGGGAGCATCTTCTACTCAAATTTTTCATAAGCAATTATTTTTTAGCATCTTTTATGAGGTATAATGGGGAGAAGAAGACGTTGGAAGCAAAAAAATAAAAATAAAAGCTTACAAAAGAACAAATTGAAGCATATAGACAAAGAGATAGAGAAGGTCATAGGAAGAGAAGACAAGGTATGTTAAATATTGGTGAACCTAACCCCTATGGTCTTTCAAGTGAAGAGGAAATTGAATATGTTGAAGGTGAAAATATTTAAGGTGGAAATGTTGGAATTGAAGATGTTGAACACGATATTGAAATTGGGAATAAAAATATTGAATTTGATAATGAAAATTTTCAAGGTGAAAATGTTGGATTTGAAGATGTTGAACATGATATTGAAATTGGGAATGAAAATATTGAACTTGATAATGAAAATGTTCAAGGTGAAAATGTTGGATTTGAAGATGTTGAACATGCTATTGAAATTGGGAATGAAATTGTTCAAATTGATATTGAAAATGTTCATGGTGAAAATGTTGGAAATGAAGATTTTGAACATAATATTGAAGCAATTGTAAATTATGTTTCACCATATTACATAAGAAATGAAGAACCTTGTGTGGAAGAAAGACATATTCCAAATTCAAGACCTTTAAGAACCCCTAAATGGTTACTTGAAATTGATGATAACATTATAAAAAAATTTGGAGCAAGAGGTCAACACAAAATATTTGGTTGTGGGCTAGAAGACTTTTCAACCAATATTTTAGTGATAAGACATTGACCGAGAAATGCCAACTTTTTTTACAATTGCTAAAGATGCAAAAGATGAGACCTTTGCTAGCCAAATTGAAGATTCGTGTGAACAAGAAGACTGAAAAAAATTCTATTATTGTCAAAAATATTTTTAATGCTCTCCAGTCTATTAGAAAAAATAAAAATGAAAAGGATAAGAGAGTTGCTCAGAGAGTCATTACAACCGCCCTAGTAAGCCATCATTTGAAAAAGTCTCACTTTATGAGACAAACTTGTATTGATTTTGACATATTTTGACATAAACCGTAAAAATTTGGATAGAGCACTCGCAAGAAGAGAAAGAATAGATGATCCTCTTCAAAATGATACATGAGCTTTCATTGTGAGGCTTCCATGTATTGATATGAAGCTAACCAATAATGTAAAGCAAGTAATTCAATAATTTTGGCATGATAACTCTAGATTATCACGCAATGCAAAGGATGTTTTAAAGTTAAGAATTGGCAATCAAGACTGTACACCACATCCTAAAAATTTCTTGGAATCAAGCCAAATAATGTTGTTCAAAAATTTTATTGAAACACACCCAAATATGGAATTCTCGCAAAGTACTTTTGAAGGTTTGAAGCCATTTTATTGTGTGCCTCTTAAGATTCATAATACTTGTTGCAAATACCATGTGGAGTTTTCAATGTACCATGAGCTATTATGCTATATCCATTATACTTTGCATAATAAAGAAATGTTGCAGGAGTGTGGTGTAATGCATCTTCCAAAATGTTGTAGGAGTGTGGTGCAATGCATCTTTTCAAATGTGAAACAATGTAAAAAGGTCATAGCTGTGTATGGGCATAATCTATATCTAGTGATGTTTTTTGAAATATGGGTCAAGTGTCTGGCATTGTATAAAGGGTATGTTTAAAATGTAAAGGGGTCTATATTTTGGAAACTCATAGGTTGAATTAGTCATAGAGGTGTATGCTTTGTTATTGTTATTGGGACAATTCTGTAATAAATTTTTGTTCTTAATCAAGCTACAACTGAAGGTTTTCTTCCTAGTTCTTTCCTGTCAGTATGCTCATTTGAACTAGGTTTCGTAATATCTCCTATTTATATATAATAAATTACATTGGCTTACCACTTTTGCTCCTCAAATCCAACTTGTGTGCAACTTCATTTTTAGCAACTTTCATGAGGTTTTTAAGGAAATAAATGTTTCCAAACTTACCACACCCTATAAACCCATCAAACATGTCTATTAGGACCTACACAAGCTTGATCCAACCTTAAATCTTGTTGCCCCCATGTTTCATTGACATTAGCAAGTTGTAACCACCATTTTTCACCTAATTTCACTCATTTTTGCCATGCATGGCAACTCACCAACTCAAGTACAAACATTTCCAGCTCTCTAAACCCACATAGAAACCTTATATAGTTATAATAAAATCTACCATGGCCATAGCATCCAACTACAGACTGTACAATAGATGGTATGGCCTTTTAGCACTTTGGACTCTTAAGGGAAATCACCGGTCTAATGTAGCTCAAAGTGATTCAACGTATTTGGGTGAAAAAGAGGACCATACCTAGTGTAAATGTACCCATCTGGATGTGTTGACATAATCCATTTGGTCGTACAAGTTGCAAAATGAAAGTTGCACCACTCTGCAACTTAGCACTACTTGCATCTGACAACTTTTCCCTCAATTGAAAACTTGCCACCACAAGAAAAATCCTCCGAGATAGCAAAAAATGAGAGAGGTTATTGTAGATGGGCCAAACACGATCCCATAGCCTCAAATAGAGATTTTGTAAACATCAGGGTTTCTAAGAAATAGCCCTTCAAAGATTTTTGCCTTTTAGCAGTTTGGACTCTTAAGGGAAATCACCAGTCCAATGTAGCTCGGAGTGATTCGACATATTTGGGTTTTTAAAGAGGACCATTCCTAGTGTAAATGTACCCATCTGGACATGTTGGAACAATCTGTTTGCTCATTCGAGTTGCTGAATGAAAGTTGCACTACATTGCAACTTTACATTACTTGCATTAGACAACTTTTCCCTCAACTGAAAACTTGCCACCATGGGAAAATGCCTTCAAGATAGAAAAAATTGAGAGAGGTTATTGTAGATGGGCTAAACATGATCCCATAGCCTCAAATGAAGAGTCTGTAAACATCATGGTTTCTGAGAAATAGCCCTTCAAAGATTGCTGCCTTTTAGCAGTTTGGACTCTAAAGGGAAATCGATGGTCCAATGTAGCTCAAAGTGATTCGGTGTATTTGGGTGAAAAAGAGGACCATACCTAGCGTAAATGTACCCAGCTAGATGTGTTGGAAAAATCTGTTTGGGCGTACGAGTTGTTGAATGAAGGTTGCACCACTTTGCAACTTTACATTGCTTGCATCTGACAACTTTTCCCTTAAGTAAAAACTTGCCACCATAGGAAAATGCCTCTGAGATAGAAAAAACCGAGAGAGGTTATTGTATATGGGCCAAACATGAACCCATAGTCTCAAATGGAGAGTCTCTAAACATCACGATTTATGATAAATATCCCTTCAAAAATTGCTACCTTTTAGCACTTTCGACTCTTAAGGGAAATCGTTGGTCCAATGTAGCTCAGAGTGATTTAGTGTATTTGGGTGCAAAAGAGGACCATACCTAGTGTAAATGTACCAATCTAGACATTTTGGAACAGTCTATTTGGTCATACAAGTTGCTAAATGAAAGTTTCACCACTTTACAACTTTACACTGCTTCCATCTGACAACTTTTCCCTCAACTAAAAACTTGCCACCATGGGAAAACGCCTCTGAGATAGAAAAAAATGAGAGGGGTTATTGTAGATAGGCCAAACACAATCCCATAGCCTCAAATAGAGAGTTTGTAAATGTCACAGTTTCTAAGAAATAGCCCTTCAAAGATTGTTTCCTTTTAGCACTTTAGACTCTTAAGGGAAATTCGGTCCAATGTAGCTCGTAGTGATTCGGCATATTTGGGTGAAAAAGAGGACCATCCCTAGCATAAACGTACCCATCTAGAGATTTTGGAATAGTTTTTTTGGTCGTATGAGTTGTTGAATGAAAGTTGCACCACTTTGCAAGTTTACACTGCTTGCATCTAACAACTTTTCCCTCAACTAAAAAGCTTGCCACCACGGGAAAACACCTCCGAGATAGAAAAAAATGAGAGAGGTTACTATAAATGGTTCCAAAACAATCTCGTGGCCTCAAAAAAAAGTTTTTTAGGAATCACCATTTCCAAGAAACAGACTGTCAAAGATTGTTTCCCTTTTGCACTTTGGACTCTTAAGGGATTTTGTTGATTGAACATAGCTCGAATTGCTTCGGCCTATTTGGGTGCAAAAGGGGACCATACCTAACCTAAGTATAACCATATGCACATGATGGAATAGTCGGTTATGTCATATAAGTTGTAGAACAATATTTATTTATGCACTTACAAGTAGTTTACAGCCTCCAACCGAACTCCAACATTGATTTTCATGTGAAAAAAGCCATGAGACCATAGCTTGTTTCTTTCTTTTGAATGGAAACTAGTGGGAAGTAGAGTTAACTTCTTCATAGATTTAGAATTTTAGATTGCAAGAAGACATCAAAATGGCTAGTGTACTAAATAAACTCTTATACTTTCTAAAGAATGTTGATAACTCTACTTAGTTGGCTTCTTTTTTCAAAATCATACAAATTGAACCTTAGCATCAATAGACTCTGTATATAAAGCTACCAAAATTCATACCAAGTCATAAAAAAGGTTGAGGAAGTCATTTTGGGGATTGATTAATGTAATTTTGTGAAGAATCAATAAGATCATATTGAGTTACTTTGCAAAAACTATGGTTTCTATAGAAAAACTTGTATTTTCTCCATTGTTTGACCCCTACACAAGAAGTAAATGGCTGTATAGCATGTGGAATAAGGGGAAAGCAGGCTTGATACCCCTTTAAAGTTGGTTTGAGTTCTTTCTTTTCATTTTTTGTGAGTTTTGTGCCAAGTTTTCTCAAGGCTGGTAGTGAACCTAGATTTTGCATTTTGAGTAAATTATGAATTATTGAAGCCCTCCACATACTGTACATTTCATGTGGCTCAGTGGAGAGGTTGTGTAAAATATGATTTGAATGTGTGCAAGTCCATTTAATAAAGGGGAAATTATTTGTGAGTCTTGGAGTTGTGCTAAGCAAATCATTGCTTAAATTGCATGAAAATGGAGCTTTTAGCATAGGGTTTGTTAAAACCAATGAGAGTGGGGGAATCTCTTTAATATTTAAGAATATTGGGGTCATAATAGAGGTGTCTGAGTTAGTGGCACGGTCAGGGGAGTTGTGCAAGTGGGACTTTCAATAAACCCTATGCATTTGCATTGTAAACAGACGGTTTCATGGGACAACCTGCTAACAGACTTGTAGGTGCAGAATAATCTTAGAATTTGTTTTTTTATGACACAACTCAAGATTGTTTGGGGTTTTCTTATGAAGATCAAGTGTTTAAAGGGAACTCAATTTATGAAAAAGGGCTAATTCAGTAGATTAGGATAGGGGTATGTTATTGGTTCTCTAATTTGGTCCAAAGGAGTCAAGGGTATCTTTCACATATGTTTTTACCCCCTCTCTACATGAATCCATAGCTTTTTTGAAAGAACCTGCTTTAGGATTTTAGCCAGAACAACAAGCGAGTGAAATGTTTTATAAAAAGCTTTGGTACACATGTATGAAAAATGTGGTAGCATAGACAAGGCAGTGAACTATTTGAAAAAGTGCCTCAAAGAAATGTGGTCTCATAAAATTCCATGACAAGAAAATGCAATTGACAACTGCTCCTAGTTATTATTTATGTAATATGAAGTAATTGCATAACTACTTAGGTTGAATTTGTAAAAACTATATTGTAATTGATTTTTTTTCATCTATCAACATCTAGTTGTTAGTTATGCAATGTGAAGTAATGCTTTGAGTTTGAAAGATGTGCAATGCAATGTAATCAATGATATGAATATAAAATACATAATACAACCATTCTTTTTTATGCTATTGTACATTGATATTTAACCATTGCTCACTTGATTAAATTTTCAAAGAGTTTAATCATGCACATGAGGAAGAAATTAAATTATCAACTTCTATATATCAAATTATCCAATAATCTTGGGTGTATCTCCATATACAAAAATGGCATCAATGCCAAGTCAAACAAAGTTTTACAAAATGTAGCATATGCCATCTCGATTTCTATTGAAAATTTACTTTCCAAAATGTCTATCTCATCCTAAACTACTAGTGGATCATCAAAATAGAGCCTCTTTGAAGCACTCGTTGGATTTGAAGGTAGCTTCACAAGAAAAATTTAAACCACAATTGAGATTAGTTATACTATATGATTTAAAATTGAATAATAAACATCAAAATAAATATAAATTGAATTATAATTGAACTATAAAATTGAAATCTTGATTACTTGAAATATCTGTCTCTTCAAAGGGTCGGGAGTCCTAGAATATACCCCTCTCAAAGAACCGACCAAACTAACTTTTGTAATGTCAATCTATATATGTGAACAAAAACATAAAATTGATCCAAGTTAGCATACAATTGTTGGTAATGGGAACATATAAATACAAAACACAAAATAAATTAAACACTTACCTCTTTAGGCTGATCTTTTTCTTTATCTCCTTTAGGTGTTTCAACACCTCCTCCTTGAGGTGTTTCAACACCTACTCCTTGAAGTGTTCCAATACCTACTCCTTTAGGCATTGTGGCAATTGTGAATAATGAAGTATAGCTCATAACTTCCTATACATAAAAAGACAAGTACATATGAAACTACCTATCTATGTTGACACAAGTATAATCAATATAAGGTCTTAAAAATATTAATTTAATTGAATTTCAATTCAATTACCTTCCCCTTATCTAACGTTGCACTTCCATAATCTAGACAAGGTTGCACCTTGCTCGCACTAGGTATTTCCTACAAGAGGAAAATAAGATAAAAATATAAGTTATTATATAATTTCATTAATGACAATTCAAATGACAAGCAAGTATATAATAAAAAAATGTAAATGAGTGAGTGCGAAAATATATACTATGTGTGTGTTGAGGCCAAATGAAATGGCCCTAAGGGTGCTATCAGTCACCTGTGCGAGTTGGGTGAAGCCACAATAGTGGTTTACAATTGAAGTGAGGAAGGAAACTTCACAAAAAATGAATGCATGGCAAAAAACTTGATTTTAGGGGTTCGTACGAACCTATTGGCTCAACCAAACCCATTAGGGGTTTGCTAGAACCTGGGTTTGGGTTAACCCTTTTAATTCATTTCCACCAAAAAAGCCAAAAAATCCCCTTATAGAAGGGGGGTTCGAATGAACCCTATTTTGAACGAACCCCTATGGGTTCGCTCGAACCCTTAGGGGTTCGTTCAAACCCCCCTTATTCCTCATCCCCCCCTGAGACACAAAAACCTAGATTTTGGCACTTCAGAGTTCGGGTTGAAGATGAAAATAGAGGAATCTTCACAAACCCAACTGGAATCAGCTAGTCCTCGGAACGAGCTATCCAATGAATATAATTTTAACATGTTTTGATTTTATTATGTATTTGTTTTTTTAGTTTTATTAAACATAGGTTTTTCATAAAAAATGAAGGTCTTTGTTCTGCACATGTGGAAAAATAGTAGATTATAAAAAAAAATTAAAAAAATATGAGTGCACTAGATATTGAAGTCCTTGATCCAAAAAAAAAATTAATTTTGATATATACAAAAAGAATTATGCATTATACGGTCGCGGTAGTTCTGAATTGTAATTGGTTGGACTTCAAAACTTGATTAAAGAAAAAATACTCAATAAAAAATTGTCTATCCAAGTGAAAGCACTAGATATCGGAGTTACAAATCTAAATTCAAAAGAATTATAATTTTATCTTTCATGGAAAAAACCTTATGTGTTATACAGTGTGCGTTACTTTTTAAAAATGTTGTTTTTTGAAAAAAACCAATTTTTGTGGGAGATGGAAAAAGAAGTGCAATCTGATTCAAAAAATTTTGAAAAAAATATTTTTAAAATATAAAGACAAAATGTGATGAGACTCTAGTTTGCATTATCTTCAAATTCTTCACGATTTAGCCGCTATAGGTGCCCAAATGTGAAGATCTAGTTAAAAATAATAATCTTAGTGTCCAATTTGGCCAGAAATTGTAAACCACTATTGTGGGATCACCCAACTCCTCCTCAGACATCAACTGTTAAATAGACCATGCAAATAAATATTAGTACTTTATACTATCTCTTATTAATATTCATTTAAAAACAAATGCAAGTTATGAATTTACAACTTAAATCTTACCTGTGTCACTATTCCAATGTCCCCCTCTCTACCAGGAGAGGACTTTGTAGGGTGCGCTTCACTCTGCTGCGTCTGATCTATAATGTCCACATCATGGAGGTCATAATCAGAAGTGTCCAAGGGATGGTCGGTGGGCTGTACAATAGAACCCAAGCATATCTAGTGGCACATAGAGAAAATATGTTGCACAAAAATATGTGGACCTGGCAAGGATGACATAGTAGCACTTGAGCCATCGCCAACATCACTAGAATGTGGTTGAGCTGCTATAGAAGCATGTGAAACCAAAAGACCACTTAAAGAGTGAATAGCCTGGATAGTCTGTGTGGCCGCATCTTGGATAATATCTAGCTGATATACTAGAGGTGGCGGAGGAAGGGGAGGAGGGGGAACACATGGGCATGGGAATACTCTAATTCCCCCTACTCTATCTTGGGGAATACCTCCATCAATTCCCTGGAAGGGTTTAATTTCAAAGTAATTGACATGATGCCCTAACAAAAAATCAGCATATAATTTTTTAATAAAGTAAAATGGTATATCAAAATTGTTGTTCGGTGGTTTATCAAAAACCATACGCCAACGACCCCAAAATTTATCTTCAATGTCCCTATGTGTGCACCATTTTATAGATAGTTTTGGTTTATTAACATTAACTGGAAAACCAGTGTGGGGGTTAACAAATAAAGAGGTTATTTGGGCTTTGGTTATTTCGAGATCTTTCACATCATCATAAGACAATCCACATGCATAATATTCCCTCATGTCTTCTCACCACGAATGAAAGGCATTATGTTGGGTGGAGAGGATTTCTACATTTTTAATTATTTCCTTCAATGTGTTTGACATCTTAGATAGTCGAGGGATTCTCATATAAACTTTAGAAATACTCCACAATTGCTGCAATTTTTCACCAATTAAGTCTTCAATTGATGGCTGCAGAGGTGGTTGATCGTTTGGAATTTGTGCATTTTCATTCTCAGCTAGTGGATCATTTGGAATTTGTAAATTTTCCTTCTCGGTATCCATGATTCCTGATTAAAGTTAAAAACTAATTAATCTAATTGAAATTAGACAATATAAATGAAAATATTGTAAAAATACCCCAATTTTTTTAAAAAATTTAAAAAAAACCCTACTTTTTAACAAAAATCTATAAGATTCTCTAATTTTTAATACAATTACATAAAAAACACTATTTTTAAATCAAAATCCATAAAAAACATTCATCTTTCATCAAAATCCATTCTAAACTAAAGTTTTTCATAAAAATTAAATCAAAAACCCTATTTTAAAAAAAAATCCAAAAAACTAACTGAAATTATACAAATCTAATTCAAAATTTGATCAAAGCAAAGAAAAATCCAAAATCTAACCTTCTAAAATGGATATCAACTATAAATCGGATATCTATTATGTGAAAACCTCCTCACTGTGCACCCGTAGCCCACTGTGAAAGTGTAAAATGATTTTACCAGGCCCGAAATATATATATATATATATATATATATATATATATATATATATATATATATATATATATATATATATATATATATATATATATATATATATATATATATATATATATATATATTTTCCTCAAATTGGATATCCGATTTGGATCGGATATCCGATATGGAAATCTTGGTTTGGGCATTGCTTTGGAGCAATGTACTGACACCCAAGCCACAAAAAAATCAACTCGGCATTTTTGAGTTTTTGGGTTGATGAAAAATGTAATTTTTTCCCCATTGCCACTTTTTGGCCCATCATGATCCTGCACAAACCATCTCCTTCATACAAGGTTTCCAATTTCATCCAAATCTCATGGGTTGTCTATAATCCTATCACATTAGCTATCTTTGAATCTGTCAGAGCACTCACCAAAGCTTCAATAACCCTAATATTGTTTTTAGCATATTTGATTTCATCAGGAGTGGAGGGACACAACTAAGAAGGGGGGGTGAATCAATTATGGCAGAAACTTAAAATTTTCTTACTTAACTTAATCTCAAATTTGATGAATAATAAAATAACCACATAATTTAACACATCAGAGAGACAGAGAACACCAAGATTTTTGTGTGGAAACCCTGTTAGGGGAAAAACCATGATGGATGTTAGTCCACAAGATTATACCCTGTTAAAAGTATGATGAGAAATAATAAGGGGAATGCACATGCATTCAAGCACACTGCCTAGAGCTCACTGCTCAAATACAAAAGGGACTCATTGTCCAACAATATATAATAGGATTAAAATCCAAAGGGTGTGAACTGAGAAAATAACTTTTGCACAAGCCCGATTATAGTTCCAATTAAGCTAAAAAAACCTTCTTCACGCTTTGCTCAATCTTCTTCACACTCTGCTCTGCAATCGAATGATATTCACACATAGGAGCACACTGAACACCTTTTCCATACACTGTACCAATGAAAGAATCACACATATATATCTACTACATGAGATTTCATCACAACTTAGTCAGCCAGGAAAATAAAACATATTTTCAAAGTCAGCCCATATTTACAAATAAATTTTCAATGCATATCAACCAAGGTTGGCCACAACATGGTGGAGACCCAAACTAATATCTCCAACAAAAAATACTTTAATTAATTTCACCATGAAGATCCACAACATGCTACCATCAACATGTTGGCCAACAACATGAAAACCCAAACATGTGCAAAAAAATCTTCAACCATGAGCTCTCCAAATAATGTTGACCTACCACAAAGATAGAGAATGATCTAGAGACATCAAAGAATACCAAGAAACAATAGAGAAGCATCTGCAAAAACTAAGATTAATAGAATCACACCATCTTCATTTAGAAATAGTGACAAATACCATAGAAACACTGTCAGACCACAACACAATAAGAACTTCATGCAGACCTTTGAAACTTCTAGTAGATTATCTAGATACACTCAAAAATAAACCCTTCAATCCACACCAGCTATTCTTCAACGTACAAAACAAGAAACCTTCATGACTTACATAGTTCCAATCAGAACCTAGAATAATTTCTTCTACAATTTTCTCAATATCCTCGACATATACAACCTTTAATACACCAAATTCTAATAGTTTTGGCATTAATGACAACCACATATCATCAAACCGCATCCACAACATCCAAAAAATCCAAGATCCTGTGAAGAATGATAGAGAACAAGCCACAAAGGCGATGAAGATGGTGGGCTAACAACGGTGATGTGGCTGTCAACAGTTTATCCAAAGTAAAGAATAAAGTTTCAACTGCTGAGGAACTGCAAAGATGCCCTCTATTAGGGATGATGCCATTGTTTATCCACTCTCAATATTATGCCGCTAGAAAGAAACTCTGGAAGCACATGAGGATGCAACTATGGAAGCTCATTTAGTTAGGAACCTTGCTAAAAAAAAACTTTGGAAGAACATGAGGATGCGACTCTGGAAGCTCCTGTAGATAGGAATTTAGAACAAAATAACACTTTTGGTTGCTAATTGGAGGAGTAGTGTGGAGCTCGGTGATTAATTAGAAAAATTTAATATTCTAAGTTTCAGAAGAAAAATGAAAGAAACCTAGATACAAAGGTTTACATCTACCTCCATTTTGATGAAAAAAAATAACCTCACAATTTTTTTTCTCCAAATTAATAAATACCCCTTACAAAATTTCCCAAATATCTATACCCTCCTTCTATTTTGTATTTTTATTGTATGTACTTTTTTAGCATAACTAAACATGTAAAAAAAAAAAAAAAAAAAATACATTTGAAGACAGAGAAAAAGAGAAAAAAAGGAAAAATGAAGTGGCCAACAAAGTCAAGGTCCCCCCTTAAACTTTCTTGAGAATGGATGATAGGCGTAGGGGAGAGTATTTTCTCGCCACCCTACTTCTGGTAAACTCGTGGGCTCTGCTACTCCAAATCGTGGCTTTAGTGTACTTGAGGGGCAGATTTGGTGTGACCAACAATGGTGCAATCACAGCCATTGAGGTGTCTTACACTGACCACTGAGGATAAATGAAAATCATGATAAGAAGATCACAATAGGATAGGCTATTGCGTGGCTTTTTCAAAATTGAGGCCTCTACCTTTTGAGCAAAAACCATGGCCTTACAGGCCTCCAAAAATCAATGGAATCAGATCTGATACCAACCAATAGAGGGTTGCATGTGAATTCCTTTGAGCCCACAAGTTGTATCCTCCAAACGCCAATCAACTTGGGCTCATATGTGAATGGAATCAAATATGCCACGACTTACAGATAGGGTTCTAAATCTGTAAACCAAATTTAGCTCATGATGATTCAAACACAGACCCATAAAGCTTCCAATGCATTGTGTGAAGATTCAAAGGTAGACTAAAATGAAGATTTAAAGTCACACCGCAAATCTATGAACTCGAGGCTTGTGAAAATTGCTGCAGGTCATGGTCTCTTTTTCCTCCAAATGCTTGTGTCAGTTCTCCCAAATGCGTGGGTGGGTCGGGTCTGAGTGACTCTTCCTAGTGTGAGCTCCGTCTAGACTGATTTTGCAATGACTTGCATTGATATTTTTCAATGATTGATTGCATAGAGGGTCTACGTGAGACCTCTGCAACTACCACAACTTGGAGCATTTTGTACTTATCCTTCTTGCAACAATTGCAAAAAATTCCTCAAAAAAGAAAACAAGGATCTTCAGATATGGATCTCTAATACCATGATATTAGAGATTGGGATACCACAAGCCCTGGATGATATTTTGAAGAGAAATTTGTCACACATAAATGAGAAATTGCACAACACAATATGTGAAACAATAATATTTATTGATTATTGAAATGAATTCAATTAAGGATTGAATATCCTTATGTAGACTAAAATGAACTCAACATCAGATCCCTAAATGGTGGATTTCAACTCAACATGTGATGTATTTCTGACTGAGACAGGAGTGAGATAACATAATGCATGAATCAGTTAAGTCACTTAACTAATTGAAATACATGATTAATGCAATAACACTCACTATCAGAGTTGGATGATCTTTTCCTAAGTTTGCATTAAGCACTAGAGTAAATTAAGGATGAATGATTTACTCCAACATATTTATGACCTTTTCCCAAGCCTTTAGAGACATTGTATGTGTAAAAAATAGAGGACAAATTTATATCTTCTTAGTAATGCATATGGCCATGCTACCATGGATTCTTCCACCAATTGCTTGCAGACTCTTGTGGCCATATTTTCAAGAACTATTGTGCCATATATGATTTTTCTTGTCCCTCTCACCATTTAGGAGGGCACTATAAATACAATAATTTATTTTATTTCCTAATTCTTAAATTGCATTAGCCACCTCACTTTTATGTTTATTTGGTCATGCTACAAGGGAGTAGTAGATATGTGTCAAGAGACAATTCCAAGTCAATTTTTTGCAATGTCCCATTTCTACATTCTATACATATAACATTACATGTTTGAAATTTAATCCTCGTGGCCCCTTCTTTGCACATTTACTCCTTAGTCAATCCTTCCCATGCACATGCATTTAATACAAATAATAAAGATGATATATGTGTTGGGTTGGTGAATCCCAATGATTTTCTTGGTTGTTTCTTATAGTGGCTCTTGGCCTTCCTTTTCTTGAAGGCATTATTATTGTTTTTCTAATTGGAAAATGAAAATGTCTCTTGTTGAAGATGGTTGTATGCTATAGCATATTGATGTATGCAAAAAAATAGAACTCAATAAAATATTTTCCTTGCTGAAAGTGAATGTAGCTAGTTGGTGAACCACTATAAAAATTTTGTGTGTTTTTTTTGTCTGTGTGTAGAAATGTAAAATATACCAATTGACATTGTGCACCTGATCCTCACTACTAAAATAATTTCATCTTGAATCATCCCTCGGTCTAACCATTTAATCAAATTTCCTTATCTAATTAAATTCATCAATATTCCTTTGTTAATTAAATAAACCAGTTATTTAATTGTCTCTCTTGTGTAAAATAAATCAATCAATCTAATCTAATTATCCCTATTAAATAATCAATTTTATTTGATTAAATACCTAAAGTCTATCTATTAAATTAAATAGATTAAAACCTTATTTAATTTGATCTAACATCATCTCTTTTAATTAAATAAATCAAAATCTTTATTTAATTGATCTCTTATCACATTCTTCTTATTATTTGATTTAAAAAAAATCCTAAAATCTAAGTCAAATATGTCACATCATTCTAATCTCCTATTAAATTAATTAACCCTTGATTAATTTAATTCTAATTCATGTCCCATCCTCTAGCTTTTCCTACTTGCACATGAAAATAGATTTAAGTGATTTATTAAATCCTCTATTTTCCTCAACAAGGCATCTTTTGGAATATTCTGAAAAGTTTGAATTCAAATTCCAAGTTGACATGTACATCCAACAAGGAATTTACTATATCTTACATGTCCTTTTCCTTGAGCCAAGTGGCATTTATTGCTTTTTCCATTCCCTCTTGCAAGTCCTCCATCCACTCATAGATTGATAAGTGGCATCTTGCCATTGGATGAATGTTAGTCCCACATTGCTCAAACTTGGACATTCATCCATCTTGGCATTCTATAAATAAAGAGCTCATATCCTCATTTGATCATCCACAAATTATGCAAAGTTACCATGCTCAAATCATTAGTAATCCTCATCCATTTTTTTGAATCATAGCTAGGTTATGCAGATTTTCTTATTGGAGCATTCATCAACATCAACAAAGTGGATCAAATCTCTTCATCACATAAAGCTTCCATAATTAGGAATTGGGAAAGGGCCAATTTTCACATCAAATTGGCACCAATTTCCCCATGGGATCAAGAGTTTGCTTGCTTAATTAGGATTCAATCTTTATTTTGTTATTTCATTGTGTTCTTCATTCTTTTCCTAACTTGAGCTATGTTAAATGGATTTCATGGGGAATCCTTGTTCTTACTTGCAATTGATTATCTAATGTGTTTGTTCTCATTGTTTTGCAGGTATTGGGATTGGGGTTCGCACATTTGGCGCTAGAAGGAGGGAAAAATATCGTTTTCAATCATGTTTTTCAAAAAAATTCGTGTTTCTGTTTGTGCACAAAAAAATTCCCACACTGGGTACCTAGTATCGTTGTTTTAGCATCGTTGACTCTCCAGCATCGCCATATAGCACTGCTGGAAAATAAACTCTGACGCTTTACCCATCCTGCCTTTTTTGTTTTGAATTTAAATCTTAAAGAACGACGTTGAAAAAAAGTGTGACGCAATTGAGCCCACTGGCCTGGACACAGAGTGACGCTGACTGGTAAGCGACACTGTACAACACCACTGAGAAATCAAACTATGACACAGTCACGGGTTGTGCCGCTGGCAGGGAGTAAAAAATTGAAGTTTAATTTTAGCATGTGCCTTTTGATAGATGATAATTTTATCTGCTGTTTTCTACTTTTTAATCTCTGTGTTTTGAAGAATCTGACTAGTTTTTGTTCTTGTAGGTTGGATCAATCGAAAGAAAAAGAAGAAGAAGCACGAGGATGATATTTCATCAAATCAAAGTGTTTTTAAACACTTTATTGTTTGTTTAACACTTTTAATAAATTGTCATCTCTTTTTTTTAGGACACTAATTTCATTTGGGTTTTAAAAAGAATCTTTTCAATTTTTTGCAAAGGGTTTAAAATGAAAATTAGGACTACAACTTACTAGACTTTGTTTTTTGGTTAATAATTGTACAAAACAACTTTCATTTGTCCTTTGGTGCTTAAAAAAAAATTCATTTAAATTGCTTTGTGGGATCTAAAATGAACATGTACTATATTGTTTTGTGAGGGCTTACTTGAACTAACTTCATTGGAAAAGGACATATGCACTTCTCTCACACTTTATAGTGATCTTGAGAATCAAAAGGCCTTTTTCATGATTTTGGGTTGAGATAAAGCAATCACCTTCACACTTCATTTTGGGTTTAAAATTGAACCAAATCTTGTGCGAGTGTGAGTGGGGAATTATTGCGTACATTCTCTCTCTTTGTTACAAACAGAGATTGATTGAGTTACGAATATTGTCTTTGCTTGCTTTTGTTTATCCTAGAGGGCCTGCCTTGGGGAAAAAGTACTCACCCAAGGGAACAACTCAACCAGTAACACTCTGAACCCGAGATTATTTTTAACCAGGATATAAATGTGGGTATTGGAGTAAACACCAATAGCACATGGTTGATTCTGATGAGATGGATCCAAAAGGGGACTCTCGCCGTATGGTTCAATCTCCACAAATAGAAAGTCTAAAATAAAACCCTTGTTTGTAGTGGCTTATTAACCCATTCACCGAGTTTATCAAAGTGGTGCATTGGAACTTAGATTCCAAGAAGTTACTTGCCATGTCTGATCTTGATTAAAGTATAGAGGTTAAGACTTCATTCTTAACATACCTTTATACTTTTTCCTTGGTTTCATGTAAAATCATCTCTTCTTCTACGAAGGGCATGAGGCAAGCCCACCAAGCAAAATGTACCAATTGAGCTAGGGTTTTATATTGCTTATGAGTGAAAATACTTTGCTTGTTTGAAAACATCTTGGAAACAAACACTTAAAATTCATCATCAAAATTACAAACCCTTGAGGAGACAAATACAATTGACTCAATCCATATGTTATTGCTTGCCCTTGGGATTCTATCCTTAGAGGTTTCTAAACATTGGATTACATGTCAATTTGTCTACTAAAGTTAAACAATAGGTAACCCTTGCCTTGAATTCATCAAATTTCCACCTACCATATTTTGTGGGATGTGAAGAAATTAAGACATTGGACATCTAGCTTGAAAAACCTAATCAAAGAAAGTGTTTGTGGTAAAATAAAGTCACTAAGAAAAGCTAAACAAAAAGAACTTTCACATGTGTTGAAACCTCACGATTTTCAAAGAGGTCAAATCCCAAAACTAAAATCCTTGGTTCAAAATTTGGGAATGAATATTAAAATTAAATCATTCTTTGGTTATAAAGGTCTATAGAAGCATTGCATGTTCTTCAATACCTAGGTCTAGGAAAACAAAGTGTCTTTTTTAGGTTCATCTTTAGGATAAAAAAGGAATCAAAATCTTTTCCACCCATCCTTTAAACATCAAAATAAAAATCATCTCACCATCACCTTTTGAGAAATCTTGAAAATTATCCTTCATGCTACGCTTTTTGGAAAAAATTCAAAATCATCAAGTCCTTGAGATAAAATCCTTGAAATCTTTATCAAATCATCTTTGGCTAGATATATGTAGATGCATCGTTTTACATAAGCTTAGTAAAAATTATCAAGTCATCTTGTTTAGTTAGGTATATGTAGATGCATCCTTCTTCATATGCTTGGCTAAAGTATCATCTTGTTTGAATAGGTGTGGATAGATACATCCTTCTTCATATGCTTGGCTAAAGTATCATCTTGTTTGAATAGGTGTGGATAGATGCATCCTTCTCCCTACACATATTCAAATTATCATCCTTTGAGAAAATATATCCCTTAGATAATCATCCAACATCTTAGGGTCTCTTTGTTCAAAATCAAAACAAATCAAAATCAATCAATCAAGGGAAATCTAAGAAAATCAACATCAAAATCCAAAACATATCCAAAAATTCCTAAAATTCTAGCATTCCCCTTAAGATTTATCAAAAGATCAAAACATCCACATCATCCATCTCTTACATCATCATCATATCACTCCTTTTTGATCCTCAAGGTATCCTAAAATTTTCTCTTTTGTGCATAAAGTAAAGATCAATCCAAAGAATTAAAGATTCATCTCCCATATTCTTGAAAATTGATCCTTGTTTTATGGTTGAAACTAGATCTCAATATAAGAAGAAAATGGAAGCCAACAAAGAAACACTTGCTTCAAGTGACCTAAGCCAAACGAATGTTGAAATGAATCCAGTCAAATCAAACAATCATTTGACCATCTCATCATCACAAAACCCACAGGACAAAAACCAAGGGGAAGATCTTACCTTTGGGATGTTGCATGAAGAAATAACTGAAATGCTCCAAAATCCAGAAAACTGTAAGATCATCAACATTATGATGAGGCTTAACCCTTCACTATACATGCTTGAGCTAGCAAAACAAGGGGCCAAATTATGTTCAGATTTCGATGTGAGTATCATAGTGGAGACATCTTTATCTGCAATCTCATCCACCATCCCCATCTCATCTACACCCCCATCCCAAAGCATCACCTAAAACATTCCACAAATCACAACATCTTTTGCTCCAACCCAACCTAATGTTAATAAGGGAAATGCATTTCTTAATGCTATTCAAACACACCATCTTGTTAATTATCAAGATTTGGATGAAAATACCATCTTGGAACAAAACATACCCCAAAATCCGCTACATAAATATGTTCCTCTCACTTTCCATAATGGTCCATCATCATCATCCTTATCTGCAACACCTCGAAATTCTCTCCTCACAAATCTGCAAGAAGAGGGAGACATATTCAGACCAAGGGGCATTTTCGACACCACAATATCTTCTCAAGAAATTGCACCCCTCACATTTTCACCCCTCCCACCATTACCACCATTACCCACACCTCTCATTGACTTAGGGCTTCCCCCTTTACCAAGTATCAATCAAACTGACATCCCAAATATCAATCAAAACATCATGCAAAACTTGTCATTGATATCACAACAACAGATGACAATGACACAAGCAATCGCGACATCATCAACCACCCCCCTAACATCTCAAAGCATGGTTTCTCAAGGACCAACCACCAACACAACAACACCATCTACCACTCAAATCATACACATGAAATCACCACTCACCACCACCACAAACTCCATTCTGAATCCACCACCACCCCCACCACCACCAACTTCTAGCATTTTAAGCCAAAACCACATAGAATTGCAAGCAACTCAATAAGCTACCTTTCAAAGGGGATTCCAAAAAGTGCAAAAGAAAAAATCCACTCAAGCCGCATAAGCTTCCCAAGCAGCCCAAGCCGCAACAAGTTGCACAAGCCCTAGCATTATTGCAACAACAACAACAATAAGCCAATCAAGCTGTGCAAGCTGCTCAAGCAGCCAAGGTGCATTACAAGCACAAAAGGCTTCTCAAGCTCAAATTTTATTGCAAAAACAAGTAGCACAAGCACAAGCGGTACAAGCACAAGCCCAATCACAAGCAGCACAAGCACAAGCTCAAGCTCAGGCAAATGCCCAATATCAAGCACAACAAGCACAAGCATAGGCACAACTTCTTGCACAAAAACAAGCAACACAAATGCAAGCATATCAGCAAGCAATAGAACAATATCAAGAGCAGCAAGAACTAGTCAAATTGGTAGCCCAACAACAAGCACAATAGAAATCACAACAACAAGCAAAACATCAAGCACAAATCTTAGCACAAAAGCAACAAGATCAACAACAAGCGTTGTTCATACAACAGCAGGTGGAAGCATATCTAGCTCAGAAGAATATATAGATACCATCAAACAACACACCATACAACCCACCCATCCAGCCCACAATCGAAACACCCCAAAACACCTTCATCCCACCCCCTGATCTACAAAATGATGTAACAACACAAATCAGGTTTCTCTCGCAACAAGTGCTCGATCTTTAATCAAGGCGAACCACAAAAACACCAAGCAACATGTGCCCCTATCCAGTTGACATGAGCCTAGTGATGAAACCATTCCCCAAGGGATTTGAGATCTCCAAGTTTGAAAAATATTGTGGGATGGGAAACCCTGAAGATCACATCTGGGAATTCTAGGTTCATTGCATGGAAGTCACATACGACGATACTTATCTAATGTGGCTATTTCCTAGGAGTTTGGCTTGCCACGCTATGGAATAGTTCTCTCGCCTACCTTCAGGCATTAGAAATTTTCAAGAAATTGTAGATGCATTCATAAAAAATTATGTATGCAACATTGCAATGGATGTTAGTGTAGAAGAACTCTCAACTTTGAAACAAGGAAAAGGTGAGTCATTCACTTCATTCCTACAATGATGGTGATGCAAGGCCAATCAGAGCAAGTGGACCATGCTTGAAGAACAACAAGTTTGCACCATCATACCAACCTTGACGGCCTCTTGGCATTTCATCTCAAGGTTCAAGGAATCACCACATATGACCAGTTGATCCCCAAGGTGCTCAGCATCAAACAAGACCTTATGACTCAAGCCGCGGGGTCAACTTCATACCCCGAACAAAAAAACAACCACCCACCCTCCAATTACAATGATAAACCTTGCACATGGGCAAGGAACAAAAATGTTACTAATGATGGTGTTGTCAATGCCAAGGTGGTCATTAGTGCTCCTCACCAAAATACACCCACACCACAAACCCAAATCCAACATCAAAACAATCATCATGAACTATAACAAGCTAACAACAATCCAATAATCAACAATCTCAATGATCAAAGGGGACCACCCCAATGCAACAAGAGTTACCCCAAGTGAAAATACAGTACTTTGGGGGAGCCACTTGAAGTCATAATGAAGAAGCTGATAAATGAAAAAACTCATCAAAGCTCCTACCTTTGAGAATTATCAAGAGCTGGATGTGAAACCTCCTTGGTATAATGAGAATCAACTCTGTGAGTTCCATAAAATCAAAGGGCATACCACGAATAGTTGCATGAGATTAAAAAACATAGTTCAAGATCTCATCGATAAAAGAATTATAAACGTGGAACAACTAATAGGAAACCAAGATCTTAAGATATACATGAATTTGATGCCTAATCATGACAATAAAGAGAATAATAATAACTATGATAAGGGGAAAGGCACCCACACAAATATGAATCATGTGTACAAAACAGTCATTTCCTCCCTAGATGAAAACTGCACGATCATCACCATCAAGGGTGCCCATGCCGATTGTGGAGTCAAAGAGGCAGAAAAGTTACCATTGTAGGATCATCCCAGCCAAACAAAGTCCCTGCATCTAGATCTATTCATAATGGCCACAATGTCCTATATCAGTTCAAAAGAACACCAATGCAAATCTCCATCATGGAGTTGATAAAAATCTCATCTGCCCATAGGAAAATCCTTAAGGAAGCATTGGCTTCATCCACTATCCCTACAGATCTTGATGTGGAATAATTCCAAGCTATGGTTAGAAATATCATTATGCCTAATCTCCTCACATTCTCTAACTAGGATCTCCCTTCTCAACCATCTCACAATCATGCGCTCCACTTATAAGCCATCGTACACAAGAGAAAAGTCAAAAGGGTCTTGGTGGATGGAGGTGCGGGTTTGAATATTTGTTTTCTCAATGTCATCAAATAATTAAAAATCTTGGAAGATTCTATTGACAAAGGAAAGGGTATCATAATAAGAGTATATGATGATCAAGAAAGAGTGTCCCAGGGCACAATCAAACTCCCTATTCAAGTAGGGCCTACTATCATGGAAACCACTTGTCAGGTCTTGGACCTCTACTTGCCATATAACATCCTCCTAGGACACCCATGGATTCGTGCAATGAAGGAAGTAGTGTCGAATTTCCACCAATGTGTGAAATTCACACATGACAGACAAGAAGTTACCATCCATGGAGATCCCAAACCTTTCTCCTATTGCAAAATCCTTGAAGCAAAATACTATAAAATCCCCCAAGTACCAATAAATTATGAGGGCCCATACATCGATCCTACCACTCTCGCATCCACTTCTATGACATAGACACCCACCACTCCCACCATTCCCACCATCTCTAACATCAAGTTCATCATCCAAGATAACGGTTGTGGAAACTAAAAGCTCCCTAATAATGATTTTTTGGTAGGAGAGTTACCACAATCTCCTAGATCACGGGGTCGTCCGCAAATAAATGAAGCCTCCACATCCCAAGCATCTCCTGAAGACTATCCCAACTTCACAAGTTGGGGAGATCTTGGCCAAGAGGTTATTGAGGCAAATCCATTTGATATGCTATATCAAGATGAAAGACCAATACTAGACTTACCAATGGATGACAGAAGCAAGGGTCTACAAATGATGCTCGCAATGGGCTATGACATAAATCAAAGACTTGGACAAAATGACAATGGGCTTATAATACCTATCATGCCAGAGACGTGAATGATAAAAAATCTTGGCCTTGGATGTACCCCTCCGAGTATAACCATACATGGCTGAAGTTGGCCAATTGGAATGGTTAATAATCCTCCTCAGCCAACCCCAACAGAACTATGCTTACAAGTGTCTACAAGTCGAGTCATAGATAACTTTACATTTGTTATAACCGACGTCTATAGTAGTAGTGATAATGAGGATACCACAACCAATTTACCTAGGCTATTTGAGGATACCACTCTTTGCATGATTAACACCCTATCTTTTGAATCAAACCAACAAAATCATAAGATTCACCTAGTATATCCCCAACGAGGACCACCAGTTCTTGATACATTAAAAAATGATGAGGCACTCTCAGAATTCATGGGACTGCGAGATAACATTCCAGATGGGGATCACAAAGCAGGGTTCATAATTGAGCTAGATACACATGCCTATTATGGGGAAACGATTGAATCCCTCATTGGCAAAAGTGAAAAATTAAGAATAATATCTAAGTCCTTGAGTGAAAACCACACTATGGCACTCTCTGACCAGAAAAAAGTAAAAAGAAAGGATGATTCCAATGGTGAAAACCTCTCTGAGGTGCCCGAGGATGGGGGATTCAATCTTCCTATTAGAGCTCTTCATCAAGAAAGATTAGTAGTCCTAGCAGAAAAATGTAATCCGGTCAATCTAGGGACAAAGGAAACTCCCCATATCACATTCTATGCGAAATCATTACTATTAGAGGAACAAGAGCTCCTAGTAGCCTTCCTAAGAGAAAGACAGATAAAATTCACATGGAGTTATGCCGACATGCCTGGGCTTGATCTAGAAACTGTGGTTCACCACTTAGTAGTATATCTAGAAGCAAATCCTATTAAACAAAAGCTTCAAAAAATGTACCCTCAAATAGCCTTATTAGTCAAAATGGAGCTAAAAAAGCTATTAGCTGCAGGATTCATTTGACCGATAGATTATCCAGAATGGGTGTCAAAATTGGTACCTATTTCAAAACCCGATGGGAACATCAAAATCTGCAGATTTTAGAGACTTGAATAAAGCATGTCTGAAAGATGACTTTCTGCTTCCAAACATTGATATGATAGTAGACATGATAGCCGGACATGACATGTTGTCACTAATGGATGGATTCTCAAGGTACAATCAGATCATGATAGCTAAAGAGGACCAACATAAAACAACTTTGACTTGTCCATGGGGGACTTTCTATTGGAACATGATTCCATTCACCTTAAAGAATGTAGGAGCAACATATCAAAGGGCCATGACACTGATATTCCATGACATGATCCATAAGGCAGTCAAAGATTATGTTGATGAAATTCTAGCTAAATCCAAAAAGAGAAAAGATCACATAGAAACCCTAAGTGCCATCTTTGATAGGCTGGAAGAATACAAGGTCAGATTAGACCCAAAGAAGTGTGTCTTCAGCGTACAATCAGGAAAATTTCTAGGATATATAGTGTCAATGAGGGGTATCGAGGTAGATCCAACAAAGGTCAAAGCAATTTTTGAGATGGAGGCACCAAAAAACATTAAAGCAACTGAGAGGTCTCCAAGATAGGCTCCAATCCATTCAAAGATTCATAGCACAATTGGCGGAAAAACATAACCCATATTCTCACCTACTCCACAAGGGAGTAGCGTACAAATGGGATACCAAGTGTGAAGAGGCATTCAATAAAATCAAAGAATATCTACTAACACCACCAATCTTAATGCCACCAATCCCAATAAAACCATTGATTCTATACATATCAACAACAACAGCAGCCCTTGGAGCTCTCTTAGCTCAGCATGACAAAAATGGAATAGAAAGGGCTATCTATTACATCAACATAACAATGGTTGAGCATGAGCTAAACTATTCATTCATCGAGAAAGCATGCCTGGCAGTAGTGTTTTCATCACAAAAAATCAAATATTACATGTTGGCACATAAAATAAAACTCATTGCCAAAATCGACCCTCTCAAGTATCTACTATCAAAGACAATGCTCATAGGAAGAATGGCCAAATGGGTGATGATATTGTCAGAATATGACATCGAATATGTGGAGTGGAAAGAAATCAAAGGCTAAGTCATCGCTGATCAACATGCAGAAGCACCAATCTAGTTAGAGAATCCTCTCATCTCAGAGTTTCTAGATGAATCTATTTTCAATCTCAATGTAGCTGACCACTAGAAACTGTACTTTGATGGCTCATACACGCATCATGGATTAGGAGCTGGTGTCTTCTTCATCACCCCACAAGGGGATTGCATACCAAGGTACTACAAACTGGCATTTCCCTACACCAATAACATTACAGAATATGAGGCTATAACCATAGGTCTCAGAATAGCAGTGCAGTGGAACATTATAACTCTCAAAGTATACAGAGACTCCCAATTGATAATAAATCAAGTGAATGATGAATATTAGAACAAGGATGAAAAACTCACTCCATACAAGAAATTGGTGGAGAATCTTAAAGAATACTTCATTGAAATAACATTTGAACAGATTCCTAGAACCAACAATAGAGTAGTAGATGCCATGGAAACAATTGGGTCCTTACTGGATATCCCCCACAATGTTCCAAAATATGAATTCCTGATTGAGTAGCTTCCCGTGCCTGCATTCGAGGTACCAAAATAAGAATATCTGTGTGAAATTGTTGGTCTCGATGATCCTTGGTATCACAACATTTACACATACCTTCGACTAGGAGTCATACCCACCGATTTACCCTCAAACTTAAAACTAACCTTTGTCAAAAAGGCATCCAAATTTGTCATCCTAGGCGATACCCTATATCGTAGAAGCATAGAAGGAACCCTACTGTGTTGCTTAAACATTGAGGAGGCATTAACCACTCTAACTGAAGTACATAATGGTATCTATGGTTCATGCTCGAGTGGAATGACCATAGCCAAGAAATTGCTGAGGATGGGGTATTAATGGCCCACAATGGAAAGAGAGGCACATGACTATGCCAGAAGGTGTCTACAATGTCAACAACATAGGGACTTCATCCATGCTTCAGTGCAAGAGCTTCATCGTATCATCACACCATGGCCTTTTCGCAGTGGGGACTTGATCTCATTGAAAAAATCACACCCACTTCATCTAACGGCCACAAATTCATCATAACCACAACAAAGTACTTTACTAAGTGGGTTGAGTCCATACCCATGATGTACATAACTAGGAAGCATATTTCAAAGTTCATCCTGAACTATCTCATTTGCTGTTATGGTGTTCCACAAGCCATTATCTCAGATAATAGGACACCATTCAAGAATCAGGAGGTTCGTGACTTATGCAAAAAATTCAAAATCCAACATCACTTCTCCACGCCATACTATCCCCAAGGCAATGGTCAAGTAGGAGCTACAAACAAGACCATCCTAAAAATCCTCAAGAAAATAGTTAATGATGTAGGTCGTGACTGAAATTTATAGCTTAATTCCGCCCTCTGGGCCTATTGAACCAGCATCCAAACACCCACTAGTGCCATCCCTTTCTCCTTGGTCTATGGATTAGAAGCAATAATCCCCATCGAGATCAAGATCCCATCACTTAGGATATCACTGCAAAACCTTATCATAGATGAAGAGTATCGAGTGTCAAGATTGAATGAGATGGAGCTACTAGATGAGCAACGAATAGATGCTTTGAATCATTTACATGTCTATCAGAATAGACTCAAATGGAGCTATAATAAGAAAATAAAAAGAATGACTTTCCAAGTCAGAGAATTGGTATTAAAAGAGAATTAGAAGAATGTCCCAAACCCAAGCAGCAAAGGAAAATTTGAACTGAATTGGTTGGGACCATTCATCATCATAGCAAGTTACAAATCAGGGGCATATCAGTTATCAACACTCGAAGGGGAACCTCTGCAAGAGCCCATGAATAGCTCCCATCTCAAAAGGTTTTATGCCTAAATCTTTCAAGGTATAGAACCAAAAATCCAAAAAATAGAAAATGTCCGAAAAATGGTTACCTTTGGTGGAAAACCAAAGTGCATCTTGGTAACAACAAAAATCAAAAAAGAAAAAAATCAAAAAAAATCAAAAAAAGGATTGAAAATAGTAAAGAAATAAATTGTCCTCTAGTGAAAACCACTTCGGTGGCGCTTTGGTCAAGTACCTTGGTGAAAACCTGGCAAACAGGCGCCTTGCGTAAAATAAGTACTTCCCATCCACCATGATCATTATGGCTTGTTCTGCATCATCCATCCATTACGCTTCCATCATCCATCGTATTCGGATCTCCATCCATCACTCATCCACCCGCGTCTGCATCATAGCTTGGTCCTATTTTTGAATCATGATCCCTTCTAGTACTACTCGGCCCATCCTCAAGGTCAGTTTTCCCTGTCTTTATCGGAGTAGTCATTACCTCATGCTTGGGGCATGTTCTTATCTAATTGGATTCCTATATGTTCATAAAGTCCTCAAATCAAAAAATCCAAAAACATCGAAACATATCAAAAAAATCCCAAAAATAGGTCAAAAAGTCAGTCAAAAAGTCAATAAAAAGTCATCTTGTCAAACTACATCTTTTCTGAGCTTGAACGTAGGCAAGGTTGATCTTTGATCATCCCTCGAGAACTTAGGTCAGTCCTATAGGAGTTTGTCATAATAAACTGACATCTCATCATGTATATCATTGTCTATAAATTAGTCAACTCATCAGTCAAACTACGTGGTCTCTACATGTATAACGTAGGCAAGGCTAATCTTTTGATCAGCTCCCGAGGCCCCTATGATAGGTCTTTAGGTTAATCTTCTAGTCAAAATCTCAGAAAACTACAAAACATTCAAAAAATCAAAAAATCAAAACATTTACAAAATCTCAAAAATACCAAAACTAGCCTCAAAACATTAAAAAAGATAAAAAACATCCAAATATTTGAAAAATCCATCCATCTCATCTCGCTTGCACCCGCAATAACATCACTCATAATAAACGATCATCATCCTCAATCTTTGGTAAGATAATTAGAAACACCTTTAGTAGATGAAGAGTGAAAACTCAAAACGTCAAGTCTTAGGTCTAAGTCAATATGTAAGCAAGTTGGTAACCTCTTTGTGTCGATAACTCATCATCCAATTAGTCCCATATCAATAATATTTTACAATGCTTTGGATAAACAAAATGACATGCCGCCATCCACTAACATGTCCTAGGATGCATCCTTCCTATAATGGGCATTATCTTTTGGCAATAGTTTCGGTCCTTATCCTTAGAAAACATCCCTTCTTGGTTAGCGGTATTGAAGAACATTAGCTTGTTTGTTTACTTTGTCTTTATCTTTTGACTTATCTCATTGTGCTCATTCCAAGGACTTCTCGATGATATCCAAATGAAGGATTTAGAGAAATAGGAATGGGGAAACAATCATTTATTTTGTCTGCTATGCTTGTTGGACATTCTTGTAATATAACCTTGGTGAATACTTGCTTTGTTAGGTATGTATGGAGGAGGTTTTAGGCAACTTGTTGACTATTGCATTGATAGGTTATACCTTTCCATGTTTTGGTCTGAGGTGTTTGAAAATTCTAAAGTGCATCCTAGCAAGGTTTTTGTATGTCAAGTGTGAACAAGAATACTCCTATCTGTTTGTCAAGTCAAAATACATCACACTAGGTACAACACCATCCTAGTTTTTCATACCTTGATGCATCATACTAGGTGTGTTATTAAGCATAAGAAAATTGGCCCTTAGAAAATCCCAATTCCTCAGCAAGTAATCATCATCATTTTCATTATTCATCATCTTGTGTCTTGTTGAAATGACTTCTTCTCTTCTTGCTCATCGCACTGACAAGGTACTATAGCAGTTGTTCATCACCATCATCATCATCATCATTGATCTTGCATCCACAAATCATTTGCATATTACATCAACATATCATATAGGAAACACATGCATTGCATTTCCATCATGAAATAAATATGTTATCATAAGCATTCTTCATAGGTAAGCACATCCATTTTATTGCAATTCATCCATTTTTATTACATTGCATAACATTGCATTTATCACATAAATCATCACATAACATTCAATTGCATTTCATAACCATTTCACATTACCACCTATTGCATAATCATACATAATAGGCACATAATCATTATAAGATAATCTATTGCATACATGCTCGCACACATTATGTTCATATTACATTACACATCATCATACCATTTTGCATTAACATATCATTGCATCATATTAAATGTATCACATACATTACATTATCATTTAATATGTTTAGGATAATAATATTTTTTATTCTAAGCATATTAAAAAATCATCTCATTTGCATCATATCACGACCAACACATTCACATTACATTATCCATTTCATCTCATAAATAGAATCATAAATCATTCATTGCATAAATCATTACACATCATTATAAGCATAAATAGGAACATAAGAATCCATCACATACAAAGCGTACATCCATCCATAATCATTTCATATATAAGCCGGATTCACATATCATTTTGCATATTACATTCCATATCACATATCACATCACCATTTTCATTAACATAAATAGAGAACCATATCATTTTGCATCATTGCACATCACATAAATATATCTACATATCATAAGTTAACATAATATAGATCTGTTAGTCATAATAATTATATAATGCATACATCATATACCATCATAAATACCATTACACAACATATTGAAGTAGAATCATCCATACATAAATAGTACACATCATATCACATCAAAATAATCATCTCATATATATCATCAATAATATAATTGTCATAGTACAAGAATAATCAGATCACTATACATGTATGTCAATCAGTTCAAAAAGGCCCATCGGGCTATCAAAAAGGAGCCCATAAGGCATAAAAGTATCATCTCAATCAACCCCCCTGTATGCTACCCTCGCCCCTGTCACCGCGACCCTCTGCTAGTCTGTGGCTGGTCTGCTGCGAGTACTCTGAGACTTGTGATTCTTTGGGTATTGCATCGTGATAATACATCTGATAATACTCAGCCTCTTTGATGGCCTCCCGATAAGACCTATCCAACACTATACCCTGAGAGGAGGCTGCCATACTCTCTAACTGTTGTCTCCTGCCTAGCTCTATGGTTGCATGTAACTCTGCAACCTGTCTCTGTTGGATGGCCTGATCTCTCTCAGCCCTGATATGCTCTCTCAGCTCGAACCTGATCCCTCTCCCCTATCAAGGTCTACACCTGGGCCTATAACTGTGCAATCAACACATTCTAGGGATCCACCTGTCCTACTAGCTGCACTGGTGGTTGTGCTCATGGGGGTTGTACTGGAGGCTGATCCTCAACCCCATCCCATGGTGATGGACCTACTGGCACCTATTGCTGGTCCTGCATCTTTACGTCTGCTTGATCTGGCTTCACTGGGGGCCCAACTGGCTAGTCTTGTTGTACATCACCCCTTTGTCCTCATCCTCCCCCTCTACCTCTAACCCTCCATCAATTGAGGTATGCACCTAGAATAGTCAATCGTAGGGGAGGTCGAAACCAATCCCTGTATGCCTGTGTCATGCCCGGATCCATAGGTCCCTGATCATAAGCCCACGACCAAGATACTAACTGCTTGAAACTATCAACGACCTCCGACACAGGAATATACTGCCCCCATGAAACTTGTGTCATGGTGCAAGTGAAGATAGCCACATAATCGTCATTGGGTCGATCCTGGGGCTCACCAAACTGGCGCTGCACGCGCCCGGACAGGTACCTCTCGATCATCATATGCTCACGCCCCTACATTAACTGATCCTAGCGAGCAAAGAACAACTTATCTACATTGCCGGCCCATCCAGGCTGACCAAGGTACAATCGCCATGTAAACACCTGCATCTTGTCAAGGGCCCTCCTCCAGTAGGGGATCCCATGCTCGCCTGTGTGTGTAAAGGACACACCACCTTTGTAGCGCCATATGAGGCATTGTCTAGCATCATCGAAACTGAAACAACTCGTAGTCAAAACACAACAATGTGCTCCCATTTCTAGACGTGAAGAAGAGTCACACCTGCTCTGAGTGCTCTACCATCCATATAGACATACTCGTGCAGATCTCTATATAGTGAGGCAAGAAGAACAAGCCCCCATGCAAAATGAACTCACCTGTCGCAAACCATTCACTCCCAGCAAAGTCCCTAGCCAGGACTGAAGTATTGGCCTCCTTGGTTTGGGGCAACAAGACCTAAAATAACCGTTGTAACGGCTAAGTGGAAGGGAGGTGCTAGGATCCTGTGTCGCTCAAGCTTGATCTTCCCCTCACAAAAAATGATGTCCTCTATGGTGAGGACCCTATAGAAGGCATTATGCCCCTCATCCATATCAAATATAATGAACCGACCATGAATCAACAATCGTATGATATGCTAAACGTCCTCCAAAGTGACGGTGGCCTCACCAGTGGGAAGGTGAAATGAAGAAGTCTTGTTGCGCCATCTCTAGACTAGTGCTGATAGCATCCCTAGGTGAGTGCAGATGAGCATTATGTAAGCAATATACCATAGCCCCATATCTCGAAGTCAATCTTGATATTTGTTGCTGAGATCCTACAAGTAACTGAACAAGTCTCGCAACCTGTTCTCTCAAGAGTAGAGCTCTCTCCCCACATCCTGCATCAAGGAAGGTCACCATGTTAAATTTTTTGAAAAATTCTTCACCTAGTGTCTAAGAAATCACTCCAACGTAGGAATCTATGAGGGCGTCACAGTTTGATTCTTTTCAAACTCCGACGCTAGGGCACAAAATAGAAAAATAGCACTGTTGGGGTGCACTTTCCCTCCCAACAGGGCACTTTGAGCAAATAAGAGACCGCTGCATTGCACTTTGCAAATCACCTCGCCGGCCACGAGCTCAACATTATAGTTTTCAAACTTTGAACTCTGCCACCATGGTGCAATATCATACCAAGCAGCGTAGTTTGATTTTTGAGCAGCGCTATATAGTGTCGCTTCAGAATGATCGACTTTGAAAGCATTAATTAAGCATGAAAAACAAAAATCAGAGTTCAAGGGTCACTTATTGGTACCCCAATGTCAGGTGGTCGTTGGTACATCCGGACTCGATCAGAAATGTGCAGGGGAATTTGTTGTTGCGCCACATCATCAAGAGGTTAGAGCTCAAATCTCAAGGTTGCTAATGGAAGTGTGTAAAAATGAATTGAAAGTGACCTCTCGGGACCCTTTTAAGCTTGAAAATTAGGGTTTTTTCACCCTGATTGGTTGTCTTGCTAGGGATTTGGACCCTTGAAGTTATTTTTGTCTAGTTGGGGTCTGTTTTACATCATTTCATTGTGTTTAGACATGTTTTTGGCCTCCTGGAGCCTTTTTGGACCTGTCGAGCACCTTGTCCTCTTTTTTTAGCAAGATCACCCAAAAATTGAAATTTTCGTCCAATCTCTCAAGGGGGCAATATATTGGAATATTCTCTCTTGCTAGGCAACTGTGGGGAAAGATTTTAAATTATGAAATTTTTTGGCTTTGATTGAGATCGTTTATTCTTTGAACCAACGCAACAAGTGCATTACTTCAAAGAGGGGAAAAATGTAGACACGTAAAATATATCGATTGACATTGTGCACTTGATCCTGACTACTAACATTAGTTCATCCTGAATCATCCCTCGGTCTAACCATTTAATCAAATTTCCTTATCTGATTAAATTCATCAATATTCCTCTCTTAATTAAATAGACCAAATATTTAATTGTCCCTCTTTTGTTAATTAAATCAATTAATCTGATCTAATTATCCCTATTAAATAATCAATTTTATTTGATTAAATCCCTAAATTCTATCTATTAAATTAAATAATTTAAAACCTTATTTAATTTGATCTAACATCATCTCTTTTAATTAAATAAATCAAAATCTTTATTTAGTTAATCTCTTATCACATTCTTCTCATTATTTGATTTAAAAAAATCCTAAAATCTAAGTCAAATAAGTCACATCATTCTAATCTCCTATTAAATTAATTAACCCTTGATTAATTTAATTCTAATTCATGTCCCATCCTCTAGCTTTTCCTACTTGCACATGAAAATAGATTTAAGTGATTTATTAAATCCTTTATTTTCCTCAACAAGGCATCTTTTGGAAAATTCCCCCAAGTTTGAATTCAAATTCCAAGTTGACATGCACATCCAACAAGGCATTTACTCTATCTTACATGTCATTTGCCTTGAGCCAAGTGGCATTTATTACTTTTTCCATTCCCTCTTGCAAGTCATTTCAACAAATTTTAAATTCAAAAATATGCATTTATTGGCAAAATCCTCAAAACTTGCACATCCTCCATCCACTCGTAGATGGACAAGTGGCATCTTGCCATTGGATGAATTTTAGTCCCACATTGCTCAAACTTGGACATTCATCCATCTTGGCATTCTATAAATAAAGAGCTCATATCCTCATTTGATCATCCACAAATTATGCAAAGTTACCATGTTCAAATCATTAGCAATCTTCATCCATTTTTTTGAATCATAGCTAGGTTACATGAAGATTTTCTTATTTGAGCATTCATGAACATCAACAAAGTGGATGAAATCTCTTCATCACATCAAGCTTGCATCATTAGGAATTGGGAAAGGGCCAATTTTCACATCAAATTTGCACCAATTCCCCCATGGGATCTAGAGTTTTCTTGCTTAATTAGGATTCAATCTTTATTTTTTTATTTCATTGTGTTCTTCATTGTTTTCCAAACTTGAGCTATGTTAAATGGATTTCATGGGGAATCCTTGTTCTTACTTGCAATTGATTATCTAATGTGTTTGTTCTTATTGTTTTGCAGGTATTAGGATTGGGGTTTGCACACTGTGTAATTTGGTATTTCAATTATATTTAATTCCTACAATAGTTTCTTTTCATTTATTTTGCACGATAATTTCATCAACAATTGGTATTAGAGTCTGGTGAAGAATCTCGGTGCTGAAACAATTTTTTGGAAATCAGTGAAGAATTTCTAGAAGAATGGATTATGTAGATAAATGGAAGATTGAGAAGTTCACGGGGAAGAACTTCAGATTGTGGAGGACAAATGGAATTTCTATTGATTAAGTAGGATCTCTCACTCGCTTTGATTGGAAAAGGCAAAGGAAAAGGTTTGATGTCAAATGAAGATTGGGAGAAAATGGATATGAAAGCAAGGGAAACTATTTTTGTTTCATTGTACAACAATGTGCTATTCAATATTTCAGCTTCAAGAAGACAATGAAAGAGCTTTGGGATAAACTTTCAAACATGTACGAGATGGCATCATCATCAAACAAGGTATTCATCATGAAAAAGCTATACAATTTGAAAATGAGAAAAGGTGGGCTTATGCCAAATCACCTCAATAAACTCAATACCTTGGTCACCTAATTGATTCCCATGGGTATGAATTTAGATGATGAAATTAAAGAAATTTTTCTATTATGTTTTTTACCAAACAACTAGGAAGAAGTGGTGATGGCAGTTAACACTTTGGTGGTTGCCAAAAGTAAATTAAACTTTCATGATGTTGTAGCTACACTTCTCAGCGAAGACATGAATAGGAAAAATTGAGAACCCTCATTCGGTGACACTTTGACTACTGTAAGTACTGACAATAGGGGAAGGAGTCAAGAAAGAGGCAGAAATAAAAATAGAAGAAGTTTCAAATTTTCTCCACAATCGAAGTGCAAGGGAAAAAATGTTGCTTGTTGGTTTTGTGGAAAATCGAGTCCAAAAAAAAAGAATTATTGGAATTACAAAAGGGCAAAGCCAAGGTGAGCAATAATGAAGTAAATATTGCATATGATAAAGATGATGGTGTTCTGGTTTTATCAACGAGTGACACTACTGTAGACTTGTGGATGCTCGATTTTGGTGCCTTCTTTCATGCTCCTCCATGCCTGGGTGCTTTCACAAACTACCAAGAAGGTAAGTTCGGTAATTTTTTTCTTGGAGATAATAAAGAATGTGAAATAGTAGGAAAAGGTGATGTCATCATATTATGTTTGAAAAATGGAAATAAATGGATCAAGATTGAAAGATGTGAGACATGTTCCTATGTTGAAACAAAATTTAATATCAATGAGCTAGCTTTATGCTCAAGGGTGTAATGTCAAATTTTCTTTAGACACTTGGAAAGTAACCAAGGGTGTCTTGGTGCTTGCAAAAGGAAACAAATTGGGTAATCTATATGTTTTGGAGTGTCATGGTGAAGTGGGAGCTACAATGGCGATTGTGAACGATGGTTTGGAGCTTTGGCATAAGAGGATCGAACATATGAGCAAAAGGGTTCTTGAAATCATGCTTCAAAGGGATCAAATTCTAGGCCTATAATCAGTTGATTTAGAGTTATGTGAGCATTCCCTTTATGGCAAGTAGAGTCAAACTATCTTATTAAAGATTGGTCATGAGAGGAAATCTACACCTTTGGAGCTTGTGCACTCAGATGTTTTAGATCCAACAGAGGTAACCTTCCTTGGAGGTGCTAACTATTTTGTTACTTTTCTTGATGATTGCACTCACAAGTATGGATTTATATGATGAATAGAAAATCAGAGGTGTTTTAAAAATTTAAAACTTTTAAGGCTCTGGTTAAAAGTCAGATTGGGCACAAAATTAAATGCCTACAAACAAATAATGGTGGAGAGTTTTTCTCTTTAGAATTTGAATTTTCTTGTGTAGATAATGGAATTCACAAAATTAAAGTAGTTCCTATCACCCCTTAAGAAAATGGTGCAACTTAACTGTTAAATCGAATGATTTTTGAAAGAGCTTGGTGTATGCTCTTGAATGCCAGATTGGAGAAAGAATTTTTGGCAGAAGCATGTAATACAATGGTATATTTGATCAATCAAGAACCTTCATCTTGATTAGATTTTGATATCCCAAAGGAGATATGGCTTAGGAAAATAATTTCTTACAATCATATTCGTGTTTTTGGGTGTGAATCTTTTGCTCATGTTCCAAAAGAGTAGAGGACAAATTTAGATGTAAAATCTAAAAGATGTATATTTCTTGGATATGGTGAGGATCAATTTGGTTTTAGGATTTGGGATCCGATTGCAGAAAAATTTACCCACAGTCGGGATGTTGTTTTTAATCAAAAAAATTTCCTTGGTTTGCAAAAATAGAAAACATCTTCAAATGATTATATATAGGTCAATTTTTTTTATAATGGAACTAATATGGTTAAGACACAGGGAATTATTCTCATGGTTAGTTTTCAGCCTCTCCAAGTTCCACATAGCTCCTCAAGTTTCATCTCTGCCTTTGGTTAATACTACACAGCCTTTAGATTTGACTTTGCATCCTCTAAATGTTTTGGAAATACCATCTACAATTGGCATGGCTTCATCTGTCAATACTCAACCTCATGATTTATCATGTGGATTGGATACTTTATTTCATTTAGAGCCTATTTTTTGTGGGAAAGACATTTTCGTGCAACCTCATGTTGCAATTAATAATGTGAGATGTATATAGGAATAGGACAGTGTACCCAAATAGAACAGTGTCCAACATTAGGGGAATTTACAATTTGATTTAGAAGGTGTTCAACATCAATTGCAAAGATAAAGTAATTGAAGTAATTTAGAGTCTAATATATATGATGTACAAAATCAATTACAAAAATTGAATTTGGAAGACACAAATTTGCAAGAGTAGGCTCCTAACCTAAGGAGGTCTACCAGGGAGAAAAGACGTTCATCTAAATTCGATGATTATGAGTTATTTCTCTTTGCCCAATCAGATCCTACAACTTTTAAACAGGCTTGCAAAGATGAAAATTCAGTCAAATGGATGGAGGTTGTGTAAGATGAAATGGAGTCTTTGAAGAGAAACGATACATGGGATTTGGTAACCCTTTTGACAAATCAAAAACCACTCAAGAATAAATGGGTGTATCAACTGAAAGAATAAGATGGAGGCAATAATCGCTACAAGGCCAGATTGGTTGTGAAGGGTTTTGATTAGAAAAAGGGGATTGATTTCAATGAAATTTTCTCACTAGTTGTTAAGATGACAATAATTCATGTTGTCTTGGGCATGGAAGCTATATGTGACCTTGATCTTGAGCATTTTGACGTCAAAACAATGTTTCTTCATGGGGATATTGAAGAGGAGTTATATATGGAGCAGTCTGAAGGTTTTGCTAAACAGGGTTAGGAACATTTATGTTGCAGATTGAAGCAAAGTTTGTATGGGCTCAAGCAAGCCTCGAGGCAGTAGTATCTTAAATTTGATAGCTTCATGACTTGGAAATATTTTACTCATTGTGAATCCGACCCATGTGTCTACTATGAGAAGCTTGCTAATGGTGAGTTTGTTATACTTTTTCTTTAAGTTGATGATATGTTGGCTATTGGAACTAGTCTGAGGATTGTTCTTCAATTGAAGCAACATTTTTCTCAATGTTATGCTGTGAAATATTTAGTGGCAGTGAAGAGGATTTTTGAGATGCAAATAATCAAGGATAGCCAAAAGAGAGAAATAATATTATCTCAAGAAAAATATATTTCCAAAGTGTTGGATAGGTTCAATATGAAGAATTCCTTGAAGTATATTAGTAGTCCATTGGCTATTCACTTTCACTTATCTTAAGCTATGTGTCCTAAAACTTAAGAAGAGGAAGAAAAAATGAAGGGTGTTTTGTATTCATCAGCAGGTGGGAGTCTCATGTATGTCATTGTTTGTACTCGTCCAGATATTGTTCATGCTCTGATACCAATTGTTGATGCAATTTTCATAGAATAAATGAGAAGAAAAAATTACAGAAAATAAAACAATTGAAAGACCAAATTACATAGACAAGAAAACACACAAATTTTTTATAGTGGTTCACCAATTGGCTACATCCACTTTTAGTAGGGGAAATATTTTATTGAGTTTTGTTTTTTTGTCTTTCAATTATATTTAATTCCTGCAATCGTTTCTTTTCATTTATTTTACGATAATTTCATCAACAATTTGAAATTATCTTCATTGCTTCATATGCCTTATTTTATAGTTATTTCTTTTGTATGTATGAGCTACAATAATAAATATATGATTAACATATTATTTAGTGCTAGTTATTTGAAAATTTGATTGTGTTCATACAATATACATTTGAATCATGTTTTGAAGAAATTAATTAAGCATATGTGATGCATGGCATAAGATATAAACATTATGTGGATTTATAAAGTATTTAAAATTATTCATGTGATTGATTTTATGGGTGTGTTAGATTCAACAAATGTTTGAATGGCCAATGATTTCCAATGGAGACATATTGGTGCCTAGTCAACATGTTACTCTTGTTTGAAAATCATACTCTATTTTTTTTTATAACATGAATATCATCTTAAAATAACTTACCTTTTATCATTAATAATAGATGGAATTCAATTTAAACATAACCTTTCCCAATCATCATTAAAGAATTGGCATAAGGGTTCCTAGGCATGGACAACTACCAAAATTTATTACAACTCAATCCCAATGTATATATCTATGTTTATTGTTGTAGGGGTGTTGATAGTGGTTGGAGTATGTTCTTCTCCCTTATTTTGTTAGGTTGTAACTACAATGAGAGTCTTCTCACATGCACTTTAAGATCATTATTTTATGTTAAATTATTGTGATATTTAATTAAATTGAAAATACCTCTCAAATTTTCTTATTCTTAAAATTCTAAGTTAAAACTATTATGGTATATGTAAATGAAATCCGGCCTTTAAGCCATTTTTCATGAGTTGATCTACTTGTAAATGATTCTTTATAAAACAATTAATGTAAATTTTATTTTTCTTTTATGTATGTAAGTTTTTCATAAATTTGGAGAAATATAACTCATGCATATTTATCTTCACTTTCTAAGCGCATCCATGATTCACTAGGGTTTTTTAGTGATTCATGACAATATTCCTTGTGATTTCTCAATTTAAAAAAGTGTAAAGAAGAAAAATCTATGAGAATTAAGAAAATCTAGGAGATGAAAGACAAACACAAATGAACAATGTAATATTGTATTTAGATGACTCAAATGATAATGAGTACAAAGCCTTGCATATATAAGAAAGGATGGGGCAATCCGCCTATTAGGTGAATTGAGAAGTTCCCCATGAAGTGGCACAAATGAGTAGACAAGTGTCCTATAGGTGTCAACCTTAGGAACACTTGGAGTGTGCAAACCAACAACCTCTATGACTAAGTCATCAACCTTATGTACTAAGTGATGAGTGAAATTTGAGGTGAGGTGGAAAGTCTTCCAACCTCAAAGGGTATGTGCACGAGGTTAACCAAATAACTTGGTAACCTCTAGAGGCTTAAAGGCTGCTTATTCGGTTAGACAAGATGTTGTCTAATCTTATCACCTAAGTACACTTAAGTATAGTAAATATATTAATTATTCACATTAACACCCTCCCTTAAGTGATACTTGGGGAGATACAAAAATGTAAATAGATATAGAAAAGGGTCCCTGCTAGAGGCCATGTTAGGTAGCCATGTACAAATTTTATCATAAATTTGAGTAAAGGAGAAAACCCAGTGGGAACAAAATTCCTCTCTAAAAGAGAAATTAGAAGGATTTAAGGCCTTATGAAAATATGTCCCTTGATGGTAGTAAAATGATGATGAAGAACTCTTGAAGCATGTATAAGTTGTAAAATCTATCGATGATGGACTAGTGCTTGTTGGAATAAATGAATCTTCAAGAAATGTGGATCAAGATGAAAGGTACAAAATACTGCATGAGTGAACATATCAACACTCCTCAACCAATGTACACAAAGTTAACCAAACTCTATGAAGTCGATAATACAAATAGTATTGTGATTAGAAGTACTAGAATCTTATAAAATATGGTCCACTAAAATAATCCCCCATACTAGAGATCAAGATAAAAAGTTCATGAGGCCTCCCAAAAAGAAGATTCCTCCACTACTTTATTGAAAGAAGCATTAGCATAACTCATCATAGTTCCCCCTTAATGCTAAGAGAATAAACAGACTAACTTCAAAAACTAAAGTGTGCAAGGCATGTAGAGATGTATAAGGTGTGCTCCAAGCCACACTCACATGAGGTCAGAATCATGTGGAGATATTGTTGTGATGCTAAATGACAAGGATCCACAACTGTGATTTCAAATCAAGGTTCTACACAACCCCCCTCCCCCTTGCCTAATTTCAATTTATAATTTAGTGAAGTACAATAATTTTCCAAATTCCCTCCCTAAAGAACACACATTCAGTTTTGGTAGAACTTTTTATGAGTGCATTTACAACCTTATTGTTGTTACAAGTTCTTCAAATTTTATTATCATGAGGCATACATAGATTAATTTATGTCTTGCAAACTTTAATGAAAGATAAAAAGCATAGAATTAAAACCCCCATTATGATGACCCCCACTTTTGCCAAATTCATTGAAAAAAAAATAACTTCCCTTTTTAAAAAGTATTAACAATGGAAAAATATTGCACCTCCACATAGAGTTTCCCTTTTCCAAATTTATTACAAAAAGAATTGACTCCCTCTTTTACAAATTTTTAACTATGACGAAAAATGAAAACAAAACCTCAAGTGAAATTCGATGGCTATAAAAATAGTTAAAAAATTACAACTGAAACTAAATTTGAATAATCTAACAAGTGGGTGGCCACATCTGAGAGTAGACGCCAATATTGGAGGGTATGTTGATGACGCGGGAGCATCTAGTGGTGTAAGGGCAATCTTGCATCACCCAAAAGAAAAGTTTCATTTCATGTAGGTAGTTTCTTTGATGTATTTGAATTTTTGGATACCCTTTTTCATCATAATATAATTCCCAACTTACAATTTTCCTTTTCTATTCTGACGTTGGAAGATATTGCAATTTTAGTCTCCAAGAATTGCACTTGAAAACTTTCTAGGTCAGATTTGAGGCACTAAATGGTCCCAAAACAGCCTTAAAATTTTCCAAAATTGGTGTAGAAAATTTCAAGTACATTCTTGACTTCGATACCTTTTCAAGGGTTCAAACAATTCGAAAAATAGAGTCCTGGATCAAAATTATGGTTCCCAGAACTTGGCGCACTTTCTAGAGGATACCAATTTTTGAATGATCTTTTGAAATTTGAATTTCAAGTTGTAATTTTTGGCGCCAAACTACCAAAACTCAAATTTGAATGTCGTTTTGGCTCCAAACTCAAAAGGAGCTTTATTTATGGGTGGGTTTCTAATTTTTGGTTAGCTTTTTGGGGACAAGTTCACACACTGTGAAAATGGTTATTCTATAATTTTCTGTAACTTGTATATGTTGTAGAACTTGAGGATTTGAGATCCTCTGCATGTAAGAAGTTCCATTTTCTAAATAATAAAATTATTCTCTTTTTTTGTGAGTTATTTTCTGTCTCAGGTTGCACCCTTATTAGGTGGTATCAGAGCGGGTTTTCTTGAGCATGTGGATTGATTGTTGATCGTGAGACAATTTACACCAGGACCATGGTTGTGGGTTTGATATATTCAAGATGCCTCCAAGAGTGGTGCCTGGTAGGCATGGGGGTGGTAGAGGTGGCAGAAATGTTGGTGGAAGAGATCCATTGGTGTTGGAGCCAAGGGTTTCAAAGCCCTCCAAAGACAAATTGATGTGTTGCAGGAGCAGTTGAGAAGATGGTTAAACCCAAGAAGGAGAGAAGAAAGTGAGGAGGAAGAAGAGGAGGAAGATTCAGATGTAGAAGAGGAAGAAGAAGTAATTCATCAAGATAAAATGCAACTGATAAGGGCCATTTCAAAGATCAGGAAAAGACCTAGAGCAGAAGTCCATAGTTATTCCAGAAGTCTGAACTCGGAAGAGTTGATCAACTTGATTAACAAGATGGAAGAATATTTTGAATATGAGGAAATAGAGGGCCCAAAATAGGTGAAGTTTGCAAAAACGAAGGTGAATGGCCATGCCAGTATTTGGTGGAAAGAGGTCTAGTTGGAGAGGAATCGAAGAGGAGAAGGAAAAATTGTCAGATGGGATCGCATGGTGGAGAAGATGAAGAAGCAGTTCATACCAGTGGACTATGAGTTAGATCTGCTAAAGAAATTGTAAGGTTTGAAGCAAGGAAGCAGATCTGTGAAAGAGTACACAGAATATTTTCACAAGATGGTCATCATAATGAGCCATGCGGAGGCCAACAAGGAGAAGGTATCCCGTTATCTTAATGGGTTGTGACCGAGCATTCAAGAGGAATTGAGCCTGGTTAGAATGACCACCATTGGGATGCGTACCAATTTGCTTTGGAATTTGAAGAGAAGTTGAACAAAAGATTTGACAAGCAAAAAGGTCAAAGAAATCAAAGTGGAAAGGGTAGTGGAAGAACTTTTGGAAGTAGAAATGATGATGAGAAGAAAAATGAAGATGTGGGCACCAACCGAAGCTAGAAGAATGATAACTTCTACCGCCCTCGTGATCAAAATAGTGGCAATCAAAGAGGCATATGACAAGGAAGATCTGGGCAAGTATCTAGAAGAGGTGGCTTTAGAGGAATGTGTTTCTAGTGTGGTGAAGAAGGGTATCGAGCCTATGAATGTCCACAACACTAAGGAAGGGCAAACAAAAGGCTAGAAGGTCGTGGAAGGGTTGCACATGCAGATGAGGAGGCCCAATTTGAACATTCAAATGATGCTAAAAAGAGAGAAGCCCTAGTGATTAGAAGAGCTTTGGTGACTAAAGACAGTGGGAGCACTGATAATTTGGTGTTAGAGGAGATGGTTACAAAGTTGAAGTTGAAGAGGGAGAGACATCCACACCCATATCGGATTGCTTGGTTGTAGAAATACCACAAAGTTCTGGTCAATGAGCAGTGCTTAGTAAAGTTCAAGATCGAGAGCTACCATGATGATGTACTATGTGATATCATCCCCATGGATACATTTCACATGTTGTTGGGGAGGCCATGATAGTTTGAAAAGCATGCTATACACAATGGCCATGCAAACACTTACTCCCTGACGAAGGATGGGGTTCGCCATAAGTTGAAACCCCTGAAGGAGACTGAAGAAAAGGTATGCAGTAGTGCTAGAATCTATTATGTCAATGGAAGGAAAATTTTATAAGGTATGAAGCATGAGCGTGTGTGTTATGCATTGATTCCTAGAATGGGTAAGGATGATAGTGAGAAGGTGTTAGTGGAAGTTTATGGGTTGTTAGATGAGTTTCAGGATATTGTTTCTAATAATGTACTTGAGGGTTTACCACCAGTGAAGAAGATCAATCATTAGATTGACTTGATTCCTAGAGCCAATTTACCAAATAAACCAACTCACAGAATGACTTCGACAGAAAATGAGGAGTTGAATAGACAAGTTCAGGAGTTGTTGAAAAAGGGTTTGATACAATAAAGTTTGAGCCCATACATGTAGTACCTGCAATACTAGAACCGAAGAAGGATGGGGAGTGGACGATGTGTATAGACTCTCAAACCATAAACAAAATAACAATCAAGTACAAATTTCCCCTGCCAAGGATGGATGACCTGATGGATTGTTTGAGTGGAACTCGATACTTCACAAAGATTGACTTGAAGAGTGAATATCACCAAATCAAGGTTCGAGAGGGAGATGAATGGAAGACTACCTCCAAGACCAAAGAGGGCCTGTACGAGTGGTTAGTCATGCATTTTGGGCTAACCAATGCACCTAGCACATTCATGCGACTCATGAACGAGGTACTAAAAGAATTTCTGGGAAGTTTTGTCATTGTGTATTTAGATGATATTTTGATTTTCAGTAGAACTTTGCATGAGCATTTGATGCATATTCGGAGAGCCTTTGAGAAGTTAAGAGAGGAGAAATTGTTGATTAATCTAAAGAAGTGTAGTTTTGTGAAGAAGGAATTAGTGTACTTGGGGTTTGTTGTTCTGGTAGAAGGTCTCAAGATGGACCCAGAGAAGCTGAGGGCTATTCTGGAATGGCCTACCCCAAGAACTACTACTGAGGTGAGATCTTTCCATGGTTTGGCCAGTTTTTACAGAAAGTTTATTAAAAACTTAAATAGTATTTGTGTACTGCTGACTAAAACAATGAGAGGGGATAGAAAAGAGTTTAAGTGGAGCACTGGAGCAACAAAAAGTTTTGAACTGTTGAAGCAGAAGGTGACAGAGCAACCTGTTCTATCCCTCCTGAACTTCAACAAGGTGTTTCAAGTGGATTGTGATGCCAGTGGTTGTGCCATTGGAGCAGTATTGAGCCAAGAAGGTAAACCCATTTTTTATTTCAGTGAGAATTTAAATGATGCCAAGAGAAATTGTTTTGTATATGATCAAGAATTTTATGCAATAGTTCAAGCATTAAAAAAATGGAGGCATTATCTGTTGCCAAAAGAATTTGTTCTATATACTGATCATCAAGCATTGCAGTACCTGAATAGTCAAGGAAAACTAAATCAAAGACATATGAAATGGGTAGAATTTTTATAGAGCAATACATTTGTTCTAAAGCATAGGAGTGGGAGGTTGAATAGGGTTGCAAATGCCTTAAGTAGAAGGCAGACATTGATGACATAGATGTAGATCGAAGTGGTTGGGTTCAATGAACTCAAAACCTTGTACCCGTAAGATCTTGATTTTGCAGAGGCTTGAAAAGCTTGCAAGGAGCCTATTACAGTGGACATAACAAATTGGCTGGATTTCATAATCCAAGATGGCATGTTGTTTAAGGGAAGTCAATTGTGTATCCCGAGGAGTTCCATGAGGGAGAACCTGATAAAGGAGAAGCATAGTGGATAAATGGAAGAACATTTTGGTCGGGATAAGACCATTGCCATTATTAGTGAGCATTATTATTGGTCTCAGTTATCACAAGATGTGAAGAATTTTGTGCAGAGTTGTAGGGTATGTCAGATGGCTAAGGGAGTGAGCCAAAATAAAGGGTTGTATTAGCCCTTACCTATACTAGAGAGGCCATGTGAGGATACAAGTATGAACTTTGTTCTTGGTTTGCCAAGGACACAAAGAGGGAATGATTCAGTCTTTGTGGTGGTTGACATGTTTTCAAAAAATGACACATTTCATTCCATGCCAGAAGACCCACGATGCTATCCACATTGCTGACTTGCTCTTCAAAGAGGTGGTGAGGTGACATGGTTTGCCAAAGAGCATTGTCTCAAATTATGACACCAAATTTGTGGGATACTTCTGGAGGACCTTGTGGAAGAAGCTGAAAACAGAGTTGAAGTTTAGTTATACACACCATCCACAAACAGATGGGCAGATGGAGGTTGTGAATAGGAGTTTGGGTAATTTGTTGAGATGATTGGTAGGAGATAAACCTAAGGGATGGGACTTGATCTTACCCCAGACATAATTTTATTACAACAATTCTATCATCGAAAGCACTGATAGATCACTGTTCCAGATTGTATATGGAGGCAACCCCATAACAACTCTAGAATTGAGGAAGATAGACCAAGAGAAGAAGATAAGTGTCGAAGCTGAAGATTTTGCAGAGCACATCAATAATATAAATGAGAAGGTAAGAGAATATATTAACAAGATGAATATGTAGTATAAGGCCAAGAAATATCAAAAAAGGAGGAATAAGGGTTTTAGATTAGTGATAAATAAATTTAGTCCCTGCAAGATTTTGAAGAAGCATGATTATAGGGAATGCATGAGGTAGAGTTGCCGAATGGAGTTAACATTTCCCGTGTGTTCAAAATTTCAGATTTGACAGAGTATCGTGAAGGTGGTGCAAAGGAAGCACCAGCAATAGGGCAGTATGGCATTTCAACATCTACTTCAGAGGAGGAAATTGAAGCAATCCTGGATAGTCGTGTCGGAAGAAGTACCAGGAATAGGCAATATGAAGAATATCTGGTGAAATGGAGAGGAAAGCCTATGGAAGATTCATCTTGGTTGTTTAAGGTAGAGGTTGACTGTTTGGGTTTTCCTCAACCATCTGAGACGTGACGGGTTCACTTCTCAAATTACCATGGGTGTTTGATGTAGGAGCATCCAGTGGTGTGAGGGCAATCTTACATCACCCAAAAAAAGAGTTTCATTTCATGTTGGTAGTTTCTTTGATGTCTTTGCATTTTTGGATACCCTTTTCATCATAATGTAATTCCCAACTTATAGTTTTGCTTTTCTATTCTTGGGTTGGAAGATATTGCAGTTTTAGTCTCCCAGAATTACACCTCAAAACCTTCCAGGTCAGATTTGAGGCACTAAATGGTCCCGAAACATCCCTGAAACTTGCCAAAACCGGTATAGTGGATTTCGAGCATGTTGTTGACTCTAAGACCTTTCTAATGGTTCAAAAAACGGAGTCCTAGATCAAAAGTTATGGCTCCCGGAAGTTGGCACACTTTCTAGAGGATACTAATTTTTGAATGATCTTTTGAAATTTGAATTTCATGTAATTTTCGGCGCCAAACCGCCAAAACTAAAATTTGAATGTTTTTTGGGCTCCAAACTCAAAAGGAGTTGTATTTATGGGCAGATTTCTGATTTTTGGGTAGCTTTTTGTGACAAGTTTCGCACACTGCAAAAAAGATTATTTTGTAATTTTCTATAACTCACAAATGTTGTAGAACTTGAAGATTTGAGATCCTTTGCATGTAAAAACTATTTTCTGAATAATAAAATTATTCTCTTGTTTTGTGAGTTATTTTATGTGTCGTGGTTTGCACCCTTATCAATTGACCAGGTCAAGGGGTCTAAGGAGGCTTTGTACCAGTTGGAGTGTGTAGAGATTTGAGCATCGTATTCAGGCCGTGACATGTGAGGGTTCTATGATTTTGGGGGAGAAATAGTTGTTACTCAATGAAAAATCGCACGGTCTGACAGGCAACAAGAAAATCCCTTCGCAAACATTCAAAAAAGTGCCAACTCCATGCAAAATCCAACTCCCCGCCTAGGATTAGAAATGTCTATCCAGCGATCGGAGTGCACATTCGACTGTATTTATTAATTAATTAAAAATACCAAATGCACTGAATTATTATTTTTAATAATTTAATAGATAGGATCAAATGTATGGTTTGATGGCTACATAGACAATGGCCCTGGGAGTGAAGCCACACCCTGCATGAGAGATGGAGGAATGAGTGGTGGATTCCCAAAAACCATTGACAAAATGAAGATATTGACCGTAGCCTCCACGAGATTAAACACTGCTTCCAAATGCACCAACAGCGGCCAACAAAAGGCATGTGTGACCTACCAAATTTCAGCGCGGCTTGTCAAGGCCAAAATCAAATGGCCTGTGAGCGTGGTTGTTTGGCCTCTACATAGCCTCCAGAGGTTTTATTGCAGCCTAAAAAAGGTCATCAAAAAACAAGCAAATCAGGCCTCTTCAAAGATAATCGGCCTGCAAAAAAGATCACGTGGACTGATGAAACCCACGACCATCCATAGTGTGGTGTGGGAAGATGAATGCGCCATAAATCCAAAATTTTCCTATGCCCAAAATGAAATTAGAGGCCCCAATCTCAAGCATAGGATCTGTGAAGGTTTGCACGAGATTTAATTCACAAAAATCGGAAAGAAAAACTCCAACTCGAGAAAAAAGCCTAGTCCAAAGTCGAGCCCAAGATGCGTGACAGTCCAAATTGTTAGCCTCTATTGCCCTCAATCGCCTAAGCAAAAAAGTTGACCAAACATGGCAAAAATACAAAGTATGTTGCTAACACACCTGTAAACAGGCCGAATAGGTCACAAATGTTTGCGAATAGATTTGTATGTCTACAAATAGCCAAGGGAGGAATCCGCGCAATCATGCCACACTTGAAATAGGGGTGGGGTCGAAACAAACTAAAAACAGTAAAATTGTTCACCTTTGGCTTGTGAAAATTAAGAGTATCTAGGACATGAAAAACAAGCACAATGATCAATATATGATATTGTATTTAGTTGATACAAATGATAATGAGTACAAAGCCTTGTATATATAGGTAAGGATGAGATATGAGGTAAATTTGATAAAGTGCTTCATGAAGTGGCTCAAATGAGTAGACAAGTGTCTTATAGTTGTCAACCTTAGGAGCATTTGGAGTGTGCAAACCAACAACCTCTATGACCATCTCATCAACCTTGTGTGTCAAGTGTTGATTGACCTTTGAAGTGAGATGGAAAGTCTTCCAGCCTCAAAAGGTATGTGCATGAGGTTAACCAAATAACTCGGTAACTTTTAGAGGCTTAAAAGTTGCACATTTGGTTAGACAAGATGTTGTCTAACTTCACCAAACTAAGTACATTGAATAGATTAGTTATTCACACTAACAACATCTTCCCATTCTTATGCACTAACACCAACCCCAGCATTGGACTCATTAAAAATTCTTGCTTCTTTACTGAATGTATTGTTCCCTTTGTCTTGATTTTGAGTGACAATTTGAGAAACCAAAGAGTAGTTTTGAGAGTCAACACATTTAACAAAGTACCATATGATTCTTCCAATTTTTATATTTTTAAAATTTCTATTTAGCTCATATGCGCATATGATATTATTACTCATTTATAATATTCTAAATTTAAAAAACTTACAAATTTATTTATTATTGCTAATTAATTTCTCAAATTCCTACAATTTGGAATGTAATCCTTCATGCTCTCTCCTTCCATTTTTAGTTTATTGATTATTTTCTTTGTTGTTTAAGATCTTGAATATGAGCTTAATCTCAAAACTAATTTGTCAGAAAACGATTGTTCATGCACTCATTATTTAATCACATTTCTCATGCCTTTGGTCTTCTATTATTAACCTCTGTAAGTGTTTTATTTGCAGAATCAATTCCATCTCACATCTCCAATTTGCATAATTAGAACCAACCACACCATGTAAAGTTTCAGATTAGGCCATAGATAAAACAAAAATAATTTTCCAAGCACAAATACATAGGCTTAAAAACTAAATCCCCACCATCACACACAATAAAATGTTCATTAAAAAAATTAAAACCTCAATTCCTTTTCATGTCTCCAATTTGTATAAATAGAACCAACCACAATATTAAATCTTTTAGATAGAGTGTACTTAAAATAAAAAAAAAAGAATTTGCCAAGTACAAACACATAGACATAAAACCCCACAAATTCACACAATGAAACCTTTGTGACTAAAAGCATGAAACCACCAACATGCACAATAAAATATGTGATTAAAAAAATGAAAGTCCCATCAACACCAATTTTTTTGTTTTATTTTACCTTGACATTAACCTTCTTAAAATTGAACCAACAAAAACTTTGAAACTTACAATCACATCGACAGTATTTAAAGCATTTCTTCATACTTTTGAAGAAAGAATCAAAGACTAAATAATTTAAAACACTAATCATATAAAGATAAAGACTTTTACATCTCAATAAGCTACTAATATGTTTTTTTTTTTTTTAATAGAACAAAGTTGAAAGAAAGATTACAAATGACAAACTACAATAACTGATAATAATTACTCACAAAATAAACCAACTTAGAAACCCATCATTGACCTTACACAATATCAAAAGAGGCTAATGCAACCAGCAATATATGCATATTAATGAACATACTAATTTGCCCTCTTTACCTTTCTGCAACTCAACAATGTTGGAAAGCTTGTCCAATCAATAAGACAAACTACCTCTCACAGGAAACTACTGACTGAAAACTGCTTATAAGTAATCAGTTTTCACATAGCCTTAAGAAGCTCAGATATCATATTAAACAAAAGCTGAATTAATTTTATTCATGTCAATAATACACACATATATAAAATTTACATAGTTATACACTGTACACAACTCCTTCAATCTATTTTTCTAATTCCTTACCAAATCTCAAAGGCCCAAACATTAACTCTCCATCTACCTATATACTGTATTAAATATGTTGACAATAACTAGATAGATCAGTTACTAAGTTTCAAAGGCCAGAGTTAAAGTCCATTCGGTCCTGTTTAATGTTAACCAACCAAGACAAAACTTGGCTCATACTTGGACGTTCCTCTGGCATTTCTTCTGTGCACACCAACGACAGCTTCAACAAATTCATTATCTTCTCTCTTTGTCTTTCGGACATGTTCTCTGCAAGTGCTGGATCAACCAGAGCAACTACACTGTCACCATTGATACCCACTTCTATCCATTGACGCAAATTTATTTTTTCACCGCCCTCAGAAACCAAACCTATAGTTGGTCTTCTGCGGGTCATTACCTCCATGAGGATTACACCAAAGCTGTAGACATCGGCTTTGGGACTCACCTCCTGCTCATCAATAACTGCAATCTCTGCAAATGCGCAACGAATATCAATCTCTATCATATACAATAACAAATCTATCTACAGAACTTTGCGACAAAGCCATAACCTTTACCTGGTGCTATGTACCCAATGGCCCCCTCAGAAGCCGCCTTGCTCTCCTGCTGGAGATGACTCCATACTATGACAGCAGTACCATAATCACTCACACGGACTTCGTAGCCTTCATCCAGAAGAATGTTAGTGGGCCTTAAATGGCAATGGACGATAGGAGGGTCACATATATTATGCAGATAAACTAATGTCTGGGCCGTGGTTATGATTACATTCAGACGCATCATTAGGTCCAACGGCTCCTGAACACCATGAATGGCCGTTTCCAGATTGCAGTTCGGCACAAATTTGGTAACCAAAGCCACAAACTGCTCGCCTGGCCGAGAACTTCCCACCACTTCCACCAGATTGCGATGGTGAATGCGCTTTAATACATGGATATCACTGTTTAAAAAATCTTCCAACCGCATTGAACTCTCTATATTCAACATCTTGACAGCGATCAAATCCTTCATAGAAATGACGAAAGGGTCAACACCTCTGTAGACCGTGCTGATTTTGCCGCTTCCAATAATGTTATCAGCATTGAATGTGTCGGTCGCTTCCTCCAAAGACTGCTTTGAATAGTAAGCGGTCTGTACTCGTAATTTTATTGTGCTGTGCCGGATTGTGCTGTGCCGGGTTGTCCGAACAGAACGCTTGGAAAGCTCCAAATCCTGGCACTTCCTCAGTCTCTTCCTCTTATTATACCGCACACACAAGAAGCATATCAGTAAACAGAGGAACAAAGCTACAACTACCAAGGAAACAACAAGTGCTTTATGTCGCCTACTACGATGAGAGTGGACAGGGACTCCTTCAGGGGCAGCACCAGTTACTAGGATTAGCGTGCAAATCAGCAAGGGCAAAGAAGAAAGGGGTAATGCCATGAGTACTACAAATTCGTTCCGCTATAATACTCACAACGAACTAAATATATAGGCATTCGGCTTCTCTGCCTTTGAGCAGCCCCACGTTGGAGATGACGTTATCAGCTATAAACCATACACACAAAAGTAGTTTAGAATCTTTGAATTACCATCGAAAGATGGGCTCGCTTCTGAACGTCGATCGAAAACGGTACAACACGAAATCGACTGCACATTTGGCACCCAATATGCTTTTGCTAAGCCAGAGTATTACTTTGTTCTGGTGTGCCGAAATTTCTTCGACAATACGAGGTAAGCACAACGTTATTTCACTCGCTCTGTACCTTAAACTGCATGAAAGACGTGACTAGCTTTCAATTCACTTTTACTTTAAATATAAATATAAATCCCATCCTTTGGATCAAAATGATTTGAAAGCAATTGAGAAGGAAACCCACAGAATCAAAATAATTTAAAAGCAAAAGCAAAGACTAATGCGCGGAAAGAGAATGAGTGGAGGCTTATGTACCAAACTGCGGGCCAGGCTTGGGATAATAATGTAAAATCTGCGTACGAACCCGGCTGTGAATGAATTAACTTTGATGAATCAACAAAACAATACGATTTCTTTTTTCCCTTTTCTTGTTACTGCTGTATATACAACAATACGATCTTTTACAGCTAAAATAAATTTTAGAGATTGCACAGGAATGTAAATGTTAAAACTGTAGAGATGTAACTACTGAGAAGACACATGCCCACGGGCTTTTATACGTTCTTAACAGTACCTGCACTCTTGTACAATCCACATTGACGAACCATCATAGCAACTTTACTATGTAAAGAATCATCGTATCCGCGTAAATCTTTAGGCCGTTCAATCTGAGTGAAATCTTATCTGCCGTAAGATCTGGGCGTGTTGAGTAAGTAAAGTATTTTGTTTACTTTTTCTACTTTACTAATATAAAGAAAGCAAGGGTACGTTCTTGTAAATCGTGGCCACGAGGCTGGAATTTGGCTGCCTGTAATTCTAGTTAGATTTAAATTAAGAAGGAACTGAAAGCGAAAATCTTATCAGTTGAATTCTATCCATATCTCATAAGTAGGGTTGTCATGTCGTAGACAAAACGATTCTTTACTAATTGTTTAACCGCTGTTCTGACAGATTAATGTTGCGCAATGTTAACGCGGAATCTACTGTAACATCTCAATGCTCTTTCATTATTCACTGTAGTGATTGGATACAAATCTCATTAACCTTCATACTCGGGTTTAAATGGCATGGACCATAGTTAATCTTGATAATTGATTCCAAGTTTAATCAAATTTTAATATATGTCCGTGGTAACAATTTATTGGCCACGGCATGGACTAATTGAGGACTCCTAATTTTAGATTTGCTATTGAAGACTAGTGTTGTGATTAACCAGACTGTAATTTTCTTGTTTTATTTGTAAAATTTGTATAGATAGAATATCTTAGATCATTTATGAAACAAGGTGCTTTGATGAATTTGTTTAAAGTGTGCATATGACATTGGGTCGGGGTTAACCGGCACACTCGTTTTGAATGGTAAGTTAAATGTTAAAAGCAATCTTAGAATTTCAAATTAACCATAACTGTTAGAACATAAATTTTGTTAGCCAGTTGTAAATAATTTTTTTACTATTAATAGGTATTAAATATTACTAAAAAGTTATTGACTGCAAATTTTAATTTTAATTTACAGTTTTAAATATTTATATTTATTATTCAGTAGTAATAATTTAAATTATTATGTCATGTTTTATTAATATTTAATTTTCATTGATCAGTATTTTAGAAGTGTTTAATACAAAAACTCATTTCTCATGAATAAGAATGGTTTAGTTGCATGAAATATAAGTTAATAAGATTGATTATAAAATAGATAGTTAAATCTTTTCATCAAACATTCTATAATTTAATAGATTACAAAAATCCTCTATCAACTATAATTATATTTAAAAATTAATCTATAATAAATATTAATATTTAAAAATAATTTTCAAAATTTATATATATTAATCTAAAACCTTTATTTAATTTAAATTGTAAAATGGAATCAAAATGAACTAAAACATGTCACATACCATCAATTTATAGGTTTGACACCAACCTTACTTACAATGGTCAAATTGTAAAGATAAATATTGTTGAAGTTGAATGAATCTAAATGCTCCAATCGAATCAAAAAAACTTTACAACAATAATCAATACGGATTGGGGAAACTTGATATCATTGAAAGTTTGGTTAAGGAAAAGATGTTGAAACCATAAAGAGTGAGACCTGACTAGTGTACTAGACCCCATTGATGGAATAGGTAAGCCCAATCCTTGACTCCCAACCAAAGAGATTTCAATTTAAGACTCCTACATATCAAATAACTAAACAATTTTTTATATTGATTAGGGGAGAGGACCCAATAGTTGAGCATGTTTCAATAGTTGTGATAGTAGTTGTTTATATAATGTCTAATAGTTGTGACATGACTACCCTAGCTTAAACAAAACGTATCCTTTTGATCTAAAAAAGCAACCAATCATGTGATGCCACATCAGCGCTCAACTACCCATGATGTGAATGCAGAAGTATTGGTAGCACTTTTTTTTGGGCCTTTTTGGACACCTTGACAAAAAGCATGCTGATGTGGCCCTGAAACAAATGTTATAAGCAGGGGACTTGCCAAGTAAAGCTGCTGTAAAAAAAATTGAATGATTTGAAATTTCCACGTAGAATTTTGAGAAATGCCAAATTAGGGTGCACAACTACTAGATCCTCTCCCCTATCTAAATTTGATATAAAATCTTACCATAAAAATAAAAATAAAAAACCTCAAATTTCTTTCAGCCCTATTGTAAGGGCGATTTACAGTTACAGAAGAGATCAAACAGAGCACTGGTTGTTTATATGGAACCGGATCTGATACTAAATAAACAATGCAATTTCCAACGCACCATCTATTTACACTGAAGGTACATGCTCTCTACTACACGTGTACACTTGTCACTTCTAGCTTGGAAAGAACTAGGAAGGGACTGTATGCTTTTGTGATTGGCCCCAGATTGATGTCCTTCAATTATTTCTTCATAAGCAAATTCATCGGTGGTGGACAGCTCGTAACCCTTTTTCCGTGTTGTTCACGGGCATTCAGTGGGCATACGTTTCTGTACCATCTTTAAAATGATTTTACCTAGAAATGAAGGCAGATTGGCCCACATATTTTAGATTATTATCCCAAGCCACGCCTTTCGTTTGCTACACCACCTCCACTCAGTCACTTTCTGCGTTTCTTCTTCCTTAGCTTTCAAATTATTCTGTTTCTGTACATTTATTTTCTAGTGGCTTTCAAATCATTTTGCTCCTATGGATGAGTATCAGAGTTAATCTAAAACTATTCCCGCCTTTCATATACTTTAACCTAGAAAGCCAATGATAAATTTCTATATTTACAAAGTTAGTGAAAGCGGGTAGAGCCAGAAGTGACGGAAAGGGAAATCATTATCATAAGGATTCGATCTGTCACCTATAACTATGGTTGTCATGTCGGGCTGGGCTTAAGTGTCACACACTAAGCCCTGACTTTTTAGTGAGTCAACAATAAATATTTTCCGTTTCCGTTTTCCGTTTAGCTGGGCACTGTAACTGCTGGGCTTCGTACAAGTCACTGTCACGTACATGCATCAAACATTGTACCGTTCACTTCTGCTCCGATATTTTATGAAGGGAGCTCAAAATTATTGTATGGGGAAGTTTGAAGATATGTTCATGTGAAAATGCCAAGTACTTTCAAAAGTAATTTTTTTTTTCCGCTGGTAAGCATGAATTGGCTATAGATAATGCAAAGTATTTATTTTTTTCGCTGGTAATCACGAATTATTTATAGATAATGCAAAGTAATTTCTTTTTTCAAGTGGTAAGCACGGATGTCTATAGATTTATTTTGGATTTATGCTAAGGTTATTTATTATTTTACTTTTTTCTAATTTATATAAAAATGTTTAATATGATTGAATAATGTAATAAATTAATAAGAAAAATTTAAGTAAATCTATTGCAATTGATATATATTTGAAATGGTTTTATTTAAAATTTGTTTATAAAGATTAATAATAATATATCAATTATTATATATTATTTATTTATACATTATATTATATTATAGATTTAGATTTAGACTATAAATATAAAATTGTTTGTGGTATATTAATATGATTCCTAAAGGTGGGTGAAAAAGATATAAAATAAAGCTTAAAACCATTTTAAAAAGATAGTAACAATGTAATAGCTATGAAACAAAAATGATTTCTTAAAGAGTTTTTCTTCTATCTAAAAATAGGATGTATATGTCATAAATATGTTGATATGGAAAATCTTGATAAGAAATCTTAAAAATAAATTAGATTATGTGAGATTAGAGAGTTTCACCAAATATAAGATAATTAAATAAATGTAATTAATTAAATACAACTCAACAAATATAATGTAATGATAGTTGAGACTAATAAATCATATTATTGTACTATCTACTTTAAAAATGTAAATGCAAGGGATAAAGATAATCATTCTTTTGATGATAGATTATATTATATTATTTATATAATAATATAATATAATATAATATAATATGAACAAGTGCCTATCTAGTATTGTAGTAATTGTATTTATTGGTTAAGTGATAAATTATTTGTGGAATATTAACCTAGGGGCAACTCAAATCTTACTTTGAAATAATACCTCTCAATAAAAATATTTCTTTCAAAATAAAATAATCATACTAGTAAAATAATTATACCATATCAAATATTATTTAAGTGTACTTATCTATGACTTCTTTATGTTCTTGATTTTTGAGTTTTGTAATAAAATCTCAAGTATTTCAACTCATATATTTGTAGAAAAAGTAAATTTTAACATATTTTTATAACCAATTATTATTTCAATAATTGATGGAAAATAAAACATAAAAAATATTATTAATAATTTCATGAATTTATCTATATGCTCATCATCATATGAATTTTAAAAAATAAAATAGATGATAAATTAGAGTTATGAAAAAAAAAATCTTTTAAGTTTCAATAAGATGCATATAAATACGTACACATTAAATTAGATTAAATCAATAGATAATTGTAGTAGATATGTGTGTTTAAATGTGAACAATTAAATTTTTGTTTAAATGTGAATACCTTGTGATCAACAAGGGAATATAGGAATATGATAGGGTATAACTCACATTGTAAGATGTTAAACATTAGAATATTAACAACTAGTTTGCATATTTTTACTTTTGGATTCACCCAATTCGTCTTTACTTATTTTACTTTTCTATTGACAATTGGTGGTAAACTCTTGTTATGTTTCATAGATAAATATATAGAAACAAAAGAATGACTACCAAAAACATTCTCTAAAAATAAACACAAAATTAAATAAGAAATAATATAAATATATGAATTTTACCATTATTTTTACACTTCTATTTTTAAAAATTATTATTATTTTTATTAATGTAATAGACTTTATTATATTTTCACATAAAAACAATTTCATATTTAATCATTTTTTTATTCTATATATTTCACTAATTTTAGTTGTTACATTTTTTATTAATAAAAAGTCTAAATTAGTGAAAAATTCTTAAATTTCTTTAATATTTTCAACATTATATTACACTTGGTTTTTGTTGTAATTTTATTTTAAAAGAATGGTGGTATTTTGTAATTTTGATTAATTGTAATACTTTGTCTAGTTTATTCATATATTCTCTTATAAATATATTTAAATGGTGCTGTAATAATAATGGTTTACAATTCCTGAGAGGAACGGATTTTAGCTGATTTAAGCCTTAAAAAATTCCATTTTAAGGATTCCAATTGAAGAGGATTTGATCAAATCACCTTAGATCAAACCCCCTTGGATAAAACCTAGCTAGTTTGCACTATCTTCAAATTCCTCAGAGTTTAGGTGCCCAAATGTGAATATTTAGTTAAAAATAATAATTTCAGTGTGCAGTTTGGCCAAAAATTGTAAACCAGGGATCACCCTACATTAAACCATTATATTCTTACATAATAGTAAAAATTAAAAAAATATCAAAATAATAGTAAAACTGGAGTAATATTGATTAAAAAAATGTCAAAATAATATTTTACCATCGATTTCCTAAAATTCACCCATAACACCCCCAATTTTTTTAACCAGTTAAAGAAAAATATTTTTTCAAATTTCAAAAGTTAAATATTTACATGTTCACTTTACAAATATTAAAAAAAAATTTAAAGGATATTTTTTTAGTTTTTAATTGATTCAAAACCAACTTATTAATAACTAATTAACAAAACTAATTGTAATAATATTGCCTATGACAAGTACTAATAATATAGTATATAATATAATAGAATAAATAATATGTTATATAAATATATGATAATATGTAATAAAATATTATTATTGTCTTATATATATATAATTATTTTTTTCATTATGATCATCACAATAGATCTCATTTTGATTGGTGGTATCCATGGAAAGATTTAGATGAGCACTCATTTGTAATGGAAGATTAGGATCTCAAGTAGCTCACACAATAAAAAGATTGAAAAATAAAGATTAAAAGTTAATTGTTAGATTAAAAATGTGAAAATTCTAGTGGTATATTAGATCTAAATTAAACCTTAATATAATTTTAAGAGTAGGTGAAAAAGATATAAATTCAAGCTTGAAACCATTGTCCAAGAGATAGTAACAATGTAATAGTAATGAAACAAAATGATTGTAAAGATTTTTTCTTTTATCTAAAAGTGAGATGAATATGCCATACATATATTGATATGAAAAATTCTGATATGGGTAAAAATTAGTTTGTGTAATCTAGAAAGGTTCACCAAATATGAGCTAATTAAATAAATGTAATAAATTAAATACAAATCAACATATATTATCTATGATAGGGAAGACTAATAAATCATATTATTGTACTAACTATTTAAAAAAAGGTAAATGCAAGAAGTAAAGACAATCATTATGATGATAGATTATATTATTTATATAAAAATATACAATAATATTATATAAATAATAAATCATATATAAAATATTATCATTGTCTTATTTTATATATATTTATTATATTTATATATATTAATAAAAAAAAATATAATGATTGATTTATTATTAATATTTATAAATAAATAAATTTTATATAAATATATATCAATTATTTTAATGTAATAAATTTACTTAAATTTAATTTATATACTTCATTGTATTATTTAATTATCTTAGATATTTTTATATAAATAATTTATTTTAAAATATAACAAATAATCTTTTGAAATAAATTTAAAATGAAAAACACTTTGATTTCATCCCAACAAACCTTCAAATTTCCCACGCCATCATTCATAAAATATGAATAAGTTGGAGCTGTGTTGAGAAATATGGGAAAAAAATATTAATTTAATGGAAAACTCGGCATGATGCAGGCACGTGAATAGTGACTTGTACCAAAGCCAAGTGGTGACAGTAACTTGTACGAAGGCCAGCGGTGACAGTGCCTAGCTCAACGGAAAACGGAAACGGAAAATATTTATTGTTGACTCACTAAAAAGTCACGGCTTAGTGTGTGACACTTAAGCCCAGCCGTCATGTCGTGGACAGCGAGGATTCTTACGGAAAAGTGAATAAACGAGGTTGTTTCAGCTTTATGATGCCTAACGTTTTGGGTAATCTACTGAATGGCAGCAAACCGAAATTTCTATATATTCAGTCCCTTCGATTGTATTTTCATTGCTGGGTAGACATGGCATCGTCCATAGCATTTCTCCTTATCCTGGTGACGGGAATATTATGTCTATGTGCACCTACAGCTAGTGGTGGAGAAGCCATTGATCTTGAAGCTCTCTCTTCCTTCAAGCTCTCTATAACCTCAGATCCCCTCAATGCTCTGGTCAAGTGGGGTAACCTTACCCATCACTGTAACTGGTCTGGTGTGGCCTGTGATTCGCGCAGCAACGTTGTCTCCCTCATTTTGCCTGAAAAGCAGCTTGTGGGCGTTATTTCCCCTTTCATTGCTAATATTTCTTATCTGACTTACCTGGATTTATCTTCTAATTCCTTCCAAGGCACAATTCCTTTCTATATGGGTAAATTAGGTCGGCTCCAGTCCTTAAGTCTTGCCAACAATGTTTTAGTTGGGAGCATTCCTGACGCCATTGGGAACTGCTCCAGTTTGACAACAGCTAGTCTCTCAAACAATAAACTATCAGGCCCTATCCCTTCTGCTCTCGGTGGCTGCAAGAGCCTTCGAGGACTTGACCTGTCTAACAATGTCCTACAAGGTATGATTCCTGTCAATATTTCTCAGCTGCTTAACTTGGAACAACTTCTCAACCTGTCAAATAATCGGTTAGAGGGAGAAATCCCAGCTGAGCTAGGCCGGCTTAGTCTGTTATCAAGTCTTGATCTTTCTTCCAACATGCTGAGTGGAAGCATACCATCTGAGCTGGGGAATTTGACCAAGCTGGGATATCTTAATTTTTCTGGCAATCAGCTAGAAGGCCCTATTCCTCAGATTGGCATTTTGGCAAGTTTTAATTGGTCCAGCTTTGAGGGCAATGGTAAGCTCTGTGGTGTGAATGACTCGAGGCCGTGCTCTGGGGTAGTCCATTCCCATAAACACAGACGACATACAGCAATGGTTGCTTCTGTAGTTACAGTTTGTGTCTTTCTCGCTTTACTGTTTTGCTTTGTATTTTGTTGGTTTTATTTGAAGTATCGTCAACTGAATCCTCGAGGAGGGTACAACCGTTATCCCGAGCCAAATTACACAAAGAGAAACCTGCAGGAAAGGACCGACTCATTCAATGCCGAAAACATTATCGGCAGCAGCACCGGGAGCATAGTCTACAAAGGCGGAAACATAGCTGTGACCGTTTATAAGATTGACAGTTCTCGAGAGTGGGATTTTTTTCATGCGTCTGTAGCTTCTCTTGTTAAAATTAGGCATCGAAATTTACTGAGTGTGGTGGGTTTCTGCCGTGAGGAAAAGTTTAAGGCCTTAGTAACAGAACACGAGCCCAATGGAAATTTAGATACTCTCATGCATGCTGTGGGAATGAAGGACCGCAGGATGATGTTCGACCTAAGCAAGCGTATCGATGTCCTCATATCCACTACTGGGGCACTTATTCATCTCCACGAATATTGTGAGTCTCGAATCGTCCATGCCCATTTGAAGCCCACAAGCATTTATCTGGATGAACATTTTCGAGTTCGTGTGAGCGATTTTGGTACGCTTGAACTGCTTCTGGACCATCTTCAGCAAGAACGGAGAGCTTCGTCTGCTACGGAAGGGACACTGAGCTACTTAGCACCTGGTAAGAATATATCGTTTAATTTAATCTGGTTTTAGCGATTTATCGTACGGCAATATTAATGATGGATAAGCATTTGCAGAGCTTGCGGATATGAGATGGGCGACTCCAAAAGCTGATGTTTTCAGCCTTGGCGTAATCCTAATGGAGATGCTGACGGGGAGAAGAGCCCCTGCGAGTTTGGAAACCGAAAGTGGCGAAAGAATAAGCCTGCGACAGTGGATTGAAAAGGGCATCAACGGCGGTAGCTTAGCTACTCTGGCTGATCCAGCTCTTGTGCAAAATATAAGTGAAAGAGAAAGCGAAGGAAAGAAGATTGCTAATTTATTTAAGATATCTTTGCTGTGTACCGAAGAAATGCAAGATGACCGTCCAATTATGGGCGAGGTGCTTGATTGGTTTGTCAATATTAAACACGATCGAGTAGACTGTAACACTGGGATTTGAGTGTGTGAGATCTCTCTTCGCCGGTAAAGAGGACTGGCCGCTCTATATTTCTTCGATATGTTGTGATTTTCTGTTGACACGATGAGAGCCTTTGTGTGGAAGAATTAGAATCTATGCCAGAACCTTTGTATAGTGTAAGAATTACATTGTGTATTTTGTATTGATGCCTTTTTGTTGAGAGTTCTATAATGTTTTGTAAAGCTATGTTGGAATACGTTGTAATCAATATTTCTTTATGAGAGATAATTGATCTGTAAGGTGTTTTTCTTTTAAGGATTTTATCATTCATGAGGTTTTTTTGTTATTTAATATATGAGTTTATTTTCATATTCTCTATTATTTAATATATGAATGAGTCTATTTTGATATTTCATTCACAAAAGTCAAGAAAAAATAGTATATGTATTTTAATTTACTTACAATTTTATTTTATGTTTATAAAAATTTGATGGTGTATTATAGCTAAAATTTAAAAGTTTAAAATTTATATTGACAAATCATTTAATGTAAGTAGATCTACTTTGAATTTCACAAAGAAACTTTTTAAAGCCTAGAATAATAGTAGAGACAAACAAGATCTAAATTTAAATAAAAAAATAACATTACTAAATCCATAAGCATACTTAACATAATTTAATTGAACAATCATAGAAAATGCAAAACTAACAAGCAAATATGAACTGAATTAGTTGAAACGTTGTTAAAATCATATACTAATCTTTATTACATACTTAACATCAATTAGCAATTTAAAATTAAGATTAATCCATATCTTTTAACAATTGTACTTAATACAAATCTTCTTTATTAAACATGGTCTACTATGTAACTAATTATCACTCAAATTTTTTATTAATTTAATATGTTATCAAATTTAACAAAGGTACATTAATATACATTAAAGACATTCGATTTCCACACTCCATAATATTGAATTAATGTGTCTTTTTCTAGATTTGATTGAGTGAAATATTTTTGCATAAACTTTTATTTCTCAACTCTGTTCATCCTGATACGTCAAATAAAAAAAAAGCCACATTAATTAATATACATGCTTTATAGACTATTTTTTAATAAAATTTTCACTTTACATAATTACGTAAAACATGCTGTCACCCACTAGAGTAAAAACAACTTTTCCACTTTACATAAGAAATAACCACTTAATTTTACCTTTTATTTGAAAGGTGCTAGGCTGGAAGCCACTTGCCAGACTGCGAGCCTAAAGTGTCGGGACACAGAAAATACTCAATTTTTTTTAATATGTTAATACGCTTAAACTTGAAGAAAATAATACTAATAAATATACATATAAGTAAAATAAATAAATAAACGAATACATATATTTAAAATAAAATAACAGGGCCTATGTAGCGGCACCATGGGGGTTTGAGACCACCGAGGGTAGCTGGTGTGGACTTCATTCTTCATAGACGTTACCTAACATAAAAAGGAGTCATATATATATATATATAATGAATAGTTTTTATTGGTTTTTTGGAGGATTATGATGTAAATAAATTAATGCATTTCTGTATACCTATAATTTATAATAATAATAATTGAGATAAAATATTGAGTTTTAGTTGCAACATTAATTAAATTAAAAACATTTGATCTTATGTAAGTCATGTCAATAACAAATGAATTCAATAAATATATAACCTTTGTCAAGTTTCATGTATTAATTGTTGGAGGAAGTAGGAAAATAACCAAAATTGTTAGAATTCAGCAAATGACATCTTACTCATTCTAAATTGTGTGGCAAGCTAACCCTAGGAACGTTCACTTGAAATCTAGTATTGGAATAGTAGAGGTATTCTTAGTGTAGACAAATTAGGTTTGGAAATTTGGTCTAGGCTATGCCAAGAGTAGAAATTAAGTGTCAATTCATCATTAACCTATATAAGTTCTATAATGGTGTGAATTTGCACCTTAGGCAAATTCCCCATTTATTTTACCTTTACTTTAGAAAATATAAGTTGAATGATGCAAACTTGTCGTTGTCAGCTTATTCCTTCTATGTGGCCATCTTTTTACGTCGGTGGAGGAATTTATGTTGGGGATGTGCACACGCTACACAAACGTCTATGAACCGCCCTGATGTCTTGACAAGATTTCTGCCCTTGGAATCTACAAAAGTGTTAAGTTTTTGGTTGGCTACGAAACTAATGTTTTATGTCCTTCCTTGATCGATGAAAATTGACCTCTTACCTCCATTTTCAAGCATTCAAACTCACATTCTTTCACTTCTTCACTCTGGGATGCAATTCTCTCATTCTCTCCTCTACTCTTGCAACATTAACTCTCTCAAGTTCATTCTTGCTCTCTACTTGGCTTCTAGAACATTCTTGTTACAACTCCACCATCTTTGTAGGTTGACGAAGCTCTGTTCTCTCGGTGTGGTGTCATCTCTTCCTCTCAACCTTGAGTTATAGCATGAGGAAAGGTGATATTGCTCTTGTTATTTTGTTTGCATCATTGTGTCTTATAAAGTAGCATTTAGTGTGTCTTTGCACTCTTTTTGGTGTCCTTTCTATTTCTCTTCTTTATCGATTTTTCTATCTCATTGCATATTTGGTTATTTGTGGAGGTGGGAACACTAAAGTTTGGGTCCGACTGAGGCAAACCTTGAAATGTAGCCCAACATTTTTCTTGTTTTTGTGTGTAGGTGCTAGATTGTCTGTTTGGAGTTGAAGTTGAAGAATCAAAGTGTGGGTGGAGTGGTACCTTTTCCTTACCTTTCTTTTGTTGGTATGTGGCGACTGATCATGCTATACTGTATAGCCCATGGTATACTGTACACCTTGGCCCCCCGTCCTCGCCAGGGTCCGGAGCCTGGCTGGGCCCCGGGCGGGGGTTCGGGGGCGGCAGCCCCCGAGAAATTTTTTTTTGCCATTTTTTTGAGTCGTCAGTGAAAAAGAAAAAATCTCCAAAAAGAAAGAAAACCGACATTGTAAAACCCTAATTTTGGAAGCTTCTAAAAGCTTGTTAAAAGGGGTTGGGATGGGGGTTACAGTATGAAGAAAAACATGATTATTCGCGAGATTGTAATAGGTTTTGCACTGGATAATAAAAGGATTGGATGGCTGCGGTTTGGTGGATGTAGCCCAGATTGGGTGAACCACATTAAATTCTCTGTGTTATGATTTATTCTGTGTATGTTTTAGTTTCTCTGTTTATTATTTAAATCTGCATTTAATTGTTAGATATCTGCCATCTCTAACCCTAACATCTTTGTGATTTTTGCATTAGAGTACAGTTTCCAATATTCTTCTTTTTGTACTTTTTGTTTCTTATATTTTCGCTATCAAATTGTAAAATTGTGCCAGTCAATTCGTTAGTAGGCCCTTTATGCTTTATGTCTATTTTCCAAACCTTTGCTTGTACATGATGCTAACATCTCCCTAAGATGCCAACATGTCGTGCTGGAGTTCGGTACCCACATTGTTGTCCTCAGACAATGAGCTATCTAGTAAGTAGTTTGAAACCTTTGGTGCTAGCTCACTCGATTTCTAAAACACTCGTTAAACAACTTGAGGTGGTTTAGGGAAATTCAATCCTTTATTCTCTCCCATGATGTGGATCCTTGGGGGTGACAAATTCCCCTTCTCTACATTTTTTCTGAGCCTCATGAGCTTATTTTTGCTTCTTGGTATTGAAGAATCTCTCTCTTGTGTCCTAAGTGTGTTGTAGATTTGTGTGTCATGAAGTATGCAAATTTGTGATCTAGTATACAACCCCTAGATATGTAGGCAGAAGGACTCTTGGATGTTTTGAACCATCAATTTTGTGGTTCTATGAAATTCTCTTGCACTCTTAGGATCTTTCACCTAAAAGGAGAGAGATAGAACATTAAAATTGAGGTGGTTCACTCAAATAAAGGAATGCAAGATGGATTGATACTAAATGCAACTATGTGATGAAATTGATTGATTATTAATGCAAGACTAATGAAATATGCAATTTTTAAAAACACAGTGGGGCATGCAAAAATGAACTAAAAAAATGAACTAATGCAAATAGAATTGAAATAAGTTCAACAGAGTGCACTTGGGAGTTGAGTACTGATCTTGGAAGGTTTTGGAAACTGGCAGAAATTACTACAAATCACCAGTGGGACTCATTCACCACTGATGGCGAATCAATCCTCCTACTAGTAAAAACACCTGAAACTATTTTCTAACTATCAGGAACTGGATTATGATAAAATCAACTTTTTCAGCCTTCAGGTGGGAATCATTCACCACCGATGGAAAATCAATCCTCCTCCAAAAATCTACAAATTCAAGAGTCAATTCTATAGGTCCATATTTGCACTCGTCTTCTTGTCAGGTTGATAGAGTCAAATTTGTAGAAAGCGGGTTGTAGTTTGTCTCCAAGCTTGAATTAGGGTTTAGCTGACTTGAAACACTTTGATAACTTGTTGACCACCTTTCAACACCTATTTTCTTGACAAATTTTCATATAAAGTCAACAAACACACATGCAAAAGGGGAAAATTGGTTAAGGGTTAGAGTATAGGGATTTTACCTTGGTCAAATCCCACTTTGGCAATCAAATCTTTAATAAAGAAATGAAATGAAATGAGCAAGGAATGATGAATTAAAAACATGAAAATTTTCTAACTCACAAAAAATTTTGTTGTAGAAGTCTGAAGATATGTCAATGGTTGCTCCAAGATACTTGACAATTGCTTGATGGAATGATACTTTGATGGATTAAATGCAAGAATGCTAATTGATGGTGTATGAGAAAATGAGATGAATGACAGTTAAAATGGATGGAAAAACACTTATTTATACACACTTATGCCCTAATAACCCAATGATACATCATCATAGGCCGACATTAGGTCTTTTTGAATAAAAAATCGAAAGGAATTTTGAATTATTTTGAATTTGGAGCCAAGAGGGACTCATTCGTCACCCATGGGGAATGGGTCCCACTCAAGGCTTGTAAGTGGGTGCAAAGAATTATGTTGGATTTAATGTTGTTTATCAAGTTTACATTTAAAATTCACTTAATTAAGTCTTATGAGTGCATAAAGGGGCCAAATAAAGCATAAGAAAGGTGTAAATAGTGATAAAAAGCCTAGAAAAGCGTGAAATCTTGTTACAAGACTTAACAACACTTTAGAATAGGACTTGATAAGGGATAAAAAGGTGATATTTAGGGGAATTGTGATGAGAAGAGTCTGGAAAAGTGTAGAAATGTGTTACAACACTTCACAACACCTTCATAAGACATCATAATTTTAATTTTAGGATCTAATGTGAATTCATAATTACATTGCAACATTAAATCAATGCAAAATAGATTGAAAGTATCACAAGAGAAAGACCTAAAAGACCATGAAAATGTCAATGATCCATTTTTCTATTGTAGATATTAAAAAATGAAATCTAGGTAGGTCATTACCTGTTAGTACAATCATCATCATAATTAGTTCCATTTGAGTACATGAGCATGGTTCAATTCATGTGTATCCCTCCTCCCAAAAATGTGAGTGATATACCTGACATAACATTTAACTCACATGATGAGCCTCTCAATAAAGAGTTCTCCCCTTTATACATCCATGTTCGGATCAATGGAAACATTGTAACTAGCATCTTAGTTGATCTAATGAGTTAGGCCAATATGATAATAGAGGATACCTTCTCATAAACAATTGGCATAGGGAGCAATACAATGAGTCAAAGACCACTTTTGTATGCATGATGGATTTTCTGTTGCACCTTTGTGTTGTATTTCATTTTCACTATTAGTAGGACCTAAGGTTTTTGAAGCTTCTTTCATTATCACTCTAGAGTTTGACCTATTCTAAATCAGGTTAGGTATCCCCTAGATTGCCTCTATGAATGGCGTTGCCTTTGTAGTTCATAAATGTTAAAAAATTTCTCTTGAAGGTTTTGTGCACATAGTGCAGGACACTAGTTATAAACCACTGGTGTTGCATGGAGGTTTCACATTAGATCACTTTTGGCCTGCCTTGGTTGGACCTCTCCACCTAGGGGAGATTTATTGTATAAGGCTTATATTAAATATAAGACCAATGGATTAGTTTCAAAGGCTAGTTATTTGGTGTTCCCCTATGCAGTCTTTATGAAGGCTTCCATGATCACATAATAGCAAGATGCTTCTTCTATCAAGAAAAAGGGGAAGGAGAAGCTTGCTTGTGCTTAAGGGCCTTCTCCTTACATATCATCTTCTCTCACTTTTGCTTCTTGCCATATTGTGGCACCTACTACTCCTACTCCCATGCTTCGCATGGGAAATGTGATGGTGGCTGTATGGAGAAAAGTGAAGCGATGTGTCTTTGAGCTCTATTTTTTCCTTCGATTCTTAAGCTCATTGTCTATGGAAAGGGGAAAGCCCTTGTGGGACTGCTATTGTGTCTTAGCCTCTGTGACCTCCTACTACTTCTCTATCTACCCCTAAGGTATAAAATAGGAAGAGGCTTACCGCCAAGGCACCAATTTTTGTTTCTTTTCCTATAGTTACATTTTCCCCTGCACATCTTCCTCCTACTCCTACCTAGTCTTGAGCCTACCCTTCCACTAGCCATGATTACAAAGGATACTCTTATGGTTAAGTAGCTCAACCTTCAGTCTCTTCTTAGGTCACATCTTCCAGTACTCATAGCCGATTTAACCATCTTGCACATGAGCACAAACACAAGAAAAATTATCTCACCACTAAACACATAGCCTCATAAAAGACCGAGGGGGAGTCAGTGGCCCTTGTTTTTGTGTCTTCCTTTGTTGTTCCTTCTTCAGTTCTAATCACCTTAGTACTGCTTCTAACTCCCTTGACAAGGTTCGATGATCCTCACCCTAAAAGGGTGCAAGTTTTCATCTCTCCCTCTACAAATTCCCCTCTTTTGATGTATCTATTGGAAATCCCTCCTTTTTCTCATCCCCTAGACATGTCAAACACCATGGTGGTGTATACTGTGGCTCTATCCTCTTCCTTCTCATTTTTCACTTCTTCTATGGGTATTTGTATCCTACACTGAAGCACAATTTGGAGGATGACCTTGTTTCAAGTGGAGGTCGGAAGAAGGGGTCATCTTCTTTAGAGGTGGGTTCTATCTTGGCTTGTATCATCCTCGAGATGGAGGTGGCCCTTGCATCCCCTAAGTTTATCACTTCCCCTCTTGATGAGGTTTGTAGTGGATCTTGGGCACCTCCTTCTCCCACCTGATTAGCACATGGCACCTTGGTGAAGTGCATGTTTAGTTTGGTGGATGATGTATCAACTTTGTCCTCAATATTCATAATCGATGACCTTTTCCTCACATGAGCTCGATGAAGAAGGCCTTGAGGGACCTTCTTCCTTCACCCTTGCCACAAGTGAGTCAGAGGGTACTGCTCTTATTATCCCACCCTTCTAGCCCCATCTGTCCTCCCCCTATACTAATCTAGATTTAGAGTAGAATGAATTGCTAGTTGATGAGGAGTAAGGTGGTAACTCTTCTTTATCTGTAGTGTAGATTTGGGGTATGTGCAGGATCATCATGGAAAAAATAGGCCCTTAAGTGGCAAAAAATTCAAAAAAATCAGAGGTAGGCCACTTAAAATAAAATTTTGAATAAGTTATCTATATTATTTAAAAAATATGTAAGAATAGAATCTATAGAAAATTGAATCTACTTTCTAAACTACTAGGTTTATTTAAGGAAAAAAAATCTATTTGGGGAAAATTTGAAATTTCAATGCAGTAGCACTTAAATTTTAGGGAAAAAATAAGTAGGTGTTTATCTGACCACCCTAACCACAATAAAATGATAATATTTTTTATAAGATTTTAGATATAAGTAGAGGACTCATGTCCTAATGTGATGCATATTATTTTGTATTTTTTTTCCAAGTAAATAATTAATTATGAATTTTTTATTACAACTTTTAAAAATATAAAAACTTGTGTGTCTGACCACCTTAACTTGGTCAAAACTTAATGATTTTTTTTTTTTTTAATCCTATAGTACGTGAAGCATAGAATGTGATACATGTTTCAAATTCAAAAATATGATACTGTTTGAAATCTATAGATGTTTTTCAATCAGCCTATCAATTAGGACTTTAGTCGTAATTCAAATAGAAAATGAATAATAATTATTTATTAAATTCAAAGTAAAGCGTAATTTCTATTGGTGGAAAGCTAAGAATCTCCTTTAGAAACCCTTTTTGTTTTATCAATTTTGGGTAAAGAAAAGTCATCAGCCATATACCCTACAGATACCCATCATATTGCCACTTTTTGACCTATCATGATCCCAAGAGATACTTCTGAGTTTAGAGAAGAAGAGAGAAATAGGGATTCTTTGAGGATCTTGTTAGGTGGGTGGAGAGAGCACCCATTACGACTTAGGGCCCTTTTCCATGTTGACCCAATCTTTGCTTTTATTTTTCCTTCATGTGTTCTTCTTCACGATTTGAGTACTTTGGGGATTGATGACCATTCATAATAAAATATAATATATTTATTTTTATCTATGAACATATATGACCCTAAACTCTTAGATCCCCTATCCCTCTTGATTTCTTCATCTCTATCTACTTCTTGATGTTGTGGTTATTATGTGTTTTTCATCATGTGTGTGTGATAAAATACCGCAAAATACATCTTGTCCTATGTTGCATGCCACAATATCTCCGCCTCTCCTTTCTATCCCTAGGATGCCATGTTCTTCTTTGAGTATCACACCATCATAAAGGGGTGCTACCATGATGTTTTAATTTTCAATTAGGTGAATTCTTTCAAAAGGATTCCTTCTTTTGAAGTGAATTCCTTGATGAAAGATCCCTTATTGAAATATGTAATTTTCCAAACATTGTATTCTCTCAAGATTCCTGGATGAAATTTTCATTTAAAAAATACATCGTATGTGAAAGAGTCTAAAAAATTTCATTTGAAAAGGGAGCACTTTTTATAAAATGAAGAAGTATGAAAACTTTTATTTGAGAAGAAGCATTCTTTCCAATGGATTCCTTGACAAAAGGAACTTTCCAAAGGATTCCTTGATGACAAAATAACTTGCAAAAAATGTGTTGTTTTCAAATCGGAGCATTCCTTTCAATGGACCACTTGGTGTCTTGACGGGTTTCCTACTGAAGTAACCCCCTTTGAAAACTTCTCCTTCAATTAAATTATCCATGTTTTGTAAGAATTGTGTGTCTTTTATTAGATGTTCAATGTAACTATGTCTTGGTGTCAAACATTGTATATCCTTACATTTAGCTTGGGGGCAACCTAACTAAACCCATCTTTTTTGTGACTTCCTTGCAATGGAGTTTGTAGTACAATTGTAGGCTTATCTAGTCAATGCATTTGATTAGGTTGTGAATGATCATGCCAACTTGTGTGTCTAATGATTTTTCACCTAACATGTTTGTCTGCAACAAAGATCGAGAACCTGTGGAGGCTCCTCTCTTTCATAGCTTTGTATGGCCAAGAACTTGTGGAGTCTTTCCTCTCTCTTCACATCTAGGTGTTTCAGATCAAAGATCTACTTCCTCAACACTATTGGTATATTCTCTTCAATATCTTTCTACTTTAGCTCACATTCACATAGACACATATGCTTGCTCAAGTACGGGAAAAATGTAATGGGATGAATTTGCACCCTATTAAAATTCCCCATTTATTTTACCTTTACTTTAGAAAATTCACGATGATGCAAACCCACCGCTATCAGCTTATTCCTTCTATGTGGCCTTGTATTTTTGTATCGGTGGAGGAATTTCTATCAAGGACATGCACACACAACTCAAACATCTACACATCATGCTTATTTCGTGATAGGATTCCTACCCTTGGAGTCTATAAAAGAGTTATTTTTCTGGTTGGTTGTGAAACTAACATCTTCTATCCTTCCTTAATAGATAAAAATTGACCTCTTACCTCCACTTTCAAGCATTCAAACTTGTATTCTTTCACTTCTTCACTTTGGGATGCGATTGTCCCATTCTCTCCTTCACTCTTGCAACTTATTTCACTCTCTTACTCTCTACTTAGCTTCTACAATGTTCTTGTTGCAACTCCACCATCTTTGTAGGTTGAAGAAGATCTATTCTCTTGGTGTGGTGTCATCTCTTCCTATCAGCCTTTAGTGCTAGCAGGAGGAAAGGTGATATTTATTTTGTTATTATCATTGTGTCTTATAGATTAGCATTTATTGTGCCTTTTCACTCTATTTGGTGTCCTTTATATTTCTCTTCTTTATCATTTTTTCTATCTCATTGCATATCTCATTGTATGTAGTGGTGGGAACATCAAAGTAGGGGTATGATTGAGGTAGACCTCAAAACATAGCCCAACATTTTTCTTTATTTTTTTTTTCGTGTGGGTAGGTTATGGATCATCCGTTTGGAGTTGAAGTTGAAGAATCAAAGCATTGGTGGAGTGATAATTTTCCTTACATTTCTTTGTCATTTCCGCATTAGAGTAGTTTCTAGTATTCTTCTTGTTGTACTTTCTATTTCTTGTCTTTTATTTGTCAAATTGTAAAATTGTTCCAATCGGGTCATTAGTAGGTGCTTTGTGCTTTTTATCTATTTTTTAGACCTCTATCCATATAGGATGCCAGAGCATCCATAATATACTAATACATCACACTGGACTTTGGTACTTGGCTGCCATCCTTAAACAGTGAGTTTTCTAGTCAACTTAGTCTAAAACCTTTGAGGCTAGCTCACTTGATTTTAGAAACACTTATTAAAAAACTTGAGGTAATTTAGGGTAGTTCATTCCCTCAGGCTCTTACATAACTTAGAGCCTTGGGGGTGATGGAATCCCCCTTCTCTACAAGTTCCTATTTATTAAATATATCCAAATTCAATTATTTAGTTATTAAAGATGTTTGGCCTTGTCTTAGGAACTTGAATACCTTCATTCCACATAGAAATCTCAAGGGAATTGATTCTTAAACAAATTTCCCTTTACATGTCTCATATAACACACCTTTCCCAAGCTAGGTTTATGCCTCCATCTTAGGGTGTGTAGGACGATTTTTAGCCACACCCAAACACACATGTCCCTCTATGAGCCTCATTGGCGAAGCATCTTGGAGATGTTGCATGAGAAATATTCTTAGGTGCACATTTAGAATGTCATAACTGCATGACATAGGAATAAGTTTTGTCATTTCAAAAAATGGATGTGTTTTCCCTAATTATGGGCATGATAGATTGGATGAATATAGAAATAAAATTTGGAAGAGTGTTAGGAATAGGGAATGAAAGAGACATGGAAGGCATTGTAGTGGAAATGGTATAAATGGCCATGAGATTGATAGCTGATAGAAGTTGTTGGGGAATAACTTGGAGAGGTGAATACATAGAAATATTTAAAGGGGATGAAATGGTAAGTAATTAGGAAGAAGTTATGGCACTCAAAGTGATAGTTGAAGTAACAATTTTTGGAGTGGGTGACATGTTTATGGTAGGTGAAGCAATATAAGAATAAGATGGTCTAGTCATAGTGGATGAGAGAGAATTGAGAGTTGTAAACTTTGTGGGACTATCCTGAGAAGATATCTCCATTTTTTGATTCTTTTTGTTGTCTTCAATGTTTGTTACTTTGACCCTTCAACTTTTAGATATCATTTCCTTTTGTGAACCTTTTTCTTAGTGGTAGGTAGCCTTTAAATATCATTGAGCTTCTTATTTTCGGTCTTTCCATTTTCTTGGGAGATACAGTGGATTCTTTCATATTTTCACTATCATCATCTTTATAAATCACCTACCTAGAAGACTTTGACTCATCTAATTTAGCATGTATTTTATTCTTCTTTAGCTCTAAGAGTTTGTAAGTTAAAGGAACATTTTTTTGAATTATATTATTAATTTGAAAATCTATCCATTTCTTTCTATATCTAATGATATTAGTCATATTTTCATCAAGGTTGGTCATCTCTTTATTTTCTCAATTAGGAGGAGGGGAAAATTTATCAAATATTTCTCTATATTATTCCTCTTGCACAAGTTGACCATTATCCTCCAACCAATTTGGTACCACAACTAACTTTCAGAGTTGCCTTATATGTTTTAGTGGAATTATAGAGAAATGATTTTCTAACTTCATGTTCATCCAAGAACTTGGAACAAAAATCCTCAAGTTGCTGGACTTTTGATGGTATTTTTTACATATATTCCTCTGTAAGTTTTTTATTAGTCAAGGTGTGATATAGCTTGATGAGTCACTAGATGGCCAATTTATATTTCCACATTTGAATTCTTTGTTGATCATGAAGAGGTGAAAAAATAAAATCCTTTCCTAACTACAAGATTGTATGTAAGAAATTTGCGCATATCTTTTAATAGTTTTTTAGAGATATAAATTTTATCTTGCTACCACAAGAAGTATCATATTATCAGTTGGATAATTTTGGAGTTTGTATGGTGCTCCTAAGAATCCTTCAATTCTTAAATACATAAAATTTGGTGAAAGGTGGAAAACTGTTTTGCTTCCTCTCTTTAGGGTTTAAGACCTAGAAGGACAATTTTCACTTTCACTCAATAACAAACCCTTGATATCTCAATGTAAAATATAGAGAGATCTTACAAGAGGGTTGTTTTATGGGTTGAATGCAAACTAATAAGGGGTTCATCACCAAGTTTAGACTTGGAAAGATAAATCAAATGCAAGATGTAACACTAAACCCTAATTCAATGCAATGACCTATAAAATGACCTATAAATGCAAGTAAAATAGAATAGAAAAGTAGTAAGATGAATGGTTTGCACCTAGAAATATGCGAATGAGTGATTGTAGCTCTAAAAAACTAGAAAATTTGACTTTTTGAGCAATTGGGAGTCATTCCCCAACTTGGGGGAATCAGTCCCAGATTTGGATTTCTACACAGGAGCTTGTTTTAGCAAAAAGGGTATCTGAATCTACAAATCAATTTGGAGAACATCTATTGTGGGACTCATTCGCCACTCTTGGAAAATTAGTTGCATTCTTATTTTTCAGGAATTTAAAGTTCTGATTTTCACTTCAACACGTGCTTTTTCCTTCCAACTTGAATTCTGGATTCAAATCTACGAAAATACCTGCAAAACATAATATAAACTTGATTTGCTAATGGGGGGCTTACCTTGGTCAAACCCATGGTTTGGTAATTAAACCTTGATAGGATGAAACATGCATGTAAATAGGAATGTAAACCCTAGTCTTAAGTGTGTCTAAGGCTAAGAAATTTGAAGCACAATGTAATCTTATTTTAATGTGTAAGAGTATGATGCAAGAATAGAAATATGAAGATAGATGACTCACTTGGAGAGATCTCTAATCACCCCAAACAAGCCCTAATGATTCTTGTACCTTACTTAGGCTAAATGTATAGTGATAATGGAGGATGGAATGACTTAGGAAACATGTCTTTAGGCTTGGCTTGATGGCTAGCTGCATCTCCCCAAGCTAGAATCCATCATGATTCAACATAGAAAACCATGATCAAACCTTGAAAATGCTAGATCTTGAATGGAAGTGAGCTTGAAGACCTGCAAAAAACTTTAATGTTATTCCAATACTTCAACATTGTGTGCTTTTGAAACTTGAATGCTCTTGTGAAAGATTGCTTGAAGCCTCTTGATGCTTGTCTCTTGAAAATGCTTGCTTATCTTGCCTTAGTTATGAAATAATGACTTGAAAACTTGCTTATATAGGCATTAACACCTAATTTACTGCTATTTAGATCTCAAAGGTAGACATCCACCAAGAATTTGAATTAAAAAGGTGAATTTCCCACTCAAATTTGAAAAAGACCCCAAATGGGACTCATTTACCCAAGGTGGTGAATGTGTCCCACCTAGGGGACTCATTCACCCAAGGTGGCAAATGAGTCCCACCTTAGCATTTTGTGGTGGTTTTTTGGTATTTTTGGTGTTTTAAGTGATTTTGTCAAGTTTTTAGGTGAAATAAGCGCCAAGATCAGAAATAATGGGTCTTAGGAGTCTATAAATGATGACTTGACAAGATAATTAACACAAATGTGCCAAAACAGGTCCAAATTAAGTGTGAAATTACATCACTTTCAAGAGTGTACAATTTTCTACACTACATTTAGCCCCCACTTTAGCCCCCAAATGACTCTAAATGCATATATAAGCTAAACGACTCCAACAATAACCTTTGTTTCATAAAAGGATACACATATAATTTAATCATAATATGGGAGAATGAAGCTCCCACTATAGCTATCTCCAAAACCACAATGTTAGGAACTGCATCCTACAACACGAATTCATTAGTTTTCCAAAAATCCTCTTATCTAAATTTTTCTAGAAATGAATTTGAGGGTATATGTATACCCCCTTGATTCCGCTTGCTTTATAGAGGTGGAATCAAGGCATCATTCTAGCCCCATCGAGTAGGATAGGTCATATCATAGGGTATTTCTATGTACCATAACTCATGATGATATACATTTGATGAGGATGGGAATGGAATCATGATTCCAACACAACAAATGATGTCGAAAGTGGAGCTCTCTAGCACTTGTTGTTTTGGTTTGAATGAAAGGAACTTTTTAACCCTAATATAGTAAAAACCTTAATTTTAACTTATATAAGAGAAAAATGTGAAGTAAATTTTAACTATTTTATCATTTACCTTTCTGTAGCTAGAGAGTGATTGAAGAGTAGTTGAAGATGTCAAGACGATGAGACTACGAGCCTACGAGATTGGACATCCTACAAGACCAGGTGGCCCACAATGAGCATATTCATTAGGTGAGTTGATTTTTCTACCTTAGCTTTGTCTTTATGCATTTATTTTTTGTTTTTTATGCATTTCTAGGTTAATATAGGGCCTTGAAAAAGTTCGATAAGCATCCCCTTTTTTGCAAAGTGTCCCTTTTTTTCATGAAGTGTCCCATTTTTTTGTAAAGTGTGTCGTTTCTTTGTGAAGTTTCCCAAAAGGGGTGTAAAGTGTCTAGGACTTTTAGGAGAGTACACTAGAAAAACTTTAGTACACTTTTTTTAATTTTTGATGTAAATATTTAAGATTTTAGGCTGCTTATAGGACACATTTTTTCTTTTTGTTAGATTACCACCCATTCACGACAGCATTTGGGTGGCAGACATATTAGATGCCTTCAAGATTTAGCCCCCACTATTTCAATAGAGGACATAGAGATTTTGCATACCACGAGATTATACTAGGCGTACCTCATGCCCTCCATGAGGTACCATGATCCTATGTTGGTGGCATTAGCAGAGTGATGGGACCGAGACACATCCACATTTCATCTGCCTATCGTTGAGATGACCATTATGATAGAGGATGTACAACACATACTCTGAGTTCAAATTTAGGGCGAGAGTACCTTTCATGGCAGAGCAGTCATTCTGAGAGATGGAATATGACATGTAGTACTACCTTGGAGGTATAGTGCATGATGGGACGGTGAGGCTATGGATCGATCTAGTGATGTTGCTATACTCACAGGCCCCACTAGTTGCACAGATTATGATGTTGACAGTATCACTAGTACTCGTTCCTGACAACTGGGGAGCACACTTAGAGGGATGACTATTACACATGATTCAAGGGACAGTAGAGCATAGGACCAT
>VDFB02193867.1:475463829-475524952 GCA_007258455.2 Sequoia sempervirens | reverse complement strand
CATAAATGTACTAGGTGCATTAGTTAGTCCAAATGGCATGACCAACCACTCATATAATCCCTCATTTTTCTTGAAAGCAATCTTCCATTCATTTCCCTCTTTGATCCTGATATGATGGTATCCACTTTTTAGGTCTATCTTGGTGAAATACTACACAAATGAACACCAGATTTACGTGGGAAAACCCTTACAGGAGAAAAAACCACCACACCAAGAAAAGCCTCTTTGTATTACAGTAATGGAAATTACATACGGAGATCAGACTTATCCTTTTGATGTCAATTTACGTCAGCAAATTCAATGATCAACTTTGCACAGAACATCTCATTTACAATGCACTCTCAATTGAATTCACACACACTGATCACACATTGAAAACAATCATCAAACAAAACATCATCTATGATTTTAGAGTATATCCATGTCGTCCACAGTCTGTTGATCTTCCTCATAGGAATGGCCACAACAGTCTAACTGCCAATGGTTCCCATTCTTCTTCTCTAATTGGTCGAAGACGCATCATGTAGGGAATTCTCCCAATTAGTCAAAAATGTTCAAATAGTATTTGCATGACAGTGAGACACTAACCGTGTCTCCCTGATGCCATAAGACTCGATTGTAGTTATCACCTAGAGTCATAACCATTGGAAAAATGTTATACCGAACACAAATCCATCTTGTGAAGATCTATCGACAAGAGTTCTGCTATCACCAAGAGTCTCATATATCTCTATGTCATACCAATGTTCATTGTGCAAAGTTGTCGGCGAGACAAGCTATATCGTTGAGACTTCATACCGACAATCAACACATGTAGCTCTATCAGCAAGACTACTGCTATTGCCGAGAGGTCATACCAATGTTCAAAAGTCACATCGACATCAACATTCCCATCGGTGAGACTTACTCTATCGGCAAGATTGACAAGACCTTTCACTAATATACTCAGCAAACCCATCGCCTAGACAATCACTAGTCGCTATAAGTCATAATGAGCCCTCAAGTCATATTGATATGAACATCCATCAACAAGACTTAGGTTGTCACTAAGAGTCACCTTGCAGGTTCCAAGCCACCACAAGTTCATCCTTTGCCAGGAGTCATACCGACAATAGACTATACCATCGGCGAGACAATAATCTGTCACCAAGAGTTCTTACTGAGCCTTCATGTAACCTAGATGACTTCAAGTGTATAACCATAGGTGAGACATATCTTGTCGGGATGAGTTATACTGAATGTTCAAGCCTCTCCCCGATGACTTCAATCACCATGAGTCTCCTTGACAACCACTAGGAACCAAACCGTCGGCCAGAGATCTCCCCAAGCGGAGAGAGATAGAAAACTCACAGGAATAGAAATGCCATAGTGGTAGTTCCAGTCAGTAGGACAACAACAAGGTATCGACAACCTGAGCATTCCACAAGGTTGCACAACTGCTAGTCGGCCAGACAGTAAGAATGTCACATCAACTTTGCTCTTTTAGAGGTTTCATGCCAAGAAGTTTGAGGCACATTTTCCAACAAGTCTAACTTAGGAAATATTAAATGGTAAACAAGAGCACGATGATCAACAAACCTAAATAATTAATAAAATCTCAACCATTGATTTCTAAAAATCTAATGGTTCTTATGTTATTTTGGAGGTTTCAATTCAAAAATCTAGTGCTTCAGAGATTTACTTTTGGAATGTAACTACAGTCGTTCATCAAAAAATAATTGAATAGTCATGGTTATATTGATTCACCAATGGTTTTTCTTATCCATTTGGAAATAGGTTTAATTCGCCAATGCATATATTTTTTGGTTTGAATTTTTTTTTTAATCGCCAACAAAATCATTTTTTTATTTGAAAATAGGTTTAATTCGCAAATGGAATTTTTTTTAGGTTTGAAAATAGATTTTAATCACCAATGAAAATATTTTATCAGTTTTTAAAAAATTGCAATTCGCTAGGATTTTCTACATTACTAATTAGAAAGGATTCGCCAATTGAGATTATTTTTTTTCCTTGAAAAACAAAAAAAATTGCCTCTAAAATTAATATTTTTATCAGGAAGTATACAAGATTTTCTAGGATTTTACACCCTTGCTGAGGGGGGGGGTTTCTTAAAATTTTCCCTACTAATTATGAAGTATTTTAGAGCATTATTCAAGTATCAAGCATCATGTCAAAGTCTTCATGCATCATGTTTGTTTTTGAGCTAACATTTGTGATGTAGGGTTTTTTATTTCAAGCAAGCATTCAAGTCAAGATCCATATCATTCAAGCAAGAATCAAGATCTACATCCATTTGAACAAATTTATACATGTTTGCAACATCTTATTTTAGGGTTTGGTGAGTTTCAACATACCATTGTGTTCATTCATCATTCCTCCTTTTCATTTCATTTCATTTCAAGGTTTGATTAGCAATATGATGTTTGACCAAGGTAAACCCCTTTCTACTAACAAATCAACATTTTCCCCTCTCTTTAGTGTGTGATTTGTAGATCTAGGTTGAAGACACATTGAAGAGAAATACTAGAGAAAAGTTGTTAAGTTTGAAAAGTTGTCCAAGTTGTCACCTTGCTTTGAAGATCACGAAAAACCTTCTAGAGAGCATAATTCAACAATTCAGACCCAAAATCTAGTGGAGAAGATAGAGAAGTGATGCAGAGCAGGGTGGAGTAGGTTCAAACATCACAATTCAAAAACTAAACTTCAATTCTCAAAACCCCAACAATGGTGGATTTCTCACAATTCATTGTTTCTCCTCCTAAGTTTGCAAACTTAGTTTTTTTGACATATCCTAGATACACCAACTCCCTTTTTACAAAACTAGATTTCTTCAAATTAATCAACAAATTTTCCTCCCTTAGCTTCTAAAAAACTTTTTAGATATGCATGAGGTGCTCCTCCAATGTCTTACTGAAAATTAGAATATCATCCAAATAAATAATAACAATTTTTCCTAAAAAATATTTTAATACCTCATTCATAAGCTACATAAATGTGCTTGGTGCATTGGTTACCCCAAAAGGCATGACTAACCACTCATACAAGCCCTCCTTGGTTTTAAAGGTTTTTTTCCATTCATCTCCTTCTCTAATTTGTATTTGGAGATATCCACTCTTCAAATCTATCTTCGTGAAGTACTCAGCTCCACTAAAATAATCCATAACGTCATCCATCCTTGGCAAGGGAAATCTATACTTGATGGTGATCTTGTTGATGGCTCTAAAATCTATACACATCCACCATTCCCCATCCTTCTTTGGTGCTAGTACTGTAGGTACTGCACATGGACTCAAACTCTCTTGAATCAATTCCTTCCGCAACAACTCTTGCACTTGTTTATTCAACTCTTCACTCTCTATTGGAGTCATATGATGAGTTGCCTTATTTGGAAAACTAGCTCTAGGAATCAAGTCCATATGATGACTAATATTTCTTACTAGAGGCAATCCTTTAGGTATGTTATCAGAAATAATAGCTTGAAACTCATTCAACAAATCCAAAACCTCTATAGGTACCTCAATAGTATCTTTTTATCAACTCTAGGGATCAATGCAAAACACATATGCTCATGCTTCATACCTTCTAGGAAATTTCTTCCATCAACCAAACAAATTCTTGCATTATTGTATACCTTTTCCTCTACCTCTTTCAAGGGCTTCAACTTATGATGAACTCCATCCTTTATCAAAGAATAGGTGTTGGTATGTCCAACATGTACTACTCGCCGATCAAACTACCATGGTCTAGCTAACAACACATGACAAACATCCATAGGAATAATATCACACAATACCTCATCATGGTAATTTCCAATCCTTAACTTTTCTAGACATTGTTCATTTACCAAAGCTTTATGGTCCTTCTACAACCAAGCAATTCAGTACGGATTTGGATGCCTTCTTCTCTCCAATTGCAACTTACTAACCATATCTTCTAAAACAAGGTTATCAGTACTACCTCCATCATTAATAACATTGAAAACTTTACCTTCACACTTACATCTTGTGCAAAACAAATTCTTCCTTTGAGTTGGCTCTTTCTCCTCATTCAACAAGGCTCTTCTAGTAACAAGAACCTCTCCTCTTTTTGCATCCTTAGAATGTGAAGAATCAACATCTTTGTCTACATGTACAACTCATGCATTACCATCAGGTCTTCTATTTGTCCTTCCTTGATGTTGAGGACACTCATATTCCCTATGCCCTTCTTCTCCACATTGGAAAAAGGTTCCATGAAAGCCTCCTCTCCCTGTTCCTCGTCCAGATCTTCCTCTTCCTTTTTGTTCTCCATTGAAAGGTGTTATCTCCTTTCTAATTCTGGCTGCTAGTGGATCCTTCGCACTTCTTTTGGTCTTCATTTTGACCTCCATATGACCATCCACTAGTCCTTCCACCATAAACTCCACCTCTTTGCTTACTTTCAAACCTCCTATTCAACTTCTCTTTTACCATCAAAGCACACTAATATGCATCTTCAATGGTAGACATTCTTACCAGACTCAGCTCTTCTTGAATGCTTGGTTTCAACCCATTTATGTAATGGGAAAATTTCTCCTTGTTGGCCTCAGAATGACCCATTCTGATCAAGACTCGGTAGAATTCTTTTGTATACTTCGTAACAGATTTTCTTGCTTGTTTCAACCTTGCATCTTCTTCAACAAATCCAACTCATAGTCCCCATGAATGAACTATCTTTTCAAATTTTCCACCATTTGATCCCATCTTGTTATTTTCTCTTTTCCTCTTCTATTTCTTTCCAATTGGACTTCTTTCCACCATATGCTAGCATGGCCTTTCAATTTGGCCTTTGAAAATTTGACCCTATCTGAGTCCTCTATTTCCTCATACTCAAAATACTCTTCCATGTCATTGATCCAATCGATCAGCTCCTCTGGATTTAGGTTTCTAGAAATATTAGAAACTTTTATCTTTGGCCTCTTTCCAATCTTGGAAATGGCCCTAATCAATTTGACTTCTCTAGGATCCATTACACCCTATGCTTCCTCTTCGAAATGGCTCCTCATCTTTAGCCTCATCCTCAATTTCATCTCTTCTTCTGACATTAGCTCCCCTATGTAGCTCCTCTTGCAGTTCTTGAACTTGTCTCTAGAGGGCTTCAAAACCCTCTTCTGTTACCCCAACATTTCTCCCACCACGGTTTCTTCATGGAGGCATCTTTTTTCACAGACCCACAACCACAAGTCCTAGTGCAAACTACCTCACATTCGGCAATCTATTTACACACTCAGGAAAGCCTACTCTGATACCACTTGATGAAGAGTACTCCCCTTACAATAAAAAACTCACAAAAACAATAGATAATGGCACAAAAAAAATGCAATAAAGAAAGAAAATATTTTCTATTATCACTGAAATGAAAATGAAATTACAACATTATATTTTCCATCACATGGGCTTTCTGATTACATAAATATGCAAATTTGCAAATCAAAGCCACCATCTACTCTGCTCTAACCTCCCCTTTGTAGTCCCTCTTTACATCCTTTTATTTGGAAGGTGTAATCGCCCTATAATCTTTTGGAAAGTGTAACCACCCTAGAATCTTTTAGAAAGTGTAACTTCCTGAAGATATTTTGAAATTTTATTTTGGTATTACAACTTTACGGGGTCATAACTTTTGATCTGATCGTTAGATTTTCAATCATAATACCTTTTCGGAAAGGTCTCGAGAAAATGATGTGGTAAAAAGTAGGTCCACGCTAGCTACTTTTGTTTTTGACCAATTTTTAGGCCCATCCATAGCTTCTAATTGCCTCATAATTGACCCTGAAGATTTTTCTAGGATTTTTGAAAATTAAAATTTTAATATCTCTCAAATGGCAAATGGTATTGAAGTGATTTCTTCACCATTGGCTTCAATTTACCATTGTGGAGGTTTGTGTAAGATTTCATGTCCAACTATGCATAAATGCAAATTTACCAAAAAAAAGAAGTAAACCTACCAAATTTAGCCTTTATTGAAAAGAAACAACATTTTTCCAGGTGATACAAGATTTCTCTTACACCCTGGATGCTCCTACATCAAAGTTATCCTCTTCATGCATAATTTGAGTCCCTCACTCACCTCCATGGGAACTTGATGCTTGCTTGTCTAGGCACTTCCATGTTGGATGACCGAATTGGCTACAATTGTAACATCATCTTGAAAAGGTGTTTAAACCTCTCCCTTGTCATGGAACCTTCCTTTACCACCAAATCTTCTTCCTTTGAAGTTACCTCTACCACTTGACTCACCACTTTTCTCTTGATGGCTGCTTGATTCACCTTGTTGCTTTTATGACTACCCTCTTGCACCAAAGTTGCCTCTACCTCTGAAATTATTTACCCTACCTCTTCCTTGTTGCTCTTGTCTTATTTTGATCCTTTCTTTTGCCATGATAGCTAATTGCAAATACGCCTCAACTATCCTAGGTGTTGTGAGACCAATTTCATCTTGGATATTGAGCCTAATCCCATTCAAATATCTTGCAACCTTTTCTACCTCATCTTTAGTATGTCTTGCTCTTATACTCAGTTTATATAATTCCTCAGTATATGCCATCACATCTATCTCCTTTTGCTTTAAATTTTGCGGCTTCTTAAAGGTTTGTATTGCATAATATGCAGGTAGAAATTGTGCCTTCACCTTAGCTACCATTCTATCCCATGAACTTATATTTTCTTTCCCCTTCTTTACTCTTTCTTCTTAGATGTAGTTCCACCATGTTAGGGTAGGGCCCTTCAACTTGGTTTTTTCAAATTTCACCTTCTTATCTTGTATAGGTCCTCAAATTCAAAAAAATTACCCAAAGCATCTATCCAACCCAAAACTTCTTCACTACCCATTTTTCCACTGTACATAGGTACTTCAACTTTCACCTTTGGAGTATTATCCCCCTTGATAGACTTTAGCATCCTGACCATTCTTATTGCTTCAGGGTCAAGTCCTCATCATCATGGACTCCTACTAGAGAGTTCTCACTCTCACCCTCATCCTCCTTATCACTTTGGTCACCATTGACCATACCTCTTCTTTGGTTCTTCTCCAGGGCTGCAATTATGGTAAGAGCAGATTCGTGAGACTCCTTCTATAGCCTCACCTCCATTACATATTGTTCCTTTATTTCTCTAACTTCTTTATCTATTGGATTGTTCTTTGGAGGCATCTTGATTATGCTAATTCTCATTCACTTTCCTACTTCACAATCAAAACCTATGCTCTAATACCATGTAATGTAAAGCAGGGTGTAGTAGGTTCAAACAACACAATTCAAACAATTCTTTAAGTCTCAAAATCCCAAAAATGGTGGATTGTTCACAATTCCTTGTTTCTCGTTCTAGGTCTACAAACCTAGTTTTTTCTGACATATCATTTAGAGATGGTCATTTCTCCTCAAACCTTTGACCATTTCAGACACCCATTAGGCTCTTTTGTAACATATCTCATTTGTGACTTAGGTTTTTTTAAAAACTTTCTCCAAAATACATCTGCTAGATGCTAAAACTAGGCCAAATTAGGCCACTTTTCAAAAGCGCCTGTAAGAAATTCAAACACCAAACACTAGAACTTCACACCAGTAGTTCTAACATGTCACATAGGGTTTGAAAATGAATTTTTTATCACCAAACTTCATTACCAATTTTCTATCCTATCAAATCCCTAGCCTACCTAAGACTAACACATGAAGATGCTAGGCTAGGGTATGGAAAAAACCACCCAAAACTCCGTCCCATACTCTAAACAACAACAAAAATATTAAAAGAAAAAAAAATCCCTCCATTCCACCAAATTTGACCAAGATTCAATGGTGGAATGGGATGCTATTCATGATTTTTGTTACAAACCCTTAAACTTAGGGTTTCTCAAGTGGTTTCTAGAAAATTGCTTCAAACTCCCTTATTTCTTAATGGAAAACAATCACACCACAAAAAAATTATAGGGGATTCATTTCTTGAAAAATTTAAATGACTTTTCAGATCATTAACCAACTCTACAGGCCATATAGAACCAAAATCTACATGAAGACACAAAATGTGGAGACTGATTTTGGGTGTCCAAGGTGCTCTTGCTCTTCTAGGGCTTTTCACCTAGAAGGAGAGAAATGGGCCCAAAATGCTAATTTCTACACTCAAGATTAATGTTAAATTGATGAATTATGCCTAATAATGATGTCCTAATGTAAAAAACTAAAAATAAATAAATTGATTTATTAATGCTAAACCTAACAAATGTAAAGTGTTGGAAAACACAATGATGTATGCAAAAAAATTTAAGAATGCAAGTAAATGATAACAAAATTAAATAGAATTGGAGATGTGCACCTGGAATATGGAATCTAATGTAGAGAGGCTCTGGAATCCTATAAAATTGACTAGAAATGTTGACTGGGACACTTACGCCAAGCTAGGTGACTTAGTCCAATTTTAGAGAAATCTGCCAAAACAGGAATTTGCCAAATGGGTATTCCAAAATGTAAAAATCAATTTTAAAGCCTAGCAGTGGGACTAATTTGCCATAGATGGCGACTTAGTCCATTTGGGAATTTCTAGAATTTTGCGATAGGATTTTGTAGCTTTCAATCCGCACTTGCTTTTTTGAAAGTGTTTGGATATGAATCTGAAAAAAATGGGTTGAAAGAGTTCTCCAAGCTTCAATTATGGCTTTGTTGACTTTGATGACTTTAACGGATTGAAAACACCTTTTTGACACTTTCCTCTTTAACAAATCTACATACAAGGTCGACAAACACACATGGAAAGAGGGGAAAAAGGGTTAAGGGTTAGAGTATAAGGGTTTGCCTTGGTCAAACCCCACTTTGGTAATCAAACCCTAGGTAATGAAATAAAATAAGAAGAGAATGATAAATAAACAACATGCAATGTCATAAACTTACCAAACCCTTGATGTGTAAATATGAAGGTATGCAATGAAGTGCTCTAATGGATGAATTGATTATGCTAAGAGTGCTTGAATGCTTGAGAATGATTAAGTGAATGAATTCTTGAATACTTGATGAATTAGGAGATGTAAAATGAGGGGGAAAACCCTTATTTATATTTTATTTTCCATTATTTTATGAAAATAACATGTATCACAAGCGGACCTCAAGGGTAAGAGAATAAAATCTCACCAAGAAATTAGAATTATTTTGATTTTTGTGCCTAGTGGAACTAAGTTACTCCAAGTGGCAACTTGGTCCCACCAAGGAAATTTCACTAGGTGTCAGAAATTAAAGTGCATTAAATAAGGTTTAACAAGAATATCCTGAAAATTTTACTTGAGTAGGGCTAAAAAGTGCATTAAGGGATTATTTAAACATAAGAAATCATTTTAAATTATTGATGATAAGTCTAGAAAAGTGTGAGAGTTTGTTACAACTCCTTACAACACTTTGAAATAAGACTTGGTAAGTGGTAAAAATGAGATACATTTAAGTGAATTATAATGAAAGGGTCCTATAAAAGTGTGAAAGTGGGTTACAACACTTCACAACACTTTTATAAGACAACCTAGAAGTCTTAGTGATTCTCAAGGGTCCAAGACCTAATGTGAATGTGTTGGCCACATTACAACATTAAATCTAGGAAAAATTAAGCCAAAGTCCATAAGAAAGACTCAAGTGAGCATAAAAAGTCAACTATACATTTTTTGGCGATACATCAAGCCCCCACATTAGTGAGAGGATGAACCTACTTCAAACTCCCACTAAAGTGGCCCAACATGCGTATCAAAAGGGATCCAAATGCACTCATGTTGGTAAGATGAGACAACAACAATCAAGAGGGATGATCAAGCCCCCATGATCACAATCCTATGGAAAACGACAATAAATACAAAGGAACACACATGAAAATGATGAAAATGAATGAAAGAAAGCTTCGATCCTTTTTCCAACCCAGTGTGGATCAGATCTAGGCTATTAGTTTGGAACAAGAAATGTGTACTCACTTTAAGGTGATAGAACTCATGGTTGTCCATCGGGTGAGAAGGTCCAAGTATACTCACTCTAGGGCCACGAAACTTTTGGTTGTTAGTGGGGTGAGAAATCCACAACATACTCTTGGGCCACAAAACTTTTGGTTGTTTGTGGGGTGAGAAATCCACAAGGTGGCTATGGGGAAAAGTTGTGCTTCAGAATGAGCTTCTCACTCAACCATATCAAAGTTATAGCTCCTGATAACTTTAATAAGGTGTCACAAAGAACAATGTCATTTCATGCTTCATGAGATAAGAAAATATTCGTCTGCTTAGAACTCATGAAAAAAAGCAATGGAACCATAGGCATGCAAGCTGTGTTATGTAAGGTGGCCATATAAATGCAAAATGTAACATGCAAAAGAATGTTCAAAGGAGTCTCGTTTAATTCATGCGAGGTCTATAAAGTAGGGAACATTGTGTCTAATGTCTCCAAGAGAGGATTCATCAAATAATAGAATATTCACAACTTAGGGGATGTAGTGTGTCGTATCAGGCCACTAAGGGAATGTAATATGTTGAGATAGATCACACTCATAAAAGACATCACACTCAATGTCATCCATAAAGCGACAAACACATCGTATAAAGTAACAAGGTTGCACTAAGAACCAAGAAAAGAGAAAAAAAAGAAAAATGAATTATGCCAATGTATTCCTCACTTTAAAGGAATTGCTACACATTGTTCTGTGAGTAATTACTTTAAAGTAGCAAATGAAAAATGCAAAAAGAAACAAAACATGAAAGCCAACTTAGAAAGCCCCTATGCCAAGTCATATGTTTTCGAGTAAGGTTGTATCATGTGAAGGAAAAGGGAACACAAGAAAGAGGTTGCCCCCAAAAGAGGAACACACCAAACACATAAGGTATCTATGGATTTGGGGTCAATATGTTTGTTTCTGCAATGTTTTGTTTAAAGAGCTCAGAACTGTCATCATTCCCCAAATACACATAGAATTGGAAGAATGACACAAAGAGAGCAAAAAACAAAAGAAAAATAATGTTAGAAGATTAATCTTTACTTGGTAAAGGTTATTCTTTCATTGTAATTATTTATTAACTTGTAGGAATATTCCAAAGGAATCCCTACAAGTCTTTTGTCTTTTTGTCTTCTCACACATGTATGAGGATGACTCATTTTATTCTTAATTCCTTTATTAAGGAATATTTGTAGCCACCTTGTTAAGAGGTGACACATTGAACACGCATAGATGAATAAAGACATTTATTGAGTTGGGAGTTACATTTTAACTCCTCTTCTCACCTCTATTTATTGAGGTGTTTCTCCTCTCATTCTTCATATTCAAGCAAGCAAGCTTAAGGCTTAAGTGCTCTTTGTCTTTGTATCATTCTTAGGCATTTTGCCTCCATTCATAATATTGGGGTTTTTTCTTGTTTTTCCCCCTTATCAAATTATTGACTCCTTTGCATTTGGTGGTGCTTGGTTTGGCTTCTTTATTTCTCAGTAATCTCTTTCCTTCAAACAATTCTCATTAGTTAGTACTTTCCATTGCTCATTTATTTTTCCTTTCATGGTATCCGAGCTTGGTATTACTAATCTTTTGTGAGTTGCATTGTCGAAGGTTTACCAAGTTTTTTAAGCACACAATTGGAGGCACTCTAAGAGAGAAGGAGAAGAGCCAAAGTCTATTTTTGCTTCTTATTTGATATTTGTTTTTCTAACTAGTTTTATTGTGCAAAAATTTTAGTTTTTTTAAAAAACCCAATAAGGGTTTATCTTATTTTCTAAACTCCAATTCAAAGTTTTCTAATCCTTTGTGTAGGTCATATCATGTAAAATTTTCTTAGTTTTTTTACAATATTAGTTTAAATATGAAAAAATCCCATTATAATCTGTAAAAAAAAAATCACTATATTTTATATTTTGTAAAAATATATATATATTTTTTTGCTCTAGCCTTAATTTTAGCTTAATTTTTCCTAAAATATTTCATATTATTTTCTTTAAAAAATAAATTATTTTATTTCAAAAAAAAATCTCTTTTAATAAAAATTTGTTTTTCTCCGTAAAATCAAAATAAATCAAATATTTTTTCAAAATAGTAAATAAGCATTTCTTTTTTAAATCTTTTTCAAGTCTACTTTCAAAAATTAAAATAAAAAAACCCCTCTACTTTTTTGTTCATTGATAATAATACTAGCTATTGCACTTTTTGTGTGCAATTGGGTACGCCGAAATTTTTGGTTGGAATAGTTATATTGTTTGAAATGCAAATTTTTTTAATTTGAGCTCTTGTTGTATTATTATTTTGAAATGAAACTTTTTTTAATTTGCATTTAATAGTGAACATATCGGTTGAGTATCAAAGGTTATAAGCAAAAATCTCAAATGGTTTGGATATTTGTTTAACACTTTTCTTGGCTTTGACATGAACAATCAAGATGGATTCAAATTATTCAATGGTTTGGTTATGGTTGAGGAGGTATGGAGGAATATTTCATAAGGGTTTGTGCCACTACTATATTTTGTGTTCCTAACTCTGATACAACCATTGGAGATGACATAAGTACTATTGGTCTCGCTGACATTGTAGAACCACTCTACAAGATATTAATGGGCAAGTTGGGATATATGATTTCAAACTCACAGAATTGTAACAGCATAACATTCAATCGCAAGGATATGTGAAGTAAAAACAATATACCATAATAGCTATGGAAATAGAAGTAGAAAAGTATGACAAAAAAAGTAACTGTGCTTGCTATCAAAATGTAGAAAAAGAGCATGGTGACAAAGACATTACATTATTTATTGGAAATGGCAGGTGTATATTCCAATTTTGGAGTGAATTTAAACTATCAAAGGAAAAAGGTACATATGTCACATTTCTTGACATGGCCTAAGTTTGCATCTGATCTGGATTACCTAATAACTCATAGATTTTGGACTAATCTTCCCTTAATATATTTATATTTTATCTAAATCTGATCTGATATTGGTTGTATAATTTCTAATCGGATCCTGTACTTATATTGTTGATTTTTATGTTGTTCTTAAATATTCATCCATAATTATTAGGAATAATCAGAAGGGGATCTGACAAACACATTTTGGGAACAATAAGCTTTCTCGACAAAGCAAATGGGTACACCGAAGAGGTGCGGAATTTCATTTAGGGAAAAAATTGGTGTATTTTTTCATAAATTTGTGTAGTACACGAGGTCAATTGGTAGACCATTTAAAAATATGATGTTGTTTGTGCAACAAACATCTCAACATAGAAACAAAAAAATTAAAACAAAAGCTCTAAATTGGTATGATAATCAACTTACATTACCAACAAGCTCATATTATGTCTAGAATAGGGAGAAATAGAGAGATAGGGATAGAGAGAGGGAGTGATAGAGGGGGGAAGAGAGAGAGGGGGGTAAGGAGATAGAGATAGGGATAGAGACAAAGTGGAAGATATGTATAGAGATGAAGATGGAGATGGAGATGGAGTAATGGTAGAGAGAGATAGAAAGATAGAGGTAGAGGAGGAAATAAAGATAGAGAGAGGGAGAGATAGATATAAGAGGCAAAAAGATATAGATATAGATGTCTAGGAAGACAGAGAGGGAAAGAGAGATGGATAGAGATGGATGGATAGAGAGAAAGAGACATGTCCAAAAATAGATTGGGAGAGAGGAAGATAGAGGTAGAGATGAAGAGAGGGAGAGAGAGAGAGAGAGAGAGAGAGAGAGAGAGAGAGAGAGAGAGAGAGAGAGAGAGAGAGAGAGAGAGAGAGAGAGAGAGATGGGAAGATAAAGAGAGAGATATAGATGTATGGGAAGAAAAAGGGAGGGAGAGGTAGAGATAGAGAGATAGATAAGGGGACAAGGAGGGAGTGAGGGAGAAATAGAGATGGGGAGAGAAATAGGAGAGATAGAGAGAGGGGAGAGAAAGAGAGAGATAGTGATAAATGAGAAGAGAAAGAGAGATATAAAGATCTATGGGAAGAGAAAGGGAGAGAGGTAATGATAGAGAGATAGATGGGGGGGATAGGGAAGGAGTTATGGAGGGTGAGTTAGGGAGAGATAGAGAGAGGGAGAGAGAGAATAGGAGGGAGATAGAGAAAAGAGAGAAAAGAGGGGGGATGGGAGAGAAATATGGGGAGATAGAGAGAGGGAGGGAGATAGAGAGGATAGAGAAGTAGAGAGATATAGAAAGAGGGGTTGATAGGTAGATATAGAGAGAGAGGGGGAGATGGAAGGATAGAGGAAGAGGGTACATGAACATATGTTCCCTTGTTTGATATGGGCTTGCATTAAAAAACTATCATTTGAAATATAAAGTATAACTCTCAATGAGTTCTCAAATAGGTCTTGTGTGATACCCTCCAAAGCATTCAAAGAATCAATCTCCAATTTGCTATCTAATTCATCATTAAATCTCTCCCTGAGCTCTTTTTCCTTATCCAAGATATAAAAACTTGCATGCCCATGAATTGAGTTGTTGTATTTATCTATTGGTACAATTCGAGTGAAGAAGAAGAGAGTAGATGCATACTAACTTTCAAATTGGGATCCAAGGGCATTCTATATCCATCTATTTGAATTAAATGGAAAAAAGAGTTACTTGAACAATTAGATAGCAAATACCTTACTACACTTGATAATTCATGAGACAAAAGAAGAACAAGTGTAAAATCAACCCCTAAAACTAATTTATACTAATGACAATCCAATCCAAAATAAGAGAAGATTCACATTATAGACAAGAAGTTGTCACTAAATAGGTGTTCCTCACATAGAACATCATCCTTTGATTTTGAAAAATTATTAATTCTCAATACAAATTTGATATTCTTTAAAATGAAAAAAAAAATCAAAAGCAAAACTTTCAATTATAATGGAACCATGATTTTCTGCCCAATATGAAAACCATGTTTTTCTACCCAATATGACTTATTAGGCTTTTGGTTTGCTTGGACACAATCCAAGGAAGGATGCTAATTTCCACTTGAGAACTTCGTGGGTGCAAAATTTTCTCCAAAAGTTCACATTACACATCGTCGAGCTTTGGGAGGTTGAGGGCACGCAACACAAAATGCAAATGTGGTTGGTTTGTCGGCATCATGTCTTTTCTTGCCATCTGGTATGAGTTTGATAGGCCTTTGAGGTACTCAGTGACGATGAAACATCACTGCACAACAATGATCTAGTCATTAAAGCAAGTTGATAGAGAAGAATGTGAATGCACACAAGTCAAGAATGCTTAAGTATCATTAGACAACAAAGAATAAAGTGAACATGATTGCAAAAGTACACATTTGATCAAATCAACATTGAACATTAGAGATTGAATCTAAATTACATGAGATTAACCTAAAAATATAGAATTGACTCGTAAAAATGCTTAAGTTTATACAAAGTTCACCTAACCCAAATTAAGTTCTAAAGAACAAAATTATTTTTTAGCTTAATTAGCAAAAATACTTTTATTATGATAAATCTCATAAATAAATACTTCTTTTACTTCACATATAATTTCCTAAAATAATATTCATTATTAGATCTATTTACCTAGGTTATTGACAAGCGTGACCCATTTCTTGTGCTTACTCTTTATACAAATAAATGCGAAATTCCACGCAACAATTCAATGTGAGTGCGTGGATATGTGTATATGAAGCTCAGCTTCTCCATACCATTTTCCCAGGTGAACGGAAACATGAAGGAAAGTCGCACTTCATTCTCCATACTGGGGGACTTTTAATAAATGCAATACGTCCAGCCATCGGTCAAATCCTACGGTGGCAGAGGAAAAATTTTCACATGCCCTCTGATGAAGGATAAGACTGACGTTAAAACATACAAAAAAAGCAGTTTTACCGACGGAAAAGGAAAGCGAAAATAAGACTGACGTCAAAATAAACGGTAAAAATGCACAGAAAAGATTGGACGGGTGAAATCATTTGTATCGTCTCCCGATGAGTTTCAGTCGTTGATAGCTAAAAAATAGGCTGGCTCTTCTCAAATTGGATACGTCTTCGGCGCATTAATACCGGCGACTGGCGACTGGTGACTGGCGAGAAAGTAAAGCGGACTGCGTGCAAAGCGGACGCCGTGAAAAACGGATGACGTGAGAAGCGGTGATCGTGGTGGCGTGAAAAGGGACGGAATATCGAACGAAGAGCAAACATTCTTTCGTCTCCAGGATGGCTTCAGCCATCGATTTAAAAATATAGTCTGGCGCAGTTCATAGTAGGATACGCCTTCGGCGTAAAAAATATCAAAAAAAAAATCTTTTAACAATTAAAATAAACCCTTGAAGCCTCAAGCCCTTCGTGCCACTCGCCTTTATTCTTCTTGCTTCTATTCTTCTCGCTGCTGCAATCTCTTTACCTCTGTCGTGGCCTACCTTGCATCTGCGTTTGCTGTGACCCCGAAACTGGAGTTGTCTTTGCCCTCCGTGTCCTCTGCCCATCCCCTTCCCTATGCAATGCTCTTCTGCGTTTTTACCCTCTATTTATCACTGCATTTTTCTTTCAATTATTAGCCGATAGGCTACTCTATGTGGGGGAACCCCACCGGCATTTCCCCCAGTCTGATGCCGAAAAATCTTTTGTTTTGTTCTCGTCTTTCAAGCTACCCAGTCACGTCAGATTTTTCATTGAATTTCAATTCCATTTAAATTTTATGAATTTTCCTATAGCCGCACTGTAATCTGATGGCAGAGGACCTCACCACCTGTCAGACGAATTACATACTGCACATAATTCCGTAAACCTACACCATTGGTCCTCTTGTTTGGGCTTCTACGCTCGCGAGGTTCGTCGTTAGACATGACTATGTTTTATGAAACATGCGAGCACGTTATTCCAAGAATTGGATGTGCTCCCAATGTATATGTATTAACCGTGGTAGGGTCAAGTTAACCCCAGTTGTGATAGTTGGCTGTTTTAGTTTTAAAATAATGGGAGTTGGTAAAGGTGAGTCAAATTGGCTGACTATGTTTTATGAAACATGCGAGCACGTTATTCCAAGAATTGGATGTGCTCCCAACGTATATGTATTAACCGTGGTAGGGTCAAGTTAACCCCAGTTGTGACAGTTGGCTGTTTTAGTTTTAAAATAATGGGAGTTGGTAAAGGTGAGTCAAATTGGCTGAGTAATGAGCAATTCTGAGTGGAATTTTGCCAATATTAATAAAAAAAAGTTGAAGCGGTTGGGCGGGGGTTTAAATTTCCTAGTTTGTTGGGATTGAGCTGGGGAGGAGAAATCATGGGATGAGTTGTCAATTTCACATTAGCCATTTTTTTGTATGCTGAGTTTTTCGTCCCTCTGCGCTCCCAAGGATTTTTTTCTTTTTCTTTTCGAGATCGTCGTCAAAGTGTAAATCAAAAGATTTTAATCAAGTCTATTCAGGGTCTCACATCTACATTATGGTAAAAGTGGCTCAATACTACGAGTAAAGTGTTTCTTTTTAAGTAGTTTTTAAATTTGAAATTTTCTTGAAATTTTCGGTCTCATTCTTCCATAAGTTTTTTTTATCATTCTGGCCTGGGTATGTTTCAAAAAATATTATTATAGACATTATAAAATTTCTTAGTCCCAATGAATGGTACACGAATTGTACTTTTTATCTTTTATTGAATTTTGAGTGTATAATATTTTTTTATATTTATTATTTTTTTAAATTATTGTTTATTTAGTTGATCTTTTATTGAATTTTGACTATGTATAATATTTTTAATATTTATATTTTTTGAAATTGTTGTTTATGTAATGATGAGTGTAAAAATAGTGGATTATATAATTTAATTTGTATGTATTTTTTAATTTATTTTAATTTTAAGTTTCATTTATTTAATTTCAAGTTAGATGTATAATTGTATAAATAGTTGGTTTTGATATGTAGTTAGTTGTAAAAATGATTTTGAGTTTTTAAATTTAAATTTAAATTTTTGGACCTATTTATTTTACCTATATTTAGTTGTTATGTGTTGATTTGAATTGTGAAACTTTTTACTTGCATCCTTGAAATTGAATGTAAGGACTACCCCAATTCATTCTATCGTATTGAGAGTTATCATTAAAAAAATATTCCACAGAATTTACTACAATTGTATCAACATTCAAGAACATTGTCACTACATTATATGCTTGCATCAACATCTAGACATACTACATGATTGCATGTTGTCCTTTTTTTTGTTTATTTGTGACTTGATATCCTTATGGGGTTTAACACAAGGAATATATTACATCCAATCAACCAATTGTACCCTCTAAATTTATTTAATGGTGTGGATCCTCCACTTGATTCATTTATTAAAGAACATCTACTTTTACACATTGTGGTGAATTTTGGATATATCAATTGACATTAAGCACATCTTGGTTGCATCAATTAATAAATATTAAATAGACATAAATAAACATGTATTTAATAATATATATTGATAATAGTAAATAAATTTAAACATATATATATATAGTGTTAATCAATCTGAGATTAATTATTAAATATAAATATATCTATTATAGGCATTAAAATGATCTCATTTTTTTTGCATTCTTGCATTCAAAGTTAATCAACTTGAAATATTTACATAACTTTAATGTGGATATCATATATATCTTATGGTGTTGTTACACAATAATATAGTGTTAGCAATGTTTATACATTATTATTGAAAAACAAATTGTGGTTGTGTTTATGCCCGAAGTGAAAATACTTGGGTTTCTTCTACCAAAAAATATGGGTTATAAAAGCCAGAATTTTTTTCTAGAAAATTAATATTGTAAGAAAGAAGAGCTTTTCAGAGTTATAGAGGTTGTCGAATGGCTAATATTCATTAGTATGGAGATCATAAAGGACAAATTGCCTGGTATTTTTTTGTGTGTTATAAAATCCAAACAATAAAAAAAATGAAAAGTGAAAAACTAAAGTTGTATTGGAAGTGTTGTTTTTGCAATGAATTGGAGAGGAGGGTAAAGAAGTAGAGAGGGAAGGATAGAGGAAGAGAGAGAGGAGGGGAAAGAAGTAGAGAGGGAAGAATAGAGAAAGAGATAGAGAGGAGGGTAAAGGGAAAGATGGAGGTAGAAAGTGATAAGTGAGATAGAGATAGGGAGGGAGAGAGAAGTGGGATATAAAGAAGTAGAGAAGGAAGGAGAGAGCCATAGAGAGTGAGAGAGAGAGAGAGGGAGGGAGAGAGAGGTAGAGAGGGATAGGGGAGATATAAATAATTAGAGGGGGAAGGAAAGAGTGAGAGAGAAATAGGTGGGATGAAGGGTGGGATAGGTAGAGAGGGATATGTGATATAGAGAGAAATAGAGAGGGAAGGAGAGAGAAAGAGGGAGAGAGAAGGGGGGAGGGAGGGAGAGAGAGGTAGAGAGGGATAGGTGAGATAGAGAAAGAGAGAGAGAGGGTAAAGAGGTAGAGAGGGAAGGATAGAGAACAAGAGAGAGAGGAGGGAAAAGTAGAGAGGGAGGAGAGAGAGAGAGAGAGAGAGAGAGAGAGAGAGAGAGAGAGAGAGAGAGATGAGGGTAAAGGGATGAAGGGAGGTAGAAAGGGACAAGTGAGATAGAGATAGGGAGGGAGAGGTGGGATATAAAGAAGTAGTGAAGGAAAGAGAGAGCCAGAGAGAGTGAGAAAGAGAGGGAGGAAGGGAGAGGTAGAGAGGGATAGGGGAGATATAGAGAATTAGAGGGGGAAGTAGAGAGAGGTACAGAGGAATAAGTGAGAGAGGGAGAGAAGTAGAGAGGGAAGGGGAGAGAGAGAGAGAGAAATAGGTGGGATGGAGGGAGGGATAGGTAGAAAGGGATATGTGATAAACAGAGAAATAGAGAGGGGAGAGAGGAAGAGGGAGAGAGGAGGGAGGGAGAGGTAGAGATGGATAGCTGAAATAGATCACTACTTTCTTCATTTCATCCACTGCTTTTCACGACCATAAATAATGTGGGCTCAGCCTATCGGCGTAAGTACTGCACCTCATTGGGGTGCAAGTGCTAGTTATAAGTTCTTTTTAATGCATATGCCCATCTCTTTTTTAAAATTCGTTTTCCCACCCATATTCTTTTTCCCCCGCTTATTTTTAAAAATTTCCATTACTTTAATCAAAATACTTTAAGCACCTTTTATAAAATTTATCTCAGTTTTATTAATTTTATAAGAGATATGTAAGTTGAACTAGACAAAACGCACATATGTACATACAAAAACACATAAAAACATACATAGAAACATGCATAACATAGTGACATGATGTACTGCTGGGCCCACGAGGAAGTCAAGGGAAGTAAGCGGAGGTAAACGAAGATAATAAACGGATGGACGTTTGGGAAATTCAAAAAAGAGCGGGAATTTTTAAACTTTGTAAGGAGAATAGCCATGCCCGCTGTGTCAGTTGCCAGAGATGGCATCAGCAGGAACGTGCAAGCCAGTACACAATTCGAATAGGGGCTTCTGATGTTTCTGATGAGTGCATAGGTTTGCTTGTACAGTGCTTTACTGATCTGTGCTGTGTACATGGATGAAAGAAAAAATAATTGATGTACAAGCACAACGCCCCCCATAGTTCTGCCTCGCCTATCCTCTTCTCTGTTCCATAGTTACCACTTGCGTATCTTCTTCTCTGTTCCTTAGCTCGATCATAGATCTGTCAATACAACAAAGAGGAATGATGGACATTTTCCTCCCTGCACATCCAGGTTGCAAATCCCTTCAATATCATCGAAGGTCGTTGTCTGCGACAGTAATGTAGCTATTCTGGGCACAGGCTATTCTGCCTACAAATTCCAACCCCTCGGTTGTCCACAGCTCTGTAAGTACAAGATGGGTTATACAATTTGGTGGATGGCAGTGAGTTTATGCTTACAAGCAGATCAAGCCAATCTCACCCGGAACTCAACTGACTCGACTGGGACGATTCAACTTCGAAGCACAATGGAGTTGATCTGTTCTATGGCTTACTGGTGGGCATCAACCTAGGGAAGGGAGGAGCACTTGATCGATGGAGATCGAAGAACTATAGACATTGTACATAATATGGATGGATGAACTCTCTATAGTCATAGTCCGATCGAGAGCTTATAATGATCTTATGAACAAGCGGCTATTGTTTTGGTTTGATTTTTCAGGTCCATGTGTTGCTGAGAGAAATGCTTGGGAGCGATGTTTGAAGTGGATATGGCTTCTCAAATGGTTGTCGCTCTCTTACTTGAGGAATATGAACGTGATGATAATGAATGCACTCCTGTTGATAAATCTGACCCAGACACATGCGAAGACTATTTCAATTTCAGAACACTGTTGTCCAGTGCTTGAAATTTTCCAACTTAAGCAAAACGGCCATTTAGTGGAGATTCAAAGCTTACCCACAGAAGTGAAGATCATCCAGTTGTCAGATTGTCAAAATACTCAATGACATAAGTGGTATTCAAGTTAAAAAGCTTGAGATTGTAGAAGTATCTAGGTGTCTGGTGTTGGATACGTTCCCAGTTAACCAGTTTTTAAGATGAGTTTCATGGACCGAGCAATCTCTTTGCAGCTCTTCCTTGCTAATTAATTTAGTGGAAACATGCTTTATCAAGTAAGACATGGTAACACTTTGTTATTGTACATATGTGAAAGGAATTTGTCCAAGATCTTTGCAGATAATCTCAACAAAATTTGGATCCACATCGAAGTGTCTAGATTTTGATGCTTTCTCTCCTATGCTTCTACAATAATGTTGGTGACACCTATAGTAGCATGTTGGGTCACCTAGAGCACATTTAGGCTCATTTGATAAGTTTCTAATAAATTTGTAATAGTATTCTCATCACAAGATAGTTCTCATTGTAAAGACATTTGTCTCTCAATCATCATTTCAACATATTAAAAATTCTAGATGAACACTCTGTTTTGTAGCACCGCATGTTATTTCTAAAGTAGAACAAGTTATTTATGAAGCATTAAAATAAATCATAGGTCATTGTAGTTTGATTTTACATTATTTTGGTTTGATTCCTCAAATCTAGCCATTGGCCAATAATGTTTCTTATACAAAAACTACCAAACAAGACACGATCGAACTATGCAGCAAATATCCAAACTTTGTGCCAACATTTAAATATATATCCAATATTATTGGTCTCAAACATATTCATGGTTGTAACTTCATTTATTTTCATTTTATTGATCTTGCTACTCACTTCATTCATCCCAAACAAGCCTATCTACAAATTTCATGTGAATAGAACATTGCATCACCTTGCTAATTGGTACAATTTAAATTAATTTTTTGCACTCTTTGGTCATCACTCGAAGGTGTTTATTTTTTTAATCTCCAAAAGACATTTTTTGTTAATATTGGTGAAGTTTTGTAGCACATTGTGAAGAGCATTGTGTTACTTATCAACTAAAAAGATTATAATTTATACATTGGTTGCATTTGTGATTAAAGTGTTGATTAAGAAATTTAAAGAAGAATAAACACTCTAGAGAGTGCACTATTTATCAAAACAAGTTGTGGATGAACTTGAGAAGAGGAAGATATAAATTTTTAAAAGATATTGAAATCTATTTTAAAAAATTATAAAGGACCTAAAATTTGTATTGCTACTTATTTTGGTAGTTTGATTTTGAAATAATTGAATGATTAAAGAAATTATCTTAAAAAATATTTTGTGTATGAGGAAATGTACATCCTAAGAGGATTAGGTTTATTAAGACTAAATTGAAGTGATATATTGCAATATGGTGGAAATATGTCTAAATGGAAAGGAATGAAGAGATGTGGATTATATAGAGAGAAATTTAGAATAATTTTAAAGTTGAAGAGTAAAATTATAAAAAATGATTAGCACTTAGATATTGTTAAAACTTTTACAAAATTTGTGATAAAAGAATAAGAGGTTAAGGAAATATACTGAAGATTCTATAAGATGATAATTGGTTTAGACATAGTGTAGTAGATGAAGAAAATGTTTCTAGATAAATAAGTGGATTAAGAGTCCTGGAACTATTCAAGAATAATTGAGTATGGTAAGACAAATGATAATTCAAGAAACATATCAATTTACATTAAAGGAAGAAGACAAGTCAAATAGAATATTTGAGAATGTAGAATAGATACTAAATATTATTCCAAAGAGAAATGCATCAAGATGGTTGGTAGACTTTATAAAGATGAAACTAAAGAAATAAGTAGTAGTTCATATTGAAATAAAAGAATAGATGAAATTAGATAGATGGAGGAAGATATGGTAGATGTAGTTAAGGACCCTTCATATGATCTTATTTTAGATGTGAAATAGGAAATAAAGTATTTGAATGTTTCCAAAGAAAATAGAGTATTGGTAGAAGACATAAATGTTGTACAGGAGTTACAATGCTTATGAAGAATCAAGTAGATGATAAATCAAAATAAATAAATTAGACAGAGGTGAGTCATTGATCATGAAAGGAGTTTTGGTAAATAGTGATGGTATGTATAAAGAATTGGAACAAAAGAGAAGTCTATTAAGAACTATATATAAGATTAAATATGAGTGTTATAATTCATCATAAACAATGGTTGAGTAAAGATATTTTAGCATCAAAAGAGATGGTTGATAAGTTAAAATTGAAAATATTAGAATATCCAAATCTATATAGAATTTTATAATTATAGAAATAACATAAGGTGCTAGTAAGTGATTAATGTTTGTTAAAATTTAAGATTATCATAGGAATTATTGCATCATGTTAAAGGATGTATTATTGTTTGGAATATTGGCCATGGTAGTATGAGAATAAATTCATACATTTTTATAAAGAGAATACTTACACTATAATAAGATCCAAATCAAAAAGTTAGATGTGGATATGTACCCCGAATATGCAGTAAGTGATATGGAAGGGTAGGATATGAAGATGTGGTAAGGTATCCTATGGTGGGATGGATTGACACATAATCAAGAAATGATTGGTCTATGAGGATTGATAGGTATATGATGGGGTTTGCATCATAGATTTCTATACACATCTTAATGAAACTATGGATATGGGGGGATGGTATATGATATATGGTATGATAGAGGAGGGGGATGGTGAAAATGGTTTGATCATGTTTCATAACACCTAGTGTTTTCCAACCTTCAATTGTTGTGATGAAAACCTTTTCTTATTTAGAGATTACGAATGTAATGAAAGAAACTTTCAAATTTTACCATAATTATTACTTAGAGAAAAAAATGTGTTTCAATTTCCTCATATGATGGAAAAAAATATGCACAAAATAATCACAAGTTGGAAAACACAATGGATTGTGAGTGATTTCATTCTACTTATTCTAAGCTTAAGGGTGGAGAGCTTGGGGAGGAGTTTAAGGTGGGGGATACATCAAACTAATAAAATTGACATGAGGGGTGACTAACCAATTGGGTTGTTATGTGTAGAGGGTTTTACAACACTATGGGTTGTAGTTCATAACACCCAGTGTTTTCCAACCTATATTTATTGTACAATGAAAAAGTTTTATTATTTAGAGAGTATGAATGTAATAAAAGGAACCTTCAAAATTTACCACAACTATTAATTAGATTAAAAATTATATTTCAATTTCCTCATGTGATGAAAAAATAAATGCATAAAATAATTACAAGTTGGAAAACATAGTGTGTTGTGAGTGTTATAATTGTTCTTGTCCTAAGCTCAAGGGTGGAGAGCTTGGGGAGGAGTTGCATGTGGGGGATACATAAAACTAATCAAATTGACCTGAGGGGTGACTAACCAATTGAGTTGTTACATGTAGAAGATTTTATAACACTATGTGGCTTGCAGGTTTCATAACACCTAGTGTTTTCCAACTTGCAACCAGTGTAATGAAAACCCTTTTTTATTTAGTGTACGAATGTAATGAAAGACACCTTCAAAATTTAGCACAATTATTACTTAGAGTAAAATTGCATTTCATTTTTTTCATATGATAGAAAAAAATGCTCCAAATAATCATAGGTTGGAAAACATAGTGGGTTGTGAGTGATTTCATTCTACTACTTATTCTAAAGACAAGGGTGGAGAGCATGGGGATGATTTTAAGGTGACTATAAAGAAGCTACCATCCACATTAGTCAATTAATTAGTGACTCTCTTTTCACTAAGATATTAATTGTTCCTATATCCATACCATTTCCCATTTATTCCCACTTTGATGAGAATGTCTTAGTGCAACAATATATTTTTAAGTGACATATATTCTCGTCTTTAGTTCATGGCCTAATCCATATCCATCTTCATTGTACCTTGTTGCACTTTAATTCCCTATCAATGCAATCTAATTTTGTCTATTTGATTATTCATCACTCCTTACAATCCAAACTTTCAAGAAAATCTCAATCCATGCAATCTAGTTATGCAATCTACATGAAATCATCTAATAAAATTTATGATATTTTTCCTATCCTTGTTGCAAGCATTGATTCAACATTAGAATATTTAGATTGTAAAAAAGGTTTTTCATCAAAAAATCTAGTCTAGTTCTTTATCAGCAAATCCTTAAGAACTAATTTCAATCCTCCTTTTACCTAATCTCCAACCTAGTTTCATTATGTAGTGTGAATTGACCCATGTGTTATTCAATTTCAAAGAGGTTTTGTCATTTTTCCCTAACAACTTGAAGTATTGAATATTTTAGATTGTATTATATGGTTTTGTATAAAGTAGAATGCTAATTAATTTTTATACATCTATAAAAAAGGAAGATTAGTCTAGCTCTCACTTATTACTTGCACCATCATTCAAGAAGCATATTTGAGAATTCACTACCACATCAAAATCTAATTAATTAGTGACATGTATATGAGTACTACATGGTTTATTTCAATCTTGAATGTTTGTTCACAAGTCATTTTTAATCAAATTATCAATGGGTTTAACTCAGGATAACATGAACCTCACTAAACAATATACTTGAAGGTGATTTAAACACCTTGAATTCATATTATAGATTAAAATATTAGAAAGAAAGGAAACCCAATTTTTGTATCACATAACTAAATGGGTTGATCACATAGTACAACTTGATTATGCAAAAAATGATCTATTTTACATTACTTAATTGTTCACATTATAATGTCACATAAGATTCAAATAGAATTTAGTTCACTTTCTGTCAAAGTATAATGAGACCACATCTAATACAAACTATGTTTTAGATTATTGGCACTTGATATTTTGTAATATACAATCAAACATTTTTGAAGGAAATGATTAATCAAAACAATGTGTGATCATAGGTTTATGATAAATATAATTTTTATATACATAGATAACACTTTTTTAATAATTTTATGTGTTCCTTATGAGTTTGTGTATTCTTAATAAAAAATAAAACCATATTCCTATAAATGCCACTTTTTAAAAATGTTTTTGATAAAGGGTAAAACGGGTTTTAGAGGGACCCAGAACCACAAAGTATACAACAAAAAAGAAAGGACAAAAAATTCCAACAGACACAACTGGCTACACTAAAGGAAAAAAATAGAACACGAAGTAGCCACCTACAAAAGACCAGGAAGTTCAGACGAAAAAACCAGCAAAAAAGCCAACAAAAAGACTAGCCGCGATTAACCCAGAGTCTTCAGGATAGACTCCGTCTTAGCCTCTAGGTTTTGCATATCTTGGACACCCTTCTTAAAGGTTTGAATCATTTGCGGAGTGGGGGGAGCCTTCCTCTTCAAATTGGGCCTGGTTCTCTTAGAAATGCCAACATCCTCCTCCTGGTTTCTTTCATTGATTTCCTCCAAATCAACCACCAAAGACCCTTGTTGAGCCTTGTCTAATTTCTCAGTCATGGCATTGATGATGATGGCATTGTGTCTAGCCATACAATTGTTTTGCTTGGCAATAATTTTGATAGTATTTTTCATTTTCTCCAACTCAATTTCAACATTTCTGTCATTGCCAGCTTGGAATTGGGTATCTTTGCTGACACTGTAATCTCTTCGTTCCACCTCTTTCTTATCAAGTGCCACAATCTTAGTTCCACTTTTTAAAAATGTTGTTTACTCTAAAAAAAGTAATTAAAAGTTACAAAAAATAATCATATTTTATTTTCGGGAGTTTGGGAAGATAGTAGTCCAAGAACTCAGGAATTTAGCTTGAAGTTGCACCCTTCTAAGGGTTATGGGGCGACTTGATAGAGTTCCACCTTATTCAAATAAAAAAAACACCATTTTTTATGTTATTTTCTAAATTTCAAATACTTTTACATAGCAAGGGTTACAAAACATAGTGTGTTTTGGGTACCATGTGAAGTGCAGGTTACAAATCACTATGTGTTTTGAATCTTGTAATTTTTTATACCCAAACAAACTATCTTGAAATGGTTTTGTTAAGTTCCATGTAATTCTTAAGTTCAAGAATCTTTGAGTTCATTTGTTCAACTCCACTTATATGATCATCCCTCACTTTCTTTGCTTGCACAAATTCATATGCAATACAAAACTTCTTTCTCTGAAAACACTTGAAAAGAAGTAGACCAAAGTGAATGAGATAGATAATGGATTGAATAAAGAGATCCTTCCTACTCTTGAGAAGTTGATGAAGGAGCATGTGCACTATGTGCAATGGGAAAATGGAAATGTAGAACTAGAGGTAGCAGGTACATGTATGAAATGAAAAATGAATCTACTCTAAAAACACTTAAAAATAAGTAGACCAAAGTGAATTAGATAGATAATTTATTGACTGAAGATATTCTTCTTGCACTTGAGAAGTTGAGGAAGGTGCATGTGCAGCATGTGTAATGGGAAAATGGAAATACAAAAGTGGATAAAGTCAAGAGGTTTTATATTGCATATGAATTTACGTAAGCAAAGAAAGTGAGAGATGATGCTATAAGTGGATTTGAATAAATGAAGTCAAATATTCTTGAACTTAAGAATTCCATGGAATAAATATAATTGGAAATACTTCTCTCTATCTCTCTATCTCTCACTATCCCCCTAACCTTCGTCTCCCTCCTTTTTTCTATCTTTTCCCCATCTTTCTCTTTCCATCTACCCCTCCATTTATTGTTCACTCCCCCCTTCCCTCTCTCCCTTACTAAATTTGAGTGATATGATTATCCCTTACCAAATAACTAACAGGGGATAGTGTGTTTTCCAACAGGGGATAGTGTGTTTTCCAATAGGGGACAGTGTTTATTCAAGTGAGGGATGATTATCTCAAGTGAATCTCAAGTGAGGTATGATAAATCTCAAGTGATAAATATTTATAGATATTTATCAAGTCTTAGATTATTTATTCCTTTGCAAGATTCATTTTGCACCAATGAATTTGACTTATTTCAAATTAAAAAATTATCATGGATCCTCACCAAGTCCCTAAAATTTATTTGTTGTGTCATTTATAATCCAAGACTTCCAAAGTGGATGTCTAAGTATAAAAGGACAACACTTCTAAGTCATATAGAATGCAATACCTACAATCATATCACTTATCATTGCATAATCACTAATTAATTTGACATCATTCTTGCATTTTCTATTTGTTAACCTTTCACCATTAAAGTTTCAATATATTTTAAACTCCAACATATAGTTCTTAATAATATCATGTTCTTTCAAAAAAATTGGCATAAATGATCATAAGAAGATAGTGAATTCTAAGAATTATCAGTAAATTTATTATGCTTAGAAATCTCAAGAAGATAGTGAATTCTAAGCATTATTAGTAAATTCACTATGCTTAGAAATCTCAAGAAGATAGTGAATTCTAAGCATTATTACCAAATAACTAATAGGGGACAATGCGTTTTCCAATAGGGGAGAGTGTTTTCCAATAGGGGATAGTGTTTATTCAAGCAAGGGATGATTATCTCAAGTGAATCTCAAGTGAGGTATAATAAATTTCAAGTGATAAATATTTGTAGATATTTATCAAGTCTAAGATTATTTATTCCTTTGCAAGGTTCATTTTGTACCAATGAATTTGACTTATTTCAAATTAAAAAACTATCACGGAGCCTCACAAAGTGAAGGATGATTATCTCAAGTAAATCTCAAGTGAGGGATAATTATCTCAAGTGAATCTCAAGTAAATTCACTATAATGGTCATAGAAGATAGTGAATTCTAAGCATTATTACCAAATAACTAATAGGGGACAGTGTGTTTACCAATAGCGGACAATGTTTATTCAAGTGAGGGATGATTATCTCAAGTGATAAATATTTTTAGATATTTATCAAGTTTTAGATCATTTATTCCATTGCAAGGTTCATTTTGCATCAATTGATTTTATTTATTTCAAATTTAAAAAATATCATGGATCCTCACCAAGTCCCTAAAATTTATTTTATAATCGAAGACTTTCAAAGTGGATGTCTAAGTATAGAAACACAACACTTCTAAATCATATATAATACAATACCTACCAATCATATCACTTATCATTACATAATCACTAATTACTTTGAAATCATTCTTGCATCTACTATTTGTTAACCCTTCACCATTAAAGTTTCAATATATTTTAAACTCCAACATATAGTTCTTAATAATATTATGTTGTTCTTTCAAAAAATTTGGCATAAATGATCATAAGATGGTGAATTCTAAGCACTATTAGTAAATTAACTATGATTAGAAATCTCAATAAGATAGTGAATTCTAAGCATCATTACCAAATAACTAATAGGGGACAATGTGTTTTCCAACAAGGGACAGTGTGTCTTCCAATAGGGAACAATGTTTATTCAAGTGAGGGATGATTATCTCAAGTGAATCTCAAGTGAGGTATAAGAAATCTCAAGTGATAAATATTTTGAGATATTTATCAAGTCTTATATTATTTATTCCTTTGCAAGGTTCATTTTGCACCAATGAATTTAACATATTTCAAATTAAAAAATTATCATGGATCCTCACCAAGTGAGGGATGATTATCTCAAGTGAATCTCAAGTAAATTCACTATAATGGTCATAAGAAGATAGTGAATTCTAAGCATTATTACCAAATAACTAGAAGGAGATAGTGTGTTTTCCAATAGGGGACAATGTTTATTCAAGTGAGGGATGATTATCTTTGGTGAATCTCAAGTGAGGTATGAGAAATATCAAGTGATAAATATTTGTAGATATTTTCCAAGTCTTGGATTATTTATTCCTTTGCAAGGTTCATTTTGCACCAATGAATTTGACTTATTTCAAATTAAAAAATTATCATGGATCATCACCAAGTCCCTAAAATTTATTGGTTGTGTCATTTATAATCCAAGAATTTCAAAGTGGATGTCTAAGCATGAAAAGACAACACTTCTAAATCATATATAATACAATGCTTACCAATTATATCACTTATCATCACATAATCACTAATTACTTTAACATCACTCTTGCATCTACTATTTGTTAACCTTTCACTATTAAAGTTTCAATATATTTTAAACTCCAACATATAGTTCTTAATAATATTATGTTGTTCTTTCAAAACCTTTGGCATAAATTTTCATAAGAAGATATTGAATTCTAAGAATTATTAGTAAATTCTTAGGTTACATACTAAGGGATTAGGTTTCAATGTATTTTAAACTCCAACATATCATTCCTAATATTTAATATTATGTTTTTCTTTCAAAACCTTTGACATAGAATATTATGTTGTTCTTTCAAAACTTTTGACATAGATGGTCATAAGAAGATAGAGAATTCTAAGCAAAAGATCTCTTTAATAGACACAAATTTTCCAATCAATACTTATAAATTATAAAACAAATAAAAAAATTCAATCAACGTGTGTCTTGTGGAAGAATTCAAATTCAAACGATTAGTATTGGAGGCATCAAGCATCTATGGACATCAATATTTCCCTTATATTAGGCCAATTGTGTCACTACCCACTAATGCAAGGGCCACAATTACTGGTTACTAAGAATATTAGGTTAATAATGTTTAGACAGATCATAACCAATAATTGGTTCCTTATGGAGATAAACTAATGAGACGTCGTCATGTATTTGGAATTATAAAATGTTAAGCATTCAGTTAAATTGCAAACTGCAATGATACAATCATGTATTTGAATGGTGTGACAAGGAGGGGCCCTTTATATCATGAAGCTTTCCATTTTACAAATATGTTGAAATATGGACAATACCCTTGATTTTGGTGTTGGGCTAGTCATGCAACATATATAAATCCTTATTGACTAACATTAAGAATATAAGTCTAATTTGCATTGTTTGAGTTAAAATATAGCTTGGAATGATTGATTATTCTTGTAAAAAATTGTTGAGGGATAGTCTTAAGCATCACCCAATTCAGTGATCAAAGATAAATTTTAACAAATGAAAATAAAACAAGCATTTACTACTTTTTAACAAATATAAGGTGTAAAATTAGCATTCACTATTCACTGTTGAAAAGTATGATATTTAATAGAATTGAATCTCAAGTGAGGTATGACAAATCTCTTCCCAAAGCTCAACTTCAATTATACAACAATTTTCTATGCAAATATTTCTGAGTCAAGAATATTGAAAACCATAAAGAACATGATATTGACGCTTGAAGAATTTTAAACAAAACAATTCATAACAATAAAAGAATCTTGATACACTGATCAAAATTACATTTAACATGTCACAATCTAAACAAGTTAACAAGATGATTCTTAAGACATAACTAATCAAAATTCAGTTGTAAATAGACTCAAAATTCAGTTGTAAATAGACATGTAGAATGCATTGAGAAAAGCAATTGAGAAAAGCAATGCCTGTCAGCCACTCCATCTCTAGCCACAACCATGAAAGCCATTGTAAGATTAAGAATAACAAACCGGGATGAACACTTGTGTGCTTGGCATCAATTATACCTATTTGATCTAGCTAGAAACTGGAAATATGAAACAAAATAATGGACATGATTTTTTGAGTCCATGTTAAAAGGATAGTTATTTTGTGGAAATAACTCTCAAACTCTCATTTTATTTTGCATCCAAATAAAAATTTAAGAGTTATTTCCAGAAATATACCATGCTCAAGAAACGGAATGTAAACACGTTGAAACCGGGACAACACTTTTGAGGTCTAAACATGCATGAAAGAAAATTTATTAACTATCATTGTACCAAAAACAAATTAGATTTCATTTGAATTTCTTTAAGTACAATGATATATCATATTGAGATTCTATTTCAGGGCTTTTACCGAACACAGTTGGAATGTATGTAAAATCTAACATAAGTTTTTCAGAAATAGTTAGACGATTCTAGAAAAACAATTTTTCCTAGTAGCAAATTTGTAAGACACTTCAAGAGGAGGCTAATTGAACATGAGTCCATCTCGACGGAGAGCTCAAGGTGACTTATATAAAGATAGTAATATTTTGGGGAGATCTTGAAATGTTCACCAGATAATGGATTGAACTATTATTATTTTTCTTACTTTATTGGAAGATAGTCCATATTCTGAATGTACATTCAAAAAATTCAATGCCTCTAACCAATATACATAATAAAAATAAAATGTATAAGAATTCACTTACCAAACCAAATAGCTTTTTGTGAAGCAATTTGTTAGCCATATTTGGAGAGAACTGATCTGGGGTTGGAATTGAGCAACTCAGAAAGCCACTTTCTTCAAAAACACTTAAGATGATTTGACATGGCACTTGGAAGTGGATACCGACATAAACATGGCATCTTCAGCAAGACTAAACTTCTATTCTTCAAATTTCGTGACTGGTTAACACAAGTTTTCAACTCTTCCATATTTATCATAAACAACACAAAGGAGGGGATTCAACTTCCCTATTTCTGCATGAAATTTATTTTTCCGGAGCTTTTTATTATCAACTCCTACGTGTGCTCTCCCCTACTGTTCTGTTGCATAGAGACAAAATCTCACTTACCCAAATTTACAGAGACTTCACACATTGCCGGCATCAAATAACTCTTCATCCAAATCACACGATTGAAGAACAACAGTCAGTCGTTGCAAACTTGTAGTCACAAATACAGAGGCACGATGGGAGCAACAAACAAATCGTCCTCCCCTTGTTGCCTTTCCCTTTCCTACACAAAGAAAAACTTCAACCAAAAACTGTCGTCGCTCCTTTCCACTGTCCAAAGCCTTCCAGATAGTCATTTTTTCTCTGTTCCAACGGTCTACCAACTGCCTCCCTGAAAGGCTCGATCTGGCTTGGCTTTTGAATCCAAAATGGTCTCCCCAAAAGAATGCTCAGCTTAATACAAACAAAAGACATTAGTAAAAACTAATATAGACAAACCTCCACCAAAGAGAAGTGACAAAACAACAAATGCAGAGCCATGTAACATACAAAAAGTAGAACTACAGTAAAAAAATTAATAAAAATGAATTTCTTTCAAAAAAAAAAAACTGTGTACATACAGACTACAAAAAATTTTGTGTTCCTTGATTACCAAGCGCAAGCACATTTTCTAGGAGATGACCACCAGCTGAGCACCTGCAACATAGGATCATGTTCGCCATTCGTATGTGCATATATATACTCATTAGCTGTAAACGATAATGAAGGAGTTAGACATTGTGGTTTGACTGGCAAATAAACTCTCAATCACAGTCCAACATCAAACCTGCAAAACCAACGATCAGCAGAAAAAAAATGATTTGCATATGCGTAACTGCAAAACAAATGAAAATTGATTTTAAAACTCCTGCTCCTTTTCAACATGAAATATGCCCCTTAATTTTTTCTTGGAATTTTCACAATACAAACCAACACTATGCCAAATGTTAGTGTTAGCTCCTAGCCAAATGTTAGCGTTAGCTCCCAAAAGATAATCAAACTGAATGTAACCTTCGCTAAGAATGTTCACCAAGATTCTATTGAAAGTGAGGTGATATCATATGGGAAGGGATCATTAACAACAATTGAATTGAGGTACAAGTTGGAAATGAAAGCAAGCGGAGAACCAACCATGAAGATTCCATGCTACCACTTATTTGGTGGGGAAAAATATATTACAATGAAGATCAATTCATCTGCTTCTCAATAGGAATCCACTCAAGTAGTGGGTAAAATATGAGAGATACAATATTAATTCCTCCACACTAGCGGTAAACCATCAAGGAGTTACAATGTTTGAATTAAAACATAAAGTAAATGCTGAGATAAGAATGACTAGAACAATACAACTATTACCAGCATTTACAATGAGCTTATTGAAATGAATATACAATATAAATATTCTCCAAACTTCTGCAAGAATTATACTATACTTCTAATTACAAATGTGAGTTGAAAGACCAAAGAAATATAGCATGAAAAAAGAATAACTAGGTCTGATATTAAGACCAACAAACTAAGATAATCAGACCAACAACTTAAACTTCCCCTAAATTGTTCATATCATCATCCAAAATGCTTCTATTCCTTCCAAAATGAATGCACATGAAACTAGAAGCATAGATGTCCATTAATTATAGCATAACATGGAACAAGTCAAGTTTGACGTGAAATGCCATCAACTGAAAATACAAACTAGCAACTAAACAACTCACCAAAATGCTTGTTTCTCATTCAAAAATCCCATGAATCTTTCTAAAATTGAATTCACAACTCCTCCATAACAAGGCAACCAACAACAAGCACCAAAAAAACCAAAGACAACTACCAATGGAGGGCACAATTTCCAAAGTCTGTTCATAGAGAAAGTACGACCCAAGAAGGAAGAGCAATTTCTCTTGGAAATTGCATACAACAAATTAAAATTTGATAATTGGCAAGAATGCTCACCATCAGCATATAAATGATATTAACCAATACCCATAAGAAAATAAAAATCATACAAAGAGCTGTAATCAAATATCTCCTTCAGCCATAATCAAACCCGCAAACACATAATTGGAATTTATTACCAAGATTTTCAACTTTGAAGCTCAATATGTACTTCTGGATGAAGCAAACTTTGAATCAACCATCTAAGGAACCATAGTTTTAGGCCTGAAGAATGGTATAAAAATACTAAGCTCCCCCTTAGTTAGGTTTTGAAATCAATTCAGTAGCATAACTTTACAATATTTTTCAAAGATGACAAATGAATGAGCAATGGCCTGCTTTTATAGAATTGAAAGTGACTATTGACTCTTTAACTTCCATCTCTTTCCCCTCCAAAAGGGATGCCCATTTCATTTTTGAAATATTAAATTCATCTTTCTAGGCATCCAAGACTTGAGGAGAAATATTTACTTTAGAAATATTTAATTTACCTCTTGATGAGGCATCCACCCTCAAGGGCCCCTTTTTAAAACAACTTAAGTCATTAATACTAGGCCAAGGGGCCAATAAGAAATTATAACATTAATGACTTAGAATAAATCATTTTACCACAATAAGCCTCAAAAATGCTAAAACTCAATTATGCTCCAAACTACACTACCCAAAATGGAAATTGAATTGACTACTAATTCCACCACCCAAGATGGCACTACGAGAAATAGAATTTACTAAAAATTAGTAAATTATGGAAATTTTTTCAACTCACTTTGTATGTTATATCATTGCGAAGCTCTCTTGAAACCCAAAAAACCCCACCAGACATGCATCTAAAATTCTAACATGCAAGCCATAAAAAAGCTTCATAACCCCTATAAAATAGGAAACCCTAATTATACCTCTAACAAGCCTACGAGCTTTTGAAAATAGGCTATCAGTCACCAAAGAGAATATAGCTTAAAGGGGGACATTATAGTTTTCCCTTCCCAATATTGCTTGTCCTCAAGCAGTGCTAATGCCTTCCCAAAATCAACATGTTGAACCGAATTGAAACTAAATATGATTCTTGGGTCCCAAATCAACCCAGGAGAAAGATAGCACCAACTGATGTAAGCACTGCATTACTAGATGCCAATACAAGAGGTCTCCTAATTAAAACTAAACTAAAACACCATGGAAGGAAACTCCAAAAATCCAACATTGGCTTCATCATCTTCAGTTGTTGAATAACAAACCCAAGTGATACTAGGATTCCAAATCCTCCTTAGGAACACTATTCCTCTAATCCATTTCACTACTCTGATTAAAACATCTAAATACCCAAGTTGGAGCAACATGTTTCGGCCTACAAAAGATAATGCACCAAACATGTTAGTGCTCGGGTCCCATATTAGTCTGTAGGACCTCCAAACTTTGTTGTCATAATTTTGATTAGCAACAAAAATGTTCTTAAACAAGTCACCAAACCAATACCAAACAAAGAACCATGCTCCACACTCCATCTCAATCCAAAAGGATATACAATCACTGAAAAAAATCCAAGAAATCTTCACATATTTCACTTCAAGAGCCTCAATTTGACAATTCAAATCAGTTAATAACTCGTTGCCCCAAATAGTAATGTATGAGTTGGTACCTATAAATCCACTGTCAATCATCAATGAACTATCCATACCTGAACTATGACCATACTGAATCATTCCCTTGCTCATTTGACACAAAAAACAGTCCAAATAAGAGATGCAGAGACTTGAAAATGAAATAATCAACTAACAAATAGGTCTGAAATAATCATCTTGAGATCTAATTTTAGGAAAATCAACATCCAAGAAAACAAATAGCTATTGCAAAATTGAAAATCAGAATCCAAAATATTACATCTGCTCATATCCACAGCTGAAAAATAGTTTCTCTAAAGATTTCATTATAGAAAAGAACCGTTCATTGCTCAAAATTTCTCTCCAATCCATTTGTTGATGAACAAATGGATCCATCAAGTGGCTAGTAAGGAAGGGAACAACACTATTATTTCTAAAATTTTGATCCTTATCCCTCCAAAGAACCTTCCTACCATACCCCAAAAGATTTTTCATTTCACATCGAGGATGTCAAACAAGGATACCAGACCAAGAATGATCCACCACATCCCTAAAGAAATTCACAACACATTCCCAAGTGCCAAACAACTCCAAATGCACACTCAAGAAAATATTGACTTCTTTGGTGAACCATTGAAGTCTATCTATGAAAGTTTCATAAACAAGGGAGCTTGAACCAAACATTGTCTTCCAATCCAATTCCCAAGACATGTTAGTGTGAGCGTTACTCAATCCAAAGGATAAACTCTCAGGCATGTAAACAATATGTCTTACCAAATTTTTTTTTGAAAACACCTTGATGTGAAAGATGGGAAAGTCATCATGAATCAACAAAATCCCATTTAGAAACTGAATTCTCTAAACCTCTTATGCATCCACTTACAAGTAAGCTTAGAGGATTATCAATCATAGAGTATAACTCATCCCCATATTCTCAGAGATGTTTGAAATCAGGTAGTTTTTCTCCTACCTCCATTACACCCAACTGAGCATTCACTAACATGTACTTCACTAATTCTAGCTCAGAAGTAAGCTTATCAACCTTTCTTTCACATCCTTGAAATGCACCAATGATCTTTGTGAATTTATAGGTGTAATCCTAATCATTAATCTGGCATAGATACTCTGATTTCATAATCTCTAAGGAGTCTTTAATAAATTGCAAATTAAAGAGAGTGACTCCATCCCAAACTTCTCCCTATCTCTCTTCAATCAAACCATGTGAGCAGTCAAATCTAAATAAAGCATGCACTTCATCGTCAACAAAAAACATGAATTGACCTTTCCACTCACAAAAATGCAAGGATGGTGAACTGTTGATAGGTTGCATTTCAAAATTAGAACTTTGTTTCTTGTCTTTGGTGCCCCCATAGCTGCTCCAAGACTCTTGTCTATCACCACCCACCAACTAAAAACGATCAAGGTCATGAAGAGAATCAAATTCTACCAATTCTTCAGACCTTTGTTTACAATCAACTACATAAAGAGGAAAATATGATTTTAATTTTAATTTTTTTTATACTCTTCATCATGAAAGGCCTCGTGGTCTTCTAGCTCTATTTTCCCTTCACTGTCTCCTTGATTATATGCTAAAGAATCCCCCAACTTGATCAATGAGTCATTATTGATCACAAACCTAAAAATTTTAGTAGCAACAAACTTTTCTTTAGTGGCTACAACCAAACTAAAATGGTCATTATGGGGTTTTTTCATGCAAGCTACTTTGTCAAAAACAACTTCTCCAAAGGCCATCTCATAGCTTGCAGTGAAATTTGAATTTTGTTCTTTATTGGGATCAAAGGTAAATTTATCCCACACAAATTCCTTAACAATATTAGGTGCCTTCACACCTGGATCCCAAATTTTGAAGGGCTAATTACTTTGATCAAGAGGAAATTGCCCTTTGTACTCCTCTTGGAATGGTGACTCTTTGAATGAGACACCTCCCAACTCACCAAAACTAATATCTTCATGAAAGTCTTTCTCCATCAACTTAGTTTGATGATCAAATGATTCAAATCCATGACTACTCATTTCATCTTCACTAAAATGAAGCAAAGGATCATCATTACTAGTTGATTTGAAAACTTTATCCTTTTTTTCTTCAATGAGCTCTTCAAGTGAAGGTACATCATTGATATCTTCATTAGTGGTTACAAGCATACCAAGGAGGTCTTCTTGAGAAACCTCCATAGAATCATTGTGAAGCATCTTTTTATTTTTGTCTTTTGTATTAATGTCCACTTCATTTATCTGCTCTATCTTCTTCAAGTGTGGCTTCAACTTTCCCTCACACTGATTGAACAAATCTCAGATCAACATACCAGCAGTAGAGGATTTCTTCCCTTCTTGCTCATGAATGTTTAGCAAAAAAGATGGGATAGAATTTGTAATGTCATCCAAATCTTTGATAATCAAAACTAAAATGTTTCTTATTGTTTTAGCTACATCCTCGTCTTGTTCACTCCAAGTTGAAATGAAGAGGTAATGAATCAAGTAATATATTCTATCTTTCATACCCAATTCAACCAACAACATCCTTGTTTTGAGTTCTAAAAAGATCTTCAATATAGCAACTCTTTTGTAGTATTGATTGCTATCAGTTTAATCAAGGTCTTGAAAACTTTCCACTATCATATTTAATATGATCTTCATGGTTCCATCATCACATGGCACCTTGGGAACTACAATTCTTATTATCTCCATGAAACAAGAAGAAATCAACAACTTGGTTTCTTCATTTGGATGTCTTAGCCAATAGGGTGGATTCAAAAATGTTATTACAGGTGCTAACACAAGCTGCATCTCCTTAGAAGGTGATTTCTTCACTTGTCTCAAACAATGTTCTGACAAATGAAGAATGTTCTCTTCATTTTCCCTTGACTGAAATTATTTGGCAAGTCATTTTCCAACCATGTAGAGATTCAACTTCATCTCTTCTTCATTCATGATGCCAAACTACCAACTTCTAGATACCACAAGGAGATGAACTAGAATCTGTTTTGAATTTTGATGTATTACCGAAGATCTCTGACTCATTTGCCTAAACATAAAGCACCGATCCATAGGATGGCAGGATCTTTTGCTCTAATACCACTCAAATATTCCCCTTAATTTTTTCTTGGAATTTTCACAATACAAACTAGCACTACGCCAAATGTTAGCATTATCTCCCAAAAGATAATCAATCTGAATGTAACCTTCACCAAGAATGTTCACCAAGATCCTATTGAAGGCGAGGTGATAGCATAAGGGAATGGATCGTTAGCAACAACTAAATTGGAATACAAGTTGGAAATGAAAGCAGGTGGATAACTGACCATGAAGATTCCAAGCTACCACTTATTCAGTGGGGGGAAAGATATTACAATCAATATCAATTCATCCACTTCTTAGCAGGCATCCACTCAAGCAGTGGGGATTCACCACTTATTTAGTGGGCAAAATATAAGAGATACAATATTACGGTAAACCATCTAGGGGTTACAATGTTTGAATTAAAACATAAATAAATGCTGAAATAATAATGACTAGAACAATCCTATTGTTACCAGCATTTACAATGAGCTTATTGAAATGAATATACAATAGAAACCTGCTATAAAGGTTTGCAAGAAATATACTATACTTCTGATCACAAATGTGAGTTGAAAGACCAAATAAATATAGCATGAAGAGATAATAACCAAGTCTGATATTAAGACCAGCAAATTGAGATAATCAGACCAACAACTTAAAATTCCCCTAAATTGTTCATATCATCATCCAAAATGCTTCTATTCCTTCCAAAATGAATGCACATGGAACTAGAAGAATAGATGTCCATTAATTATAACACAACATGGAATGAGTCAAGTCTGATATCAAATGCCATCAACTAAAATACAAACCAACAAAGTTAAACAACTCACCAAAATGCTTGTTTCTCATTCAAAACTCCCATGTAGCTTTCTAAAACTGAATTCACAACTCCTCCATGACAAGGTGACCAGCAACAAGCACCAACAAAAGCAAAGACAACTACCAATGGAGGGCACAATTTCCAAAGTCTTCTCATAGAAAGTATAACCCAAGAAGGAAGAGCAATTTCTTTTGGAAATTCCATACAACAAATTAAAATCTAATAATTGGCAAGAATGGTCACCATGAGCATAGAAATTATGATATTAACCAATACCTATAAGCAAATAAAAATCATACAAAGAGTTGTAATCAAATATCTCCTTTACCCATGATCAAACCAACAAACACAGATTTGGAATTTATTACCAAAATCTTCAACTTTGAAGCTCAATATGTACTTTTAGATGCACACTCTCGATCAACCATCTAGGGAACCATAGTTTCAGGCTCGAAGAATGGTATAAAAATACTAAGCTCCCCCTTAGCCGGGTTCTGAAATCAATTCATCAACATAACTTTACAATATTTTCCAAAGATGACAAATGAATGAGCAATGGCCTGCTTTTATAGAATTGAAGGTGGTTGTTGCCTCTTCAGCTTCCATCTTTTTTCCCTCCAAAAGGGATGCCCATTTCACTTTGAAATATTTTTAACTTTTAGAACATTAAATTTACCTTTCTAGGCATCCAAGACTTGAGGATAAATATTTACTTTAGAAATATTTAATTTAGCTCCTGATGAGGCATCCACCCTCAAGGGCCCCTTTTTTAAAACAAATTAAGTCATTAATACTAGGCCAAGAGCCAATAAGAAATTATAACATTAATAACTTAGAATAAATCATTTTACCACAATAATTCTCAAAAACGTTCAAAGCCAATTATGCTCCAAACTACACTACCTAAAATGGAAACTGAGTTGACTACTAATGCTACTACCCAAGATGGCATTGCCAGAAATAGAATTTACTAAAAATTAGTAAATTATGAGAAGTTACTCAACTCACTTTGCATGTTATATCATTGCGAAGCTCTCTAAAAACCCAGAAAACCCCACTAGACATGCATTCAAAACTCTAACATGCAAGCCATCAAAAAAGCTTTAGAACCCTTATATAATAGGAAACCCTAATTTTACCTCTGACAAGCCTACACGCTTATGAAAATAGGCTATCAGTCACTGAAGGGAATATAGCTAAAATGGGGACATTATAGTCCAACTCATTTTTAAATTTTGCCAGTTTTTCAAAATCTGTACGTAAAATATGTTCACTGTCATTTGTCAACTCCGTTTTGTCAGTCCATCTCTATCTGCATCCACCATCAAATCTTTCCGTCATGCATTTTTTCCAATGCTAGCATGCCATGTTATAATGTTACATACATAGGTGCGTTTTGTCTACATGTTAGCTTTCTCCATTTAAAACATATGTAAGTTTTATTTAAAGTTTAGTGAAAGGAATTTTTAAGAGTTGATTTTTAAATAAATAAATTATATCATTTAATTTATTTAATATATATAGTTTTAAGAGATTCATAGAAATAAAAGGTCCTTTTTTTAATCGATTAATGTCTTAATTTTTTAACTTTAGTTAATCTTTTTAAATTTAAACTCATGTGAATGTTTATTATGTAAATTTATTATTTTATTGTTATTATTATTACTACTAAAAATCATATTTAAATCAATCAAATTGTTTTAATCCAATATATGTTTATATATTCTTTTTAAATTCATTATTTTGTAAAATTAAGGTATTTAATTTTTGTTTTTTGAAGAAGTGTTTTTTTAAGATTTAATTCAATCAAGAGGGATATTTTTTTAAACAAATATTTACAATAGTTATTAATTTTCTCATAAATTTATGAATTTTTTTTTGCAATCATGTCAACTTTAATTCTTGAAATTAAATTAACTATCTCTAACTATCATTCTTGGAGAACTCATATTTCCTTTATTTATTTTTTAAACATTTTTTGAATGTTGGTATGGATCCCGAATCAAAACCTGATCCATCTGCATCCAAAGATGAACAAGAAAAATGGAAAGCTTAGTGTATTGCCATATTGTTAAATTGATTTAGAAAGGTTTTAGAATTCAAACTTTTAATCCATTTGTAATAGTTGATTATTAACCTTTAAGTTTATTTTTCTTGAGTTATATTCTTACTTATTGTGTCAATAGAAATTAACATGCTTTTATAAAAAGCACTTATCTTTTTTTCCTATTTGAGAAAATTATAATGCTTATGTATATGTAGTCAATATTTTGGTGGAGCTTTTATCTCTTTCATTTTTATTTTATTTTTTCTAAGTAATTAGACCTTTTTTTAAAATAAATAAATAAATTTTCCTAAGGCATTATTAGACTTTTAAAACAATTTCTCAATGGAATTTTTTTTCTAGGGATTTAAAAAAAAATTACCTTTTAATCTAATTACACATGTACTTTATTAGTGGACTTGATCAACCCAATAATAGTGTACTTGTTTCATTCAATTGTATTTACCAAGAAGAGATATTCATGTAGTCTAGAATGCATGAATAACATCTTGGAATATTTTTTTAAGTCTATAATCCATGACTTCACAGTATGGAATATGCATGTCAATTCTAGTTACATTATTCAATCACAATTTTTTTAATATTAATTTTGATATAACTTATTAAGGTGGTTTGATTTGTTCCCCTTCTCATTCAAATATATCTCTAAGCTCTTTCTATCCCAATTTCAGTCAAATTATCATTCTCTCAACCTAAGTATTGATGTTTCAAATTTCAAAACAAATCTAGAGCTTCCATCTTGACTACAATATGTTGTTTTGATAGAGGGAATCTAATATTTTATTGTGCCTCATTAATCTCATATTATGCCTTGTAAGAATTGGCTATGAAGGTAGCCACCCAAGATCTAGAGGCCTAATAGAAAGCACAAGCATAAGAGAGAGAGAGAGAGAAACAAGTGACAAGAATAAACTGTATTCTATCAATAAAATAGAATGTAATGAGCCTTGATCAAAGTACATAGGAGACCCCTTGGTTATATAGCCAAGGTGAGAACATATAAGGGCATAAGATTATGACAAGTGTCGTAATCTTATGACATGAGACAACTAAGAAAAGTTATCACTCCACCTAAAGTGGGAAAGAGATAATGTGATAATCACCACAAAAGGTGGATCACCCACAAAAGGTGGAGAGATAATCACATGATGTGTCCACAAAAGGTGGAAGTGATGTGGTAATGACATGTCAAGTCCACCAAAAGTGGAAAATCTCCAACAACCTCCTATGTGGTCCCTAAGTAAACTTAACTAAGGTGTAATCATGACCTAAGACAAGGTACAATACATTTAATTACACCAACACCCCCCCTTAAGTGCAACTTAGGGAGAATGTACACAAAAGAAAACAATGCAAGACAGGTCCCAGCTACTAGGCCATGTTAGGTACCCATGTACATATGCAATGCAATCTCTCATAAAGCAGAGAAAAGGAGAAAACCCAATGGAACAAAAATCCTCCCTAAAAGAGAGAAACAAAACAAGAAACATGCTCTAGGAAGGATAAAACCTCGAGTGAGGAAAAAGTCCCCCCCATAAGAAGAATGAAGAAGTCCATGCAACCCCCCCTCAATGGAGAGTCACTGCTCAAATGTCATAATGTCAAGAGTCCCCAATCTAAACTGTAGAAGGAGACAAAGAAGAACAATGTGAGGAATGATGTAGAGCAAACTAAGGATGATGATAAGTCCTCCAAATGTTGTTCCAAAATAAATGCCAAACTGTGAAAAGCACTGAAAGAAGGAATCAGGTACAACTACATAAATGCCACATAACTGGTGACTGAGTTGAATCTGTCAACTCAAGAGTAACTGTAGAATCAGTCGATGAAGAACTATAGAAGAATCCACACTGCAAGAGGAATAAGGTCAGAACCAAGAAGACAACTGCATGAGCATCAACTGAATGCCCATCAATAGTAGATTGGTACAATCCATGTCTCATTGGAGCCATGCACAATTTGTACAATCCAAGTCTCACTGGAGCCATGCACCAAGTCTCTGGATGTAGAACCAAACTTTTGAAGATCAATAGAGTGCTTCCAAATTAAGAAGGTCTATATGGTGATTAGTCCATCTCACTGAAATGCATGGGTAACTAGCCACTGCATACACTGAGTAGATAGGAACTAACACTAGATACATAGATCAATCTAAAGAAGCATACAAAACATGACATAGTACACTGAAATAGAAGATTGTGGCACTTTATTTTAGTGCGATTACAACATTGCATAGAGGAGAACTACAATCAACATGATGCAAAACTGGAAATATAGATGAAATAGCCAACCAAAAGAACCCAAAGCTGAAGATCATGAAGAATGCCCTATAGGTGGATGTTGGTAAGAGCAATTGACCCCTGTTGACTGCCGATTAAAGGAACAAATGGTCTAGGACAAGGCTCGATCGGTAGGCAAAATAATTTCTCCAGGTTTGCATATTATTGCATGATTTGTTTTTAAAAAAAAATTAATTAGAAGCTTAATTTAAAAACTTTATTTATTCCAAAAACTTTATTATTAAAATAATAAAGAAAAAAATTTGATGAAAAAACTTTATTAAAAATAAAGAAAAAAACACATTGTTTTATTTTTAGAAAAACTTTATTAAAAAACTTAATAAAGAATTTTTTAATTTTGGAAAAAAACTTTATTAAATAAAGAAAAAAACATTTTTTTAATTATTATTAAAAAGCTTTAATAAAATAATTAAAGAAAAAACATAAAAGTTTTATTTTTTTTTAAAACTCTAAAAAAACAAATTGTATAAAAAAGTTTTTATTTGGAAAAACTTTTTTTAAAAAATATGGCCATCTGGTGGGGGTGGCAAGGATGCTACCCACTACAATGGCTAGTGGCCGTGCAGGGGGCGGATGACCCTGCCGCTGCCGCCGGCACCCACTTGCGGTTTGTAGGTTTAAAACCTGAATTTTTTTTTCTTTGGTTATAAATTTTGATTTAAAAAACAAAAATAAATAATACAATTTTTGTTAAAAATTTTCTTTTCAAATTTAATGAAAAAATTTGCAAAATTTTCTTTAAGAAAAAATAAAAAAAGGAAAAATCATACTGGTGCACAGGTAGGGCTGTACGGCCCGCCTACTAAATTTTTTTTCCTCTGAGAGTAACTTTGTCCAAATTCAATGATTTGAAAGTCGATTTAGGGGTTTTTGGACCTTCTGGATGCAATGGTGATGTCCTTTTTAGCTGAAAATGCTTCGAAGTAGTAGCTAGCTCCTGGATCTGGCGACCACCTCCAATCTTCAACCCTTTGCAGATTTGGTCTCCAATATCCAAGTGAGATGAAACAAAAGGCAAATCTGACTATCTTGGACACTTTGGACACAATGACAAGCTCAAATTTGATGTAACAAGCTCCCAAAATGCACCTAGAACACAAGGCCAAAAATGGAACCCTCAAAGAATCTCTCCAAAAGACTAACTAAAGGCACTCCAAAAGCTCTGATACCATGTAAGAATTGGCTATGAAGGTAGCCACCTAAGATCTAGAGGCCTAATAGAAAGCACAAGCATAAGAGAAAGAGAGAAATAAGTGACAAGAATAAACTATATTCTGTCAATAGAATAGAATGTAATGAGCCTTGATCAAAGTGCATAGGAGACCCCTTGGTTATATAGCCAAGGTGAGAACATAGAAGGGCATAAGATTATGACAAGTGTCGTAATCTTATGACATGAGACAACTAAGAAAAGTTATCACTCCACCTAAAGTGGGAAAGAGATAATGTGATAATCACCACAAAAGGTGGAGAGATAATCACATGATGTGTCCACAAAAGGTGGAAGTAATGTGGTAATAGTAGGTCAAGTCCACCAAAAGTGGAAAATCTCCAACAACCTCCTATGTGGTCCCTAAGTAAACTTAACTAAGGTGTAATCATTACCTAGGACAAGGTACATGACATTTAATTACACCAACATGCCTTATTGGTAAATTTTCCTTTTTATGGATTTATTCTATATATGGGTGTGTGTGTGTGTGTGTATTGAAAATTAAATGCTTTATCAAGCCTCAATGCCGCCTTTATATATATATTTTATTCGCTAGATGCATTTGCAGTAATGTTGCATAGGGAGCCCTATCTATAATGAATCTTATATTTTATCAAGTCTCATTGGAGTTTTGGGACTCATTGAAAATATTTCCATCTAGTTTGATGGTATTCACTTATTTATGATGAACTTATATCTATTTTCTTAATTGATGGGGATGAAGTTCTTAAAAATTTTATGTTTCATTATTTTATTGAAGGCAATATGGTTTTTTATACCATTATTAGGACTATTGATATTGAATTTTTTTTTACTAAGGAACTATGGTTTCTTTTTCTTAAACCATCTTTAGGACTAATTTTCAAAGTCCTTTATTATTAGTCTTGATACAATTTCCCTTTACAATACAACAAATGATGCAGTGAGAGGAAACCTAGAACTATTATTGTTTTCTATATATTGAAATTTTATAACTTGGGCCATAAGCCATGATTTGTGCTACAATTTTTGTAGCACTCTTATTCAAGTCTTAAGGTTATTTTATCTACATTGGATTAGTCTTATATTAGCTATGCTAACTTTTTCCTTCTTGGCTTTATGTCTCAAATTTGGATTCATTTGATCCACAAACTTATGAACAACCTAAATACCAACCTCATTGGCAAAAAGCTATGCAAGAAAAATATGATACTTTAATTGCTAATAATACTTGGGATTTAGTCCCCTTACCTTAAGGTAAGAATATTGTTTCATGAAAATGGTTGTATACAACTAAGGTTAATGCAAATAATGAAGTTAGAAAGTTTAAAGTTAGATTAGTTGATGCAAATAATGAAACATTTTCTCTATTAGCTAAGATGCCAACTATTAAATTATTTCTTGCTTTAGCTTCTCATATGCATTGGCCTATTCATCAAATGGATGTTAAAAGTGCATTTTTAAATGGTGTTTTACATGAAGAAATTTATATGTCTCTACCTTTGGCTTTCATTAAGGAAGGTAATGAACATCTTGTTTGTAAATTGAAGAACTCAATTTAAGGTTTAAAATAATCTCCCAGAGAATGGTATTCTAAGATCAATACTTTCTTTCTATCTCAAGGTTTCATTATAAGTAAAAATTATCCACATTTATATATTAAGCATAGTGAAAATGATATTGTGATTATTATTTTATATGTTGATTTAATTATCACTTCTAGTTCTAACATTTGATTAGTGATGTTAAGTCTCAACTCAATCAACAATTTCAAATGATTGATTTAGGCCTATTACATTATTTTTTGGGTATGCAAATTTTGAAAACACTTTTAAAGGTATTTTTATTTCTCAACATAAATATGCTCAAGATCTCTTAGATAAGTTTAAAATGAATGATGCAAAGTGTGTTTCTACTCCTTGTGAATTAGGAACTAAATTAATGGTTGATATGGAAACTCATTTCAAGTTGATCCTACTTTATATAGGAAATTAGTAGGAAGTTTGAATTATCTAACTCTTACTAGGCATGATATTTCTTATAGTGTTGGATTAGTCTCTAGATTTATGTCTAAACCACAACAGGGTATGTGCAAGATCATCATGAAAAAAAAAGGCCCTTAAGTGGTGAAAAGTTCAAAAAAATTAGAGTTAGGCAACTTGACGTAAAAATTTGAATAAGTTATCTATATTATTTCAAAAATATGTAAGAATAGAATCGGTAGAAAATTGAATGTAGTTTCTAAACTACTAGGTTTATTTTAAAAAATCTATTTGTGAAAATTTGAAATTTTAATGCAATAGCACTTAAATTTCGGGGAAGAAAAAAGTAGGTGTCTCTAAACCACCCTAACCACAATAAAATAATATTTTTTTATAATATTTTAGATATAAGTAGAGGACTCATGTCCTAATGTGATGCATTTTGTTTGTAACTTTTTTCCAAGTAAATAATTAATTATGATTTTTTTATTAAAAACTTTTAAAAAATATAAAAAACTCGTATGTCTGACCACCTTTACTTGGTGAAAACTTCATGAAATTTAATTTTTTTTTTTTTAATCCTATAGTATGTGAAGCATAGAATGTGATGCATGTTTCAAATTCAAAAAATGGGTATGTGCAGAATCATGATGGGCCAAATAGTGGCAATATTATGGGTATTTGTAGGGTATGTGGTCGATAACTTTTTTTTTAATCCAAAATTGATGAAACGAAAAGGGATTTTAGAGGATATTCTTAGCTTTCCACCAATATAAATTATACTTTAATTTGAATTTAATAAATAATTATTATTCATTTTCTATTAGAATTACAATTAAAGTCTTGATCGATAGGCTGATTGAAAAACATTTATAACTTTCAAACGGTATCACATTTTTTGAATCCAAAACAGGCATCAAATTCTATGCTTCACATACTATAGGATTAAAAAAATAAAAAAATAAATTTCATGAATTTTTTACCAAGTTAAGGTGGTCAGACATACAATTTTTTTATATTTTTTAAAAGTTTTAATAAAAAATTCATAAATAATTATTTACTTGGAAAAAAGTTACAAAAAAATATGCATCACATCTGACATGAGTCCTCTACTTATATATGAAATCTTATAAAAAAAATATTATCATTTAATTATGGTTAGGGTGGTTAGACAGACACCTACTTCTTCTTTTTTCCCTAAAATTTAAGTACTACTGCATTGAAATTTTAATTTTTCACCAAATAGATTTTATTTATTTTTAAATAAATCTAGTAGTTTAGAAACTACATTCAATTTTCTACAAATTCTACTGTTACATATTTTTGAAATAATATAGATAACTTATTCAAATTTTTATGTCAAGTTGCCTAACATTGATTTTTCTGAATTTTTTGCCACTTAAGGGCCTATTTTTTCCATGATGATCCTGCACATACCCAAATGTGATATCATTTGAAAGCTATAGATGTTTTTCAATCAACCTATCAATCAATACTTTAGTCGTAATTGAAATAGAAAATGAATAATACTTATTTATTAAATTCAAAGTAAAACATAATTTATATTGGTGGAAAGTTGAGAATCTCCTTTAAAAACCCTTTTCATTTCATCAATTTTGGGTAAAAAAAATTTATTAGCCACATACCCTACACATACCCATCATGTTGCCACTTTTGGGCCCATCATAATCCTACACATAGCCAACAAAATCATTTTAAAGTTGCAAAAAGAATTTTAAGATATGTTAAAAGAGGTGATCCCAATGATGGGAGATCCACTTGTGGTTATTATTTCTTTGTTCGATCAGGTGCAATCTCATGGAATAGTAAGAAACAAGAATCTACTTCTCTTTGTTCTACATAAGTTGAATATAAAGGTTGTACAAATGCATCCAAAGAAGTATTATGGTTAAGAAGATTAGTTGAAGAATTGGGTCTACTTAAAATGGATCCTACTCCTTTATGTTGTGATAATAAAAGTGTTATTTCTTTGTCAAAGAATCCAATTTTTCATGCAAGGACCAAGCACATTCCTCTTCAACAGATCACTTCATTAGAGAGAAAATTGAAGACAAGAAAATTTCTCTTTTGTATTGTAAAGGTGAAGATCAAGTTGCAGATATTCTCACCAAAGCTCTTTGTAAAAATCATGGATTACAACCCATTGAAGGGTTTGATGTAAAATCCCCAAGTAAAGCTTAAGGGGGGATGTTAGAAGATTAATCTTTACTTGGTAAAGGTTATTCTTTCATTGTAATTATTTATTAACTTGTAGGAATATTCCAAAAGAATCCCTACAAGTCTTTTGTCTTTTTGTCTTCTCACACATGTGTGAGGATGAATTATTTTATTTTTAATTCCTTTATTAAGGAATATTTGTAGCCACCTCGTTAAGAGGTGACACATTGCACACACATAAATGAATGGTGGAATTCATTGAGTTGGGAGTTACATTTTAACTCCTCTTATCACCTCTATTTATTGAGGTTCTTCTCCTCTCATTCTTCATATTCAAGCAAGCAAGCTTAAGGCTTAAGTGCTCTCTCTCTCTTTGTATCATTCTTAGGCATTTTGCCTCCATTCATAATATTGGGATTTTTTCTTGTTTTTTCTGCTTATCAAATTCTTGACTCCTTTACATTTGGTGGTGCTTGGTTTGGCTTCTCTATTTCTTGGTAATCTCTTTCCTTCAAACAATGCTCATTAGTTACTACTTTCCATTGCTCATTTATTTTTCCTTTCAAAGAAAGATCCGGTTTGGGTCGACATGGAAGAGACATAGGATGTCTCGATACTTTGCATCGTCCCTAAAAGGAAAACACATGCAAAGTGAAAATAAAAATGAAAAAGAAAATGAAAATGCGTTAGGGTCAACATGAGAGAGACATTGCAGTCTCATTGCCTTGCATCATCCCCTAAAGGGAAAAAATCCCAAAAAAAAATGAAAAGAAAAAATGAAAAATAGGTCTTTTGGGTCAACATGGAAGAGACATAGGGCATGATCTCAACACTTCGCATCATCCCCAAAAGGAAAAGACAAAAGCAAAAAAGAAGATAAAAAGACCTAGTGGGTCAACATGGAAGAGATATAGGGCATCTCAATGCTTTGCATCATCTCTAAAAGGAAAACACAAGCAAAGGAAAAATGTAAAAGCAATGTATGACATATATAAGAATGAAGGAACAAATAGAGGAATGTTACAAAGAGAGGAGAACATCGAATGAAACATTACAGGGGAACACTGTAGACATGCAAAATTAGCATCATGCATTTAATTAGGTCCATTCATCAAGTAAACCAAGTTCACATTAATCCACTCATTAAATTAATCCAGTTCATTAAATCCATTCATTAGACAAATTAGGTTCATTTAATTAAATCTCTAAGGATTATCCACTTAAATTGAATAAATCAACTTTATTTAATTTAAGCCTATCATTCCCTCTTTGATTAAATAAATCAAAACTTTATTTAATTAAATCTCAAAATTCATATTTCTCCCTCTTGATTTAAATAAATCAAAATATTTAAGTTAAATGGGTCAAAATCACCTAAACATCATTTAAGATAAGCTAATCCTAATTAACCTAATCTAACCACCCATCACATCCTCTATCTTTTTCCACTTGCACCAATAAATCATTTTAATTCATTTATAAATTCATCATTTTCTTTCAACTTGGCATCAAAATGGAATATTCCCTCAAGTTTGAATATGAAGACAAGTTGACTTCTACCTTCCAACACTGCAATAACTTCTCTCTTACATTTCCTCCACTCAACATTTAACTCTCAATTTCAAATTTGAATCTCCCCCTCTTGGGAACATTGGCCAAAACTTGCACATTCCTCAACCTATCATAATGTGACAAGTGCCTCATCTCATTGGTAAAATCATTATCCCACATTGCTCTATTTTGAGCTCTCTTCCAATTTGAAGATCTATAAATGAGAGCTTCATCCTTCATCAAATCTTCTACACTCTCATGCAAAGTTACTCTCTTAAACTGAGAACTATTTTTTCCTATCACCATTGCATTGCATCTTTTGAGTTTTAGCAAGGATTGGGAAAGGGTCATTGGCACAATTGACACCAATCCAATATGGAATAGGTATATGTCATGTTTTTGAAAGTCTTTTAATCCTTGTTATTTGTTGCATTTCTTGAGCATTGACATATTATTCCATAGAGGTATTCATAGATTTGCATGTGTGTAAACTAACCCCACTAATGAGTGTTGGAGATGGTTCATTTGTAGATTTTATAGGGGAACACGATATATATCGAACATCGAATGACACATTACAAGGGAACATGATATACACATATAAAAGAAAAGAAATATAATAGTAATGAAAAGTCAAGTTGACCATCAAACAAGTCATTTGCCTCCCAATCTCAGTTAGTATAAGTTGAAGGTGAATAACCCAGCTAAGGGACAATGACAAGTGCATTACTAGGACAAGGCTAAGAACCTCTTTCCCCCACTGAGTGCAAGGAAAGAATGAGCTTAGGTAGGTGGTGGGAAAGGTCATGTAATAGTGAGAATGAAAAATTCTATAACTATTGCATGATGAGGTGTGGGAAAGGTGGTTTATTGATTTGATCGAATAGCAATTATCTCTATCAAAATGATACTTTCTCAATATTTATTTCAATTGGTGACACTCATCACTTCTATGTCCAAGAACACAATTATATGCACAATGTAGAACATTAGCATCTTTAGGATAGATTACCAACCTATTCATAGGTGGTAATAAAATGAGTTCTTTGTTTAGAAGGATTTGCAATTTCCTTTCACATTTAGGTGGTGGATGGAGAGGAAACTTTAGTTTCTTCAACTTGTAAGGTCATTAGCATTTACTAGATTCACCTTTTTCATGGATTGAAGGAGGAAGAGGACCCATTGGGATCCTATCATCCTTGTCATTGGTATCATGTGAGGGTTGTTCAGGAGGAAGAATGACATTCAGATTGGGAGGGGAAGCAAAGATCATCGTGCCATCATCATGAATTCTTGAATATTCTAAAGGAAGCTTGTTGTCATGAGGAGGATCTTCATAGCCTAATCCAATTATGTTTTCATCTGTTGGTCTTTGTTTTAAAAGTTGATGAATGTTATGTTCAATTGTTGTATCACAAATTTGTTTGCTTATTATTGTAAAACCTTTTCCATAAGTTTCTTTAAGGTTTATTGGTGTGTTCATAAATTTTTTATCATATAATGGTTGAGGAGTTTCTTGGTTAGAGGAACTAGGTCCACTTGTTAGAGGGAACTAAGGTCCAGTTGTTTTAGGGTGTAACTAAATATATCAAGAGGTGAGACCATAGGAAGGTCTTGTTATTTCGTGGATGGGTAAGAGGATGCATTGGCTTCAAGGTTTTCAAGACATATGTTTAAGAAGTTATTCATGATTTCATCATCTCCTCTAATGATGTCAACATCATGAGGAGGAAATTCATGAAGATTTGAGGGAGCATGAGGAAGCTCAAGGTCATTAGGATAAATTCCCAAGGTACAATTTCACATGTCCACTAAAGATTTTAATGACATCCAAAACTTATTAAAGTAAAAAGCCATGATACAATCAAACTATATGTAAGAAATTGGAGAAAACAACAAATCTAGAAATTATGATGGAATGTCATAATAGGAATAGAGATCCAAAAAATGCTCAGAAGGTGCCAAAAATTATAGTGCAAAATGTGCAGAAGGACTAAGTCACCTAGTGTGGCGAATTAGTCCTAGTGAGGATTTTTTTGTAACTTCTCAAAAAAATTGAATGAAATTTTATGTTTTACAGATGCATAGATGCAACTACATTATGAAAATGCAGAATTTTGTTGTTTTTCAATGAAATATGATGCAAAAATGCAAGCTATATGAGCTTTTCACTAATGCAATTTTTAAAACCCTAAGATGCAATTTAAATAATGCAAAACCTAATGCAATGTTGATCCAAGTTAAACCTATGATGCAAACACAATTGAAATTAGAAATAATTTTTTTCAAAATTCAGGTTCACCAAAATGTGGACACTAATTTTGGGTGTCCAAGGTGCTCTTGCTCTTTTAGGGTTTTTCACCTAGGAGAGAAATGGGCCAAAAATGGTAATTTCTACACTCAAGATGAATGTAAAATGGATAAAATATGCCTAATAATGATGTCCTAAATCAATAAACTAAAAAATAAATTATTTATTAATGCTAAACCTGATAAATGTGAAGTGTTGGAAAACACAGTGATGTATGCAAAAACACCTAAGAATGCAAGTAAATGATAACAAAACTAAACAAAATTGGATAAGTGCACTTGGAATATGGAAATTGATGTAGAGAGGCTCTAGAAAACTACAAATTTGACTAGAAATGTTGACTGGGACACTTACGCCAAGTTGGGCGACTTAGTCCAGTTTTGGGGAAAATCTACCAGAACAAGAATCTACCAAATGGGTACTCAAAAATGTAAAAATAAATTTTTAGGCCTGGTAGTGGGACTAATTTTCCATATATGGAAACTTATTCAACCTAGGAATTTTTGGAATTTCAGGACAAAATTTTGTAGCTTTCTATCTACACTTGCTTTTCTGACAGGTGCCTGGATCTGAATTTGCAGAAAATGAGTTGAAAGAGGCCTCTAAGCTTTAATTAGGGATATTTTGACTTTGATTACTTTGATGAATTGAAAACACCATTTTCACACTTTCCTCTTTGAAAAATCTGCATACAAGGTCTACAAACACACATGCAAAGAGTGGAAAAAGATTTAAGGGTTAGAATATAGGGGTTTGCCTTGGTCAAACCCCATTTTGGCAATCAAACCCTAGATAATGAAATGAAATAAGAAGAGAATGATAAATAAACAACATGCAAAGTCATAAACTTACCAAACCCTTGATGTGTAAATCTAAATATATGTAATGATGTGCTCTAATGGATGACTTGATTATGCTTAGAGTGATTGAATGCTTGAGAATGATTAAGTGAATGGATTCTTGAATAATTGATGAATTAGGAGATGTAAAATGAGGGGAAAAACCCTTATTTATACTTTATTTTCCAATATTTCTCAAAAATAACACATCATAGGCTGACCTCAAGGGTAAGAGAATAAAATTCCACCAAGAAATTAAAATTATTTTGATTTTTATGCCCAGTGGGAGCAAGTTTCCCTAGGTGTAAACTTGGTCCCACCAGGGAAATTTTACTAGGTGTCTAAAATTAAAGTGCATTAAATAAGGTTTAGTGGGAATATCCTCAAATATACACTTAAGTAGGGCTAGAAAGTGCATTAAGGGGTCATTTAAACATAAGAAAGGGTTGAAGTATTGATGAAAAGTCTAGAAAAGTATAAGAGTTTGTTAAAATTCTTTAAAAAACTTTGCAATAAGACTTAGTAAGTGGTAAAAAGGAGATATTTAAGTGAACTATAATGAAAGGGTCCTAGAAAAGTGTGAAAGTGGGTTACAACACTTCACAACACTTTTACATGACAACCTAGAAGTCTTAATGATTCTCAAGGGTCCAAGACCTAATGTGAATGTGTTGGCCACATTACAAAATTAAATCTAGGGAAAATAAAGCAAAATTCCTTAAGAACTTGATTGAAGTGAGCATAAAAATGCCAACTACACATTTTTTGGAGACAAATAAAATATGCAAAAAACAAAGTTTATTCAATTGTTTGTCCCTCAAAATCTCTTCAACAATATTTCCTAAAAGTTTGTGAGGCCTTATAGACATGTTATAACTGAAACTCAACTATCTACAACTTCCATTCAAATAAATGACCGTTCATATTCCCCACAAAGAAAAATTTGTCAAGTTGCAAAGCAACTTTTACACCATTTTGACAAAATTTACAAAACACACTTAAATGACCCTACATGACTCAAATACATCAAATATGTTCTTCATTAGACCTTATTGCATCAAATATATAATCATACACACAAAAATCAAACCTAGAAACCTATTGAGATTATTTAAGCAAAATTGCCATGGTGCCCCTACAACAAAATGAGATTGAAGAACATAATCAAAATATGACTTTATGAAAAAGTAGATCGGGACTGATACACCTAAGTGACACATAAGTCCTTGTATAGGTCATTTTCTAGATTTTTGTAGATCCTAAACCAAAATTTCTGGATATTCTAATCCATAAACCCTAGACTAGGACTGATACACTAGAAGTGACATATAAATCCCAATGTTCCCTAAAAGTGGTATTTTTTAGCATTTTAGATCTTGTTTCAAGCCTCTATAGGTTTCCAGGTGCACCTTTCTAGTTTCTTAGTTTGTTGTTATGATTTACATTCATTTCTAGGTCTTTTACCACCTTATGTAGTTATTTCATCTTTGAGGAAAATCTTTTGGCTAAACTATTCCTTAGATCCTTGAAAGATACTTCCTTGGAATGGTTTTCCTTATTGCCAAGTAACTCAATTCAATCATTCAAAGAACTTGATGAGGCCTTTATTAGCCACTTCCAAGTGCACATGACCCCTATGATGACCTTGGTTGATTTGATGAGATGTAAGAAAAAAGAAGATGAAAAGGTTACTGACTTCATTTAATGCCACCAATCGCTTTATCCCAAATCAATGTGCAAATTCTTGATCCTCGCCTGGAAAGAATGTTCATTGAAAATTTGCAAACTAAGATACAAGATAAGCTTGGCATGATTAAATTCCCTTCATTCACTTGTGTACTTCCCTTCATGATTATCAAAACTTGGTTAGTGGTCATGAAACAAAATCCACCCCTAGCCATCTTGAAAGTTTGAATCCACAAACAAAAAACAATTACCAATCCTTTAGAAAATAGAATAAAGGATTTCTTCAACTTAATCCCCCTCAACCAACTCAACATATTGATTCCCAAGAGGCTATTATAAAAAAGACAACTCCTTTCACATTTGGGGATTTGGCTAGGCAGTTTACTCCCTTACTTGATACCCTTCATAAGACCATGTCAAAAAAATTAGAAAAAAAATGATCACTTTTCCTCCTGTTAAAGCACATGATCCTAATAAACCTTTACTTCTAAGCTTTAGATCAACTGCTTATTTCCATTATCATCGAAAAAATGTACAAAACATAAAACATTGTAAGCATCTTAAACATCTTGTGCAAGACAAATAATTGATTTTGGTCAACTTTCTGTTGGATGTGTTAATGATCAAGGAAATAAGTCTATTGCCCCTCCTAACCAAAACTTGCAAATGTTTACCAACCCTATGCCAAAATATGATACTTCATTTGTCAAAGAAAATAAAAAGAATGATGTGATGAATGTTGACATGGATGATGCTAACATGGATATTGTTGAACAAGATCCTATGGATACTAACAAAGTCCTTGGGATGATATGTTTGGATTGATCAAAATTCAATGTTATAAGGGCTAAAGTAAAAAGCCTCTTGATATTTCTTTCTCCTCACAAGATATACTTAAATATGGGTAAACCCAGAAAATTGGCTTACAATTCCATTAAGGAAAGAAAAATGTATTTTCAAATGGAAAACACTTTAGGGAGTTTTCTAGAACTAGGGGGATTCACTAGAACCCCCTATAGGGTGAACTAGAACTAGGGGGTTCGATAGAACCCCCCTTTAATGGGTTTTATTTTTTAATTACATTAAAATGGGGGTTCGCTAGAAGGGGGGTTCTAGCAAACCCCCTGGTTCTAGCAAACCCGCTGGTTCTAGCAAACCCCCTAGTTCTAGCAAACCCTAGTTCATTATAACCCCTCTTTTTCCCCCTTCTCCCCCTTTTGCACCAAATTTTTGCAAAAAAATTCCTTTCAAAGCTTAGGTTGTGGATGAAAATGGAGGAGAATTTATAGACTGAATTGGAAGATGGTAGTGCTCAAAACGAGCTATCCATCAAATATAATTTTAATATGTTTTCATTTTATTATGTATTTTAATTTTTAGTTTGATCAAACATAAGTTTTTCATCGAAAATGAAGCTCTCTGTTCTGCACATGTGGAAAAATAGAAGATTCTCAAAAAAAATGAAAAATATCAGTGCACTAGATATTGATGTCCTTGATCCAACAAAAACAAATTGAATTTTGATACATAGAAAAAAGTTATGCTTTAGCCAGTGAATCATGTCTAACTTGTAAAAGGTTCGACTTTAAAAATTAATTAAGAAAAAAATATTCAATGAAATTCTATGAAACAAATTCTATGCACTAGATATCATAGTTACAAATCTAAATTTGAAAAAAACTAGAATTTTATCCTTCATAGAAAAAAAGTTGTGTTATCCAGTGATGACGCTCTTTAAAAATGGTGTTTACTGCTAAAAACTAGTTTTCAAAGGAGATGGAAAAAAAGTGGAATTTAATTAGGAAAGTTTTGAATTTTTTTTTTTAAGAATCGATAGAAAAAATGTCACAAATCACTAGTTTGCATCATCTTCAAATTCCTCATAGATTAGCCACTATAGGTGCCTGAAAGTGAATATTTAGTTAATTTTTTTTTAGCTCAATGTCTAGTTTGGCCAAAAATTATAAACCAATATTTTGGGATCACCCATATGCACCAGATGGTCTTCTTTACATAGTTGGCCAAATCTATGATAAGCCCACTAATGGGATATTGATTGATCCTATTTGTAGAGAGAATGTGATCACTGAGGAATTCTTACTTGTGCATGGACTCTATCAAGAAATATAAGATAAACTAAAAGCATGGATAAAGATGCATAATGGTTTTGCTTGCCCTAAGATGGGATCGATCACCCTACCTCTAAAATTTGGACCGAAACAATTAGATGTCTCATTCTCCATCATCAAGTGACATCGAACCAATTTCGTGTGAAGCTTGGTTATCCACGACTACACTCCATGGAAGCAATCCTATCGATTGTGCATAAATGCTTAAAGCTTCTCTTTGACAATGGAATCTTTGTTGTGTATCATAGTGGTTTTAAACCTCAGTCTTCTCATAGAAATTTTTTTGTAGATTTCTTTTGGCTTGAGCCTATGGAGCCTATTAAACCTTGATAGGAATTCTTTTTCAAATCCTACCAAAATTTTAAGGTGAAATGCATACTGAAACTAACCTTGAAAAACATGCCTCAACCCTTGACTGAGCATCTTATCCTTGATTAAAGTTATATGATTGAACCTAAAGACACACCACATATCCAATAATAGCCTATAACAACTCCTACAACTTTCTATAAAATACTGAGAGATAATGAAAACAATCTTGTTTCACCTCCTAAGATAAAAGAAGTGTACAAAGCTAAAGAGAAAGCGGTTGAAAAACCTCCTATGGTTTCTTCCATTCCTCCCCTTAGGGAATAAAAGAAACCTATGGTTGATGAACTCTCTCCTACACAAACCCAACTTGAAAACAAAACTAAAAGAAACAAAAATGCTAGAGAGCATAGGCATACACATCATGCTCTTGTTGGAAGGTTAAATGATGAAAACAACAAAGAAAATCAACACCCAAACTTGAATGAATAAATGGATGATGACTCTATACATTTTTTGTGACATAAAAAAGAACCTTCCATGGAAATTATCCTTCGACCTCTCATTGTGATTAACTTAGATCATGATGATGAGATTGCTAAAATTGATGAGGAAGTGCATAATGAATTGAATACATTATTTTCCTCTTCTATGAGCTTAACTGATAATTCTCCTAGGAAGAGTGTTGAACTTGGTGATGAACCTAGTTGAACACTTACTATTGTCCCTTTGGCTAGTTTTCTTCCTTCTATTTATACTGACCAAGATTGGGATGTGAAAATTGCTAATAGGTTGACGTGCACGTGCCTGTAAACTGGCATTGTGTGTGTTTTCTTTTGCATGTTTTTGTGTGTGATTGCATGCCCATGATGTGATCCCCTGTACTATTCTATTTCATGTTTCTCTCTTTGTGACATTATTCTATTTGTACATTCTTCTCTATGTCATAAACATTTATCTTTTCAATTTCCTTGTGTTTTCCTTTTGGGGATGACACAAGGCATCAAGACATTCAGGTCTCTTCCATGTTGACCTGAAAGGATATTTTTTTTAATTTTTCTCTTCGTGTCATTCTTCTAGTTCTATGAGTATTTGGGGAATGATGAAATTTCTAAGCTCTCTAAAAGAATTGTAGCAAAGACATACTGACCTTGAATCCATGATTCCTCATGTGATTTTGTGGTGGTAATCTTTTTTCATTGGCATTATTGTATAGTCTTCTTACTTCATGGGATGTGTCTTTCTCTTTTTGGTGACATTGAGTGTGATGTCCTTCAAGAGCATGATCTCTCTTAGCATAATATATTCCTCTTAGTGGCTTGATGCAACACATTGCATCCCCTAAGTTGTGATTCTTCTATTCTTTGATTGGTCCTCTCTTGGAGATGTTAGGCACAATGTTCCCTAAGTTAAGAACTTACATGAACTAAGAAAAACTCTTTTGAATGTACCCTTACACTATTTTTCATTTACAATGTTTGTTATATAGGCACCTTACATAACACATATTGCTTTCCTTTGGTGCCATCCTGTTTGTTCATGGGTGTCAATAATACAAAGCTTTTCTTTCCTCATGAAGCTCAAATTTCATTGTTGTGTGGAACCTTATCAAAGTTATCATCCAGTATAACTTTGGTATGGTTAACATATGGGAGTCAAAATTAGGTGTGACTTTCCCATAGCCACTTGCATGTCTGTGTGAGCACATATTGTTGTGTGTGTGTGTTTAGCTAGGGGATCACCTAGTGGATACTGCATTCCACTAGCCCTTGTGATTATACATTGGTTTGCATAGTGGACATCGTGTTCCACTTGTAAATGTTTTTGGATAAATAGCCTAGATCTGATCCACATCATGATGGAGAAATAGTTGAAGCTTAATCCACCCCTTTTGTTTTTATTTTGATTTCTTTATGTCTTTCGTAATGTATTATTGTGCCTTGATGTTGCTCCTTACATTATTTTCACTTGTTTCCTCTTGTGCCTATGTTGGTCCACTATAGGATCTTGATCTCGGGGGCTTGGCTATCTCCTTTGATCTTTGTCATCCTATATCATTCACTTTAGTGAACTTGGACCCCTCTTGAGGTGAGTTTATCTACTATCTAGTGTGAGTTTGAAGCAGGTTCCTCCTTGATGAGCCTAGTTTTTGGTCCAGTTTTGGGTAGAATCTATAGTCTATTTGTTGGTAGATGTCATGAAATTTAATGATTAAATGTCAAAATTTTCATATTTTTTCCCTCAAACCATTCACATTGGACATAATATTATCTTTGCGAGCTTGAATGATGTTTGGCATAATATGTGGACTATCTATATTGATTTTGCATGTGGTTAATGAATTTTCCTTAAGGTGGTTATAGATGTGTAGTTATTATGCATATTGACCTTGCCATGTAGATTTAATATGCCAAGTTGAGGAAGACACCACCA
>VDFB02193867.1:475438910-475463729 GCA_007258455.2 Sequoia sempervirens | reverse complement strand
ATATATATATTAAATTTAAATAAATTCAAATTTTTGATTTAATGTAATTTATACATACCCGATATCTCCCAAAACACTCTATGTGGAATGTGTTGGTTTGTTCTTGAAGATGTGCCGACCACATTTGATGCAAAGTGTTTCTTGCACCATTCAACAATATCATGTGCATTGTCTAGACAATCTTCTGGATAACTCATTTGATGTTTTCTTAAAGCTCGTTTGATGCAAGCTCCTGCTCCATCATGCTCACCCTTTCCATGCCCTCTCTCAAAGAAACTCCAAAAATGTGGTATTTTCTAGATTTTATGATATCTACAAAGTGCATAGAATGGATGTGAAGATTTGAATTTTTCCACACATCCATCTGACCATACAAAATTATTTTCAAATTTTACACCCCTGCTTCTCAAATTCTCAAAAAATATTGTAAAGCAATGTTGGACAAAAAGTGTGTCATGCTCTTTATCATCACTAATATAAAAGTGATATTCTTTCTTAATGGCTCATTCTTCATCTATACTCTCAACACCATCCAATTATGATTTTTCATGTTGATAACATACATGAACCATAATAGTGATCTACTTTGAAAAGTAATACCCTGATTGAATCTCCTTTTGATGTACAAAGGAGTAATTTTCTGCAAAGTCAACTACTGATAGAATTGTTCCACGTGGGAAATTATCTCTCAATTTTTGGAATTATTGTGCTTGCCACTTAGCAAAAAAGGAATGATGTATGTATGGTCATATCAATTTTCAAAAATATTCCATAAATTTTCCAATGGGAATCTCCTCTTCTACATAGTTCAACCTTGTGGATTCTTTCCCAAAATTTGTTTGCAACTTTACATACTTGTACCTGTGTCAGTAAAATATGTGAATAACTAATAAACCACACTTGATCAATGAAACATTACATCAAAGAGAATCCAAATAACAATCTATGAGAAATTGAAACAAATAAACTCTCTAAAAATAATACTTACCTGTTGCAATTTATTGTCTTTGTTAGGTCAGTATCCTCAATTCTTGAAGGGAATTTAGCCAAATTTCCACATGTCTCACAAATTAATTTTATGTAGTTTATTTGAGGTCCATTTTCATGATCAAATAATATAGAATTTATGAACAAATTTTCCTGTTTAGGAGGTACATTTTGAAACCCACATCTTTCTTCTCTCATCTTTCGAAACACCTCATAGTAGAGATCAAATTCAATATGATAACGACAACAAAAAGTTTCAAAAACTTTTTTATCTTCACATAATATGCCTTTAACCTTTGAAACATTGTTTTTCCAATCTTTATATGAGGATATGCATTAAAAATTTCATATACATCTCAAATTGTGTTATGTCTAGCCAATGTTTGATGTGATTTTCATAAATACTAGGTCCAATCCTGTGTCTCATAACATCTCTAGTATTTGATGATGGACGAGTCTGATCATGCCAAATACCTGAGACCAAGTTCCTAACAACATCTTCAATCTTGTCAGAATGGGGAGCTCTACACATAATTTCCCAATTTCCTTCTAAACTCTCATCCAAAAACTCTCTTTTTTCAGATATTTTATCAATGTTGTTCTACTATAACCAATTTCAGTTGAAAGTGCAGAAATTTTTCTTTTTCTTGATATATCTTGATGTACAATAGATGTCAACATCACCCTTCTTGTAGTAGCTTTATCCACTAATCAAAATCCTTTCCCAATGGAATCTAAACCCTTTTTAACATTTTGAACAATATCCTTTTGTAATCCCATGTGTTTCTTCTTATTTGATGCCAAATGTACACCCAACAATTGTAATGACTCTTTGATCTCATCAAGAAGAAGTAAATGTGATAACAATTGGGTTTTTTCAAGTGTATCAAGATGATTGAAATGATGATTGATCATTCCATTTACAGATTTAGTTATTGACCTCTTTCTCTTAATATAAGGCTAGTTGTCATAATATTTCAGTTTCTCCATATCCATTTCAAGTAAATGATCTAAATTTCTATGAGAAATTTGTTTCCTCACCTTCTCATCTAGTTTTATATGCTCATCCATACCAGTAGAAGGAAGTGATCCAGAACCCTCTCCAACATGCATTGTTTGAAATTTTGCCTCCTCCCTATCTTCAAGGACCATGCATTCTTGAGTGGATTCGTTTGATCCAATGGCTAGATTTGGCTCGACTTGAGCATGAAAACTTCCTTCTTGTTGAGCCCTTCCTACATGTCACAAAATATTTTGAAAGAAAAAGTGAGAGATGATGTTATATAACTGAAGTTTATGTATGCAAGCAAACAAACTTCAATAAAACATGATGCTATAAGTGAGAGAAGTTTGCATGCTAGTTTTATATGCTCATCCATACCAGTAGAAGGAAGTGATCTTGACCCTTCTCCAACAAGCATTGTTTGAACTTGGGTCTCCTCCCTAACTTCAAGGTCCATGTGTTCTTCAATGGATTTGTTTGATCCAATATCTATATTTGGCTCGGCTCCAACTTGAGGAATCCCTAGAGCATAAAACATAAAAATAATTTGAGAACATTGAAGTGATGAAAATAAAATAATTATTCCTTGGCACCATATAGCTTGATTTTTGATGTATATGCAATTTGATATCTAGAATAATGAAAAATAAGCTTCTATTTATATGCATATGCAGGATGGGAAAAGAATTATTCTAGTGTACATGGAATAACTAGATCCTAGTTTAAATGAATCAAGTAGTAAACAAACAAGTTATTTCATTTTGGAGTTTGTTGTTATTTAATTCATAGGTATGCACAACATATCTAGTAATTTTAGAATTTTGTTAAAGTGTCAAAAATGTATATTAGAGGTATAATTTGAATTGAATTTCAAGTTACTTGTCAAAATGTATAATAGAGGTATAATTTGAATTAAATTTTCTTCATTATATTTGAATTGAATTTCAAGTTACTTGTCAAAAATGTATAATAGAGGTATAATTTGAATTGAATTTTCTTAATTATATTTGAATTGAATTTCAAGTTACTTGTCAAAAAGATTAAATCTTGTTCTCAACTCAATGGTTCATGTTGCTTAATTCATTTAAAAAAAAAATTTTATTGTGATCAACATGAATGAACTTAATTATAAAGTGGCATTGATTTCCCTAAAATTCTACTAGAGATCAAATGTATATTGAATATAAGGAAATGTAAGTTGTAAGAGATCATAAAATAAGAAAACATGTATGTATATTGAATATTTAAAGTAAATGCATACATATATTATGTGTAAACATGTTTAAACCATAAGCAAACACATGTACATACATGTAAAGGGATTCAATACATATAAACATAACACATATTATAAGAAAAGAGGAAAATGTATATATATATCATATAAGAAAAATGTAAATTAAAGATCATCAAATGTCGAATACTAAAGATCAACAAATAAGAAAATGTATGTATATCATATAAGCAAATGTAAGTTAGAGATCATCAAATCTCAAATACTAAAGATCATCATGTATAAGCAAATGCATGTGGTAAAGATCAAAAATCTAGTGTGCATGGCCTAATATGAATGTCTACTCCTAGTTGAATGGCCATCTGAATGAGAACGGTCTTGCTCTGATGGATGTGTTGAGCCCTGCAAACAAAATTGTGTACAGGATGTGTTAGATACATATAATTTATATTAAATAAAATTTATGAAAGTTATTATTAAATGAACTTATATTTTTAAATATCAATCTAGATCTATGCATACATAAATATTGCATGTACATATGTATAATCAGATTCATAAATGAAAAACTCACATGTCCATTGGTAGTAGATTCATCCACAGTCACATTGATCATGCACACGATCTAGACCAAGGCTAGGAGTGATATGAGGTATGTCCACCTGTAACAATATATAGATATATCAACTTACATGAATATCTAGTTAAAAAATAAATTAAAAATAATGAAAAAGAATTGAAACATGCACATGCACACATACATGAATATCATCTAATATTGGATGACCTAAGTCCTATGAAATAGTCACCTCCACCATATCCACCAAATGGTCAAGTGAAGAATCAACATCTGCATCCATCCGATCTATCCCATGTTGTGCTATAAATGATGAATGTAGAGGATTATGAAGGTGAGATGGCATAGCGATGATGAACCAAAACCAATCAACATATCAGTAAAACCCATAGTTTGTGTAGCTGCTGAATGAACTGTAGGTGGATCCTGATGCGCACTAGTGCTCAGCTGAGAGTGATAGGATCCTGGAACTAAATGACCTCTATGTAAAAAATGATCTCTAACATGCTCTATACTGATCCCATTGTCTGATGTAATGTTGGCATATGCCTCCAACAGGTCCTCATCCAAACAATGCAAAGTCATGCGTGACATATCTCCTATAAGTGAATCAAGCTGTGTAGGAGTAGGGATGCTGGCCACTGTAAAAGGATCCATGGTGGTCCACTATGCTAAAAATGGCATGGATCGGGAATGTCTAGACATCAAATATTGACCTACATGATCATCAGATATCCTAGTGGTGGCAACCGCAATCTCACCTATAGTGTCAATTGCTTCCTTTTGGGAAGCAATGAAAACCTCATCTGCTATGGGGGCTAGAGCTGGGGTGAGAGCAGGAGACCTCTCACCAACCAATACCCTAAACACTAGGGGTTGTCTATCTGCTCTACAATAGGTGGGCCTATCAGCAATCCTGCCATGCCCCTGACCAACATATGGTGGAATGTACATGTAGTTAACTTTAAGGGCCAAATGGACCTCAAAATACAACTACTGAACAAAATACAATGGAATCTGGTCATTGTTTGGGTATAGACCATGTGCTATGAGAAATCGTGGGTAGATCAATAAGGCCATAGCATGATCGACACATCTAGTGACCTTGTATTCCCTAACCTTACGCACATTTTGATAAAATGGAAAACAAGTGGTTTTTATCATTTCTTTGGTGACACTATCCTATATTTGTTTAATGGGAATGTCACCATGTACTTCTTCTCGCATGCAGGAGAGAATAGCAGTCACTCTATCTGAGGAATATGCACTAGTCCTCTCAAGCTCATCTTTTAGTTTTTCTAGACTATGCAATATTAACATGCATGGTTCACTATATATCCCCGGGTTTGCACCCTATGCTAATGAATCTCTCAATTTTTTAATCTCATTACTAGTATTTGCAAACAAAGAATCTGGCACAGGTGGAACATGATCTACATTTTCCATGTTATATATATATAGTACACCTAAAAGAGCAATGAGACTTTGGTAAATAATATATCTAGATAAAAGGAATACAAATCTAAAATAGTTGTAATAATTCATCTACTCATCAATAATATTTTCATACCATTAAAAATTTAAAAAGAATTGGAAGACAACTATAATCTATAACATAGCATCCTTAAATGGTTCAAATTTTAAATGAAAAGATGAAAGAAAGAACAAGAATACAAATATTAGTATAAAATTATTTGAAAATAATTGGGGATAAAAATATTTAATCTAATAGTTTTTAACATAAATGAACTTCAAAATTTATCTAGTTAAGATATGTCTAAAATTAAGATTTCACACTAGAATATCAATATTCCATAAGAATCTCACTAAGAAGATGAATTGTTAAATTGAATAAAGCTATAAATTGAATTGTTAAAAATAATTAAACTATTTAAACTTATAGATTGCATAAAGCTATAAATTGAATCGTTAAAACTAATTTATTAAGAATCAAATCTAATAAAGTTTGACTTCATATTGCATGTACTTGTTATAAATATCTCACTAATCCAACCATACATTTTATATATGTTAAAAAATATATAATTGTTATGCCCATAATTTTTCACTATATCTTGACACACGGATCTCCTTCAACTAGATCAATTAAAAATTATTTGTAATGTTGGAGGAAAATGGATTTAATATCATTAGAGTTGTCATGGAACTAGCTCTCTTGATCAATGATAGATATTATCCACTCTCAAGAATGTAAATATGTTTGAGATAAATAAAAAATAATTTGTATCCCTTATATCCTTTCATCCAATGTAGCCTATTTGTTAATTGAGATCTTCTAACACAATTAAGTTCAAATCTTCTAAGTTTTATTTCAACGGAAGCAACCACTCATTGTAGAAAATTTATTAGTAAGTGCTAAAGCCAAAACAAGTTTTTTTTTCTATTTGGATCCATATTTTTTTTCCATTCTAGATCTCTTTCTAGTCATATACTTATTGTAAGATCATAGTAAGGTAGTGCAATATATTTAATCGCATCATTCCACAATTGTATCCACTTACCATTTTGATGAGGTCTAGGAAAATCAACCAAAGGGATATTAGGGAAGCAAGGTGATCAATTTGATTTAGGTGGGAAGTGTTGAGCTTGAAGGATAGATTATTAGGTATGAGGAATAAGAAGTTTGAAAAGTTTAAAGAATTGGGAGGTGATATGTGAGATAGGTTTGAAATAGGATCTACTTAAATAAGGGTGTTTTGTGGAGAGGGGACAATGGAAAGAGAAATAACTAAGCTTTAATCTATCAATAAAACTAAGTTTCCCTAAGTTAACCATCTCTTTAGTTGGTCCAAGTGAAATAGTGATCAATATAAGAATATTTTTTGTCTAAAATGGGATCTAAACTCCTCATGGTATTTCTAGTTAGGATGTAGGAATTCAATTATTTTTTAGAGAGTTTATGAGAACTAAACCAACTTGTATCTTGGTTTTTTCCACCATATCATATTCACCTCCTTGTAGCCGTTTAGTCATAGGGAGGGCATAAAAATCCATTCCCACAATTTAACTTGAGATGAGGAGTCATTAGGCATGTACAATAAAGAAAAAATGAATAGGTATTCCTTGGATGAGTAACTGTAAGCACTAAGCACAATTGTTGTTGGGATCCACTCCTCAATAGATGATAAACTTAGCCAAGTATTGGGAAAGGAGGGTCAACCTTGCATCCTAATATTTTGATTTATTATTTTGTCCTCATATGAGGAAATGAGGCATCTCACTTTGTGTTGGTAGTTATTTGTCATTTGTTGAATGCTTCAAGGGAGGTGTCTAGGATGTTCTAAATGCATGTAATATTATTATAGCTTTATAAGATGAAACCCTCTTATGACATATTCTTATGACATTTAAGAGCATGACTATAGAATATTTAAAATAAAGTATTGACCAACATTATGAAAAATCATAAGAATTTTTTTAAGAAATAGCAACTGTGTCAAGGAAAAAGATGTGGACATTTACAAGAACTTTTTTTTTTAAGAAAAAGTGGGAGACCACTTATAATTTTATTTATATATAATATTTTACATATAGCTGCTTCAGGCAGACATATCAGCAGGAAAGAACAAGCAAGAAAACCCCCAGTTGCAGTTCGAGGAACAAATTTTACAAAATATCAAAAAAGACCAGTGAGGTCCTAGTACAAATGACCAATTATCTGATTACAATGTTACAAAAGTACATTGGTTGAATACATCAATACATATGCACATTCTCTTATGCACCCAAAATACCCAAAAGAAGACATCATACTAGATATACCCATGTCTTGAATACATAACAAAGTGGAGATTACAAAACCTTACTAAACATAAGACTGATAAGCTAGGAAGCCACTTTCAAAAAGATGCAAATTTTCCACCAACATGCTGAAAGCCATTAACCAAGCTTTCTTTTCTTTCCACTCATTTACCTTTGTGTTGGCGATCATGCTCAAATGAAGGTTTTGATTTGTTTTAATATTAGGCACATAATGACAACATAATTTATTTTTGGATGAAGATCATGGAAGTTGCAAATCATGAATGCAAACATGACTTCTCAAGAAAGAAATGGCATGATATTTTCTTTTTAAATCATCAATCTCCTCTGTGGAAATGGAAGATCTATATCTGTTTAGAACTTGGTAGAGATGTGAAGAAGTGTCATGCATTGTGGATAATAACATGCCTTGGAATATGTGAACATAGGTCTCTTCGTATGAAACAAAACCTTCTTTGAATAATTAACATTTGAAATTAATACAGTTTGGTGAGCATATTGTATAATCACACTAGAAACCAACAATGGAAGATTGAGAGTCTCAACTAAGAATTCCACCAAGTGTAGATAACATTCATACTAGAAGCCAACAACAAAAGACCAAATTTCATAAATAAAGTTCATGTGTTATATACCATGCCTTTGAGGGGTCCACAAGTACCATGAGCCTTTTGAAATCCTTCTCCATCTAAATGCATCAATTCCAAGACCATTGGGAGGTGGGTATACAATATGAACCAAGTATTAATTTCTAATTTTAATTATTGAAAGAAGGTATATAAATTATTTGAGCATCTTAATTCTCATATACAGAGTTATATCTTAGTCAATTTCTCTTGATGTATGAGTTCCATATATTTGTAATTTTTTCTTAATATAAAAACATATTTTATTTCATTAAAATTAACCTATCTATTCCATGTTACAAAGGATACTCTTATTTTAAATTATAAGTATATAATTCAAAATTAATTAGTAATTTTCAAGATAGAGTACACACAATTTCTTTAGTTAAAATAAAATAATATTCTTATTTCCATGTGATAGTTATGTAGAATGGTACTTTGATGTCTCAAAAATATTTCTTTCATATATACTAATTTTTTATCATTGTACATTATGAGTCTCAATTATATATCCAAGCACATCAAAAATTTATAAGGTGGAAAGAAAAATAATCACACATTTATCATATTTTTGTAAGGTGTTCGAAAAGACTAAAAGTTTCCCTAGAAAGAACTAATTAAGGAATAAAAAAAAATGGAAAGTTTCTACCTCATTGTATGTTGACCTTTCCCATATAAAAAGATCATGGAAATGCTGAATGAGTTGATATAAGAATTTTTAAGAATGAAGGCACAAAATTCATAACACTTTAATCCTAAAAGCAACAAGAAAGGAAATGAATAAAATCTTCCTAGTTATTTTGAAAAAAACTTTAAAAGGTTCTAAATCCCCTTCACACCCCTTTCTAAATGAAGATAAAATAAATAAGTTACCAAATATTTCTTAGAGTTTAAGGTGGTGATTTTAATATGATTTGAGAATAAATAAGATAAATTAGATGAAATCAAGTTTTGTTGTAAAGGTGATGAATTTTGGAGGAATAAGATGAAAATAATTTTGAATCTAGTTGACTCATTAAATGGCAATAAGATATATTTTAAAGGGGCTTTGTTTAAAATATGTAATAGTTAGATATGTATTAATACATTATATTCTCTATTAGATAGTTATTTCTTCCATAAACATTTCTTACAATCTTATAATTTATTAATAATAGTGATGTGTGCATCCCTAGACACTCTTTGATAACCACACTATTAATGTTTCTATTTTTACTAGAGGATACTCTAATTGAAAAGCATGTACACCATTAAGGATAAAATTTAGACTTTTAAGTTGAAAGAAAATGTCAAATATTTAGAATAAAAATGGTGGGGATGGAATACAAGCTTCAAGAATCTCCTTGTAATAATTAATTGCAATAATAAATGATTAAAACTAAACACAAATGGATATGTCACCAATAATTTTTAGATAAAATGACTAAAATTAGAGCCAAGATATCTTAGTTCAAGTATCATGATAAAGGTATCAAATTCTTATTCAATGTAAACATAGCCGAGTTTGATAGATAAAAATTGGCCCCATTAATACTAGGGGAGCATTGTTTAATGAGATTAAGTTGACACTATATTCAATTTTTAGAAGTTAGAACCCTAACATTTATATGAGGCTTGTAAAATAGAACCTTATTAGGAAGAGTAGGAGAGGAGAAATGAACCCATAATAATTATACTTATACAAATAAAAATAATAATAATGTTTAACCATTTCAAAATGTTAAATTTGTTTCACTAATATGGTGATCAATAGCTAATTTGTACAAGGAGGTGCAATTTATAGGGAAATGAAGACTACATAAGAGGAGAATTTATAACATAGTAGCTTGGTTGTAGTTGTTTCTTGAGCATTAACTATTTTCTCTTTTTTCTTTTGTTGTTGAATATTTTATTTGATCTCTTAAAACTTATCAATGGTACTTGATCTTCATAATGATTATTTTCTTCTTTTTCAATTATTATCATCTTAGAAGGAATACCATTTCAATTTAGAGCAGGGAGAAATGTATTTTTCTTTTAAAGTATTTAAAATATTATATTTATTTGATGGTTCCTTCTTAACCTCTTCCACTCCTTGGAAAAATTATCCAACCACTTGAATCTCCTTATATTAATCAATTTACTTCTATGATTTATGTATGTGTTTTTAGTGATTTACTCTTTATCCTTTCAATTTATTCATGATATACTTTAATATAGTTATAACAAGTATATAATAGTTTTTCATAATTGGATATGCCTTAAGAAACTCTTTAAACATGAAATTATTTGATGAGGGAAGATATAAATTAAGGTTATTCTTTCTTACTTACCTCATGTTCATCCATTTTTTTTGTCCATAAATTTCTCAAATCAAATTGGATTTTGCAAAGAGGATAGCTACATTTTAAATATTTGCTCTTAGTCAAAGTCATTTATTTCTTTGTACAAATTTAAAATTGATTTATGTAATTTAATTTTTAATAGTTTTAACATAGATATATGAAGAATAGTTTTAAATATATATATATAGTAAAGTGGACATATTTTTATATTTTCCTAATAAGAATAATGCCTAATTCTCCTCAATGGGTTAATATGACTCTTAATAACATAGTTAGCTCATGCAAATGTAATAGTGTAAAATACGGTCATGAAGGTGCATTTAAAAATGATTTTTCCCCTATATGGGGAAGATAATGTGATGAGGAGCATATATATGTAGTGGGTGAGGATCATAAACAATGAATCCCTATCCAAGTGATGAAGTAACATGGATCTAATTGGCTTGCTAATTATCATGTCATAATCAATTATGAGGGACCATGTTGAAAAATAATCATGTAAGTGTAAATAGTAATGATGTGATTATGAAGGTATATGTAAATCTAATTGTCCATAGATGGAAAGGATAACACAATAAATATCATTAGGTGAAATAGGTATAAGAAAGGTGATATGTGATGAGTAAGCACCATTTCCCACATACAATAGGATCACCAATAGTATAATTTAAAATGCATGATATTATCTGGGTATTTCATATATTTTCAATTGGGAGTTAAAAACCAAATGCACAAGTGTTGAACTAGGGAATAATGGTAAAAGGACTAATCCAATTGGGTCAAAATTTACCAAAAAAATTACTTCTATGAAATTTGGATTATATTTATATTTATATGAAGGATGAGTTCCCCTCATGGTAAAGCTCATTGGACAACACCATTTTTTATTTTTTCATTAATTATCTTTGGTATATGTACATAGATAAAGTATAATGAGTTTACTTATTGTTTATCCAAGGTCTCAAACTCTTGTAATTGGTGTTCTTGATATGTGTAATCATCAATGCTATCACTAAGGGAGATACATAATGATAGAATCTTAAGCTCAAGAGGCATTATGGCCTCCATTTCATAAACTAAAGAGTAAGCCTAATGGGAGATTGTATTCTAGTACAATATGCCCATAATGTTGGGACAAGCTATGTGTGCATATTAGTACCATTTTTGTCAATTAGCTTTTGTAATATTTATTTAATAGTCTTGAACTAGAAAATTTAATAATACCTTCATTCCTTCTAATCCTAATAGAACTATTTTATTATACATTTCATTCAAACAATCTAGTTTCTTTCCTCTAAATTTATTCTTCGATTCATACATTTAGTTCACCAACCATTTTTGGAGTAATTTCATAAGACTCAAAGGAAAAATATGAAAATTTTTATCCAAGTTTCCATTGTATGCACCATAAAATTTATACCATGAACTGCTTAATGAATTGTTTGATATAATGCCTCAAATAAATTTCCAATAGTTTTTTTGACAGAGTATGATATAAATAGTGTTTTTGATATAATGCCTCAAATAAATTTCCAATAGTGTTTTTGATATAATGCCTCAAATAAATTTGTTAATGAACTGTTTGATATAGGGTGCATACAATGGAAACACTATTTCTATCATACTCCATCAAAAATTACCATGAACTATTTGATATAATGCCTCAAATAAATTTGTTACTGAATTGTTTAATATAGGGTGCATACAATGGAAACACTATTTCCGTCATACTCCATCAAAAATTACCATGAACTGTTTGATATAATGCATCAAATAAATTGGAGGTGCCCTGGTAGAAATGTATGCAAAATGTGGAAGCATAGACAGGGCATGTTTATTTTTCAATAGAGTAGAAATGTATCATTGGAATAATGTATGTTGAAAATACTTTAGAAACTTTCAAACAAACATAGTTTCCATTCAAAAAATTTGTAAAATTTCGCATTTAGGGTTTCAAAATTCAACAAACAAATGTATTTTCAACTCTACGAAATTTGAATTTTTTCAAACCTAGTGCTCGATATGTAAGTTAGGTTGATGATTTGGAAAGATGAAGTTGAATTTTCATTCACCATTGGAGAGATGAAGTCATCATCATTTGCAATCACGTTCAGTTCACTGCATGCATGTAAGCAAAGGGAAAGCAATGATAGAAGGAAAAAATGATAGTGACATTCACTATTTTTTTGTTTGTTTTATTTTAAGGGGTTCAGTCGAACCCATGTTTGACCAAACCCCTTAAAATATTATTTATTTTTTTAAGGTTTTGGTGTTCGGTCGAACCAAGGGTTCAACCAAACATATATGTTAGACCGAACATATAATGTTGTTCGCCGAACCAATGGGTTCAAACAAACTCGTCGACTATGGTAAAAGAAAAAAAAAAAGAAATTCCCTTCCTCATCTCAATTGTAAACCACTATTGTGGTTTGACCCTTAGGCCATAAAGGATGTTCCAATCTATGACAAAGCAATCAAGGAAGCCTAACTCAAGAATCTAGGTAGCAAAAAGAAAGACCCAACTATAGTTCATGTGGTGGGTCAGCTAGCTGACATCATGCTGGGAAAAGTGACCATTCCTAAGTATAATGACCGAGGCAGTCTTGTGGTAGCAGTTTTTATAAACAAGATCCAAGTGAAGAATGCTCTAATTGATTTAGGGCCAACAATAAATGTACTAACCAAAGACATCCTGCAACAACAAAATATCACAAGCATGAGGTCCAATCCTACTATTCTGTAACTTGTTCATAGCTCTACTGTTAAGCCTAATGGTTTAGTGGAGAGGATATTGTTGTAGTTCTAGACTCCCAGGATTACCTAGTAGACATTATGATTCTTTCTCCTAAAGCTACACTAAGTAGGTATCCCATTATTCTATGAAGGCCATGGTTAGCAACTACAGATGCATACATTGGATGTTGATCAGGTGATATGACCATTTCATATGGGAGGAGCACTATTTTTTTTTCTCTAGCTACCTGCTCAACCATCTCATGATGAAGATAATCCTGTATTGCCACATGTTGGTGTAGAGGCCGGGGAAGTTAACTCTATGGCACAACTTATGATGCTAGGTAGAAGCTCCTTCACACAACTCAAAGATGAGGATGAAGTATTGGCTAACATAATTCAAAACCATTATGAAGTGGAAGAAGCATCATCTTCTCATTCTTCTACTCTAGTCAAGACACTTTTTCCTACCCTTCTTGTAGCCACTATTCCCACAAATGTTCTTCCTCCAGACAGAATTCCTACAACCACTTTTCCTGCAACCACTATTCTTGTAGAAAAACTTCCTACAACAACATGTATGTTGATACATTGATTCCATATGAACTAAAGGTACCAATTGTTAATGAAACAACCATGATAGAGTTAAATATAGAAGTATAGGTGTCAGAAGGAAAATATTTGAATGTTAATAGTAAATTAAATGAAGAACAACAATTGTTATTGGAAAACCTATTAAGGGTCCATCAGTATGCATTTGCATGGGATTATAATGATATGAAGGGATTGGATCCTAAAATTTGTACACACAAAATTTACATAAGAGATGATTGCACCCCAATAAGACAACCACAAGAAGAATTAACCCTTCACTAAGAGGATTGTGAAATGAGAATTGCAAAAATTAGTAGATGTAGGATTTATCTACCCAATTTTAGATAGTTAGTGCGTGTCTCCATTGGTAATTGTTCCCAAGAAGGGAGGAAAACGGTGAGTTTGTGTTGATTATAGGGAACTTAATGTTGCCATCAAGAAGGACCAATTTCCTTTACCCTTCATTGATCGATTTTTGGACACACTTGCAGGAAAGCAATACTTTTCTTTTCTAGATGGATTCAACGGCTACAACCAGATCCAAATTACACTAGAGGACCAAGAGAAGACTACATTTACTTGTCCATGATGGACCTATGTCTATTTAGTGCTCCCATTTGGCTTATGCAACACACCTAAAACTTTTTAGTGGGTAGTCATTAGCATCTTCTCAAACATTTCTCATGATTTCATGGAAATTTATATGGATGAGTTCACTACTTATGGTGTTGATTTTAATCAAGCATTGGAAAATCTCAGAAGGGTCTTGTAGATATGTGAAGACCAAAACTTGTCCTTAAACAGTGAAAAGTTCTTCATAATGATGCAGGAAGGTGTAGTTCTTGGCCACTACATCTCCCATAAGGGAATTCAAGTATATCCTACAAAGATTGAGGTAATCACAAATCTTCCCACACCTACAAAACAAAAATATGTTAGGAGTTTCTCGAGTCATGTTGGATATTATATGTATTTCATCAAATATTTCAGCAAGGTAGTAACACCATTGTACACTTTTCTCACTAAAGATGTTGAATTTCAGTGGACTACAACCTGTGGCAAAGCATTTTCTAACTTGAAGGTAGCTTTGACTCATGCTTTTGTACTCAAAGGGCCTAATTGGGAGCTTCATTTCCAAATTCATACTGATGCATTATATTATGTCATAGGAAGAGTATTAGGATAGAAAGAGGAAGCTATTGAAAACACCATTTACTCTGTCAATAAAAATATACAAGGAGTTGAATTCATTTATATAGTGATAGAAAAAGAAACGCTGGTAGTCTTCTATGCACTCAACAAATTTAGACATTACATAACAGGCTACCAAATCTTTGTGCACACTGATCATGCAATTGTTAAATATCTCATGAATAAACCTTTGATCATAGGTAGATTGGTAAGATGGTTATTGTTGTTGCAATAGTTTGATATAACCATTGTGGATAAGCCAGAGAAGGGCAATGTTGTTTCAAATTTTCTTTCAAGGTTAACTACATCAGAAGATAATTATCCCATAGATGACTCTTTCCTTGATGAGCATCTATTATCCCTCAATGTACAAACACCCCGGTATGCTCACATAGGCAATTACTTGGTCACATGTAGAATTCCTTCTCACTTCTCTCTATGAGAGAAAAGTGCACTCATTGAAAAATATTTTCCTGTCTCTTAGATTGTTGGATGTTTGTTTTATACTGGACCTAACCATGTCATGAGGAGGTGTATGCGAGAAGATGACACATATGAAATTTTGCATGCATGCCACAACAAACCATGTGGAGGACACTTTATAGCCAAGAGGAGAACAATGAAGGTTTTGAACATAGGATATTACTAGACAACACTCCACAAGGATGCAAGAAGGTATACCAGAAAATGTGATAGATTTCAAAGAATGAGTAGAAAAACTAGGTCTCATGAAATGCTACTATTCCCTATAGTATTAATCACTCCCTTTGACAAGTGGGGATTGGATTTTGTGGTACCAATTGACTCTCCATCAAATGGTAATTCTTATATATTGGTATGCACTGATTATGTGACAAAATAGATAGAAGTTAAGGCTATGAAGCATGTAAGAGATAACAAGGTTGCAAAATTTCTTTATGAAGGTATTTTCACAAGATATGGAGTCCCAAGAGAAATAACGACTGATCAAGGGGCATAGTTCACATAAACCCTTGTTGCAACACTATTTAATGAGTACAACATAAGGTACATGAAGTCTACTCCTTATCACCCATAAGCTAATGGCCAAGTTGAGGTGACCAATAGAGAGATTGAAGCCATTCTGACTAAAATAATAGTTGTTCATAGAAAGGATTTGGAAAATAGATTACTAGAAGTTGTTTGGGCTATAGGACAACCTAGAAAACAACTACAGGTATCACCCCATTTTAGTTACTATATAAAAATATAGCTATGATGCCAGTTGAATTTGAATATAAGACTCTACAGATTGTAGTAGATTTGGGGATGGATATTTCTGAGGCATAAATAGAAAAAATCATGTAGCTAAATGCTTTGGATGAGATAAGAAGAGCAGTCCTACAACATATAGAAGTGGTGCAAAATAAGAGAATCATGTGGCATGACAAATTTATCAAGGACAAGAAATGCCAACGAAGAGATTGGGCCCTTCTCTATGACTCAAGATACTAGGACAATGCAAGAAAATTACATACAAGGTTGCTAGGACCATATGAAGTTGTTGAGGTCTTTCCTAATGGAGTTCAACTTACTACCACTGACCCTATCAGGTTCAAATTACTTGTCAATGGTCTTCATCTTATATTATGTCACAAGCCAGTTTCTAAAGAAGAGTTCCTACATTAATTCACCCAACTTTCAACACCTGAGCTTCCTACAATTGAAGGGAGTGAACCTAGTGCCCCTCCTTCTGGCTAATTAAGGTACATACTCTCTCATAATAAAGACTTTAACTTACGTAGAAGTCAATTTTTTCACCCATCCACCCATCCACCCATCCATCACTTCATTCCAGGTCACCTCATTGCACTTCATTCTCATTAATTGCTCAATTTATCCCCACAAGGTGAGTGATACTTTCTACACAATCTTTTCAGCAAATCTTCCACACATTCAGGTATGTGTGCATTAATTTCTATATTTAATCATCTTTTAAGTGCATTTATTTAATCATTGTATGTTAGTATAGATATTCACATAAAATGCCATCATTCCCTGTCAAATCACCACTCCTATCTTGCATGTGTGGAAACATGTCCAAATTTAGGTTGGGGGAGGGGAAAGAAAAAGATGCAAATATTTTGTGAATTTATTGTCCATGTGTCAATTCGTACTAGGTTACATCAGAAAATTTGAAATGAGCTGATTTGAAATCCGAATAAGAGGACGGATTGCATGTGTGAAGTGACAATAACTGTGCCATTTCTTCCCATCATAATTCCCCTTTTTATGACTCCTTTTCTTGCCATTATTTCCTTGTCATAATCTTGAGTTGCAAGCAAAAAGGTGAAACAAAGAAAAGAAAATTTAGTCAATATTGGCATTGGAAATTTAACAGGTATTGTAGGGAAGTGAGCTTGATTTTCATATGGGAATTGCAGGAAAGAAGTTGCAGAGCATTTGTTTGATTGTAGACAATGGTAGGTGGGTTAATTTGAAATGAACCCACAATGCATGGCATTTTATTATAGGATGCACAATGCCTAGATGAATTTAGAAAATGTGGATGGTCATATTACTTCCTGAATCTTGATGGCTTTGATGAAATAATTTCCCTTAAATTCACCCAAAAATTTACTAAAGGGAGAGCCATAGTAAAAGGGTTGGAAGTTGTGGCAACAGAGGAATGAATTATAGAGGTCACAGGGTTACTAGTTGATGGAGAAAATTGCCTTTCCTCCAGAGATGCCAGATTAGCCAGGGTTGAATTTATAGAGATGAATGACCCCCCATTGAGCATTGATAAACAAGGTGGAAAGAGAATGTCTCTACCAGAGCCATGGAGGTATATAGCCATTTATGTTATCAAATACATCACCTATGAGGATCACCAATGAAATTTTCATTCTGTACATTTCAAGCTTTTGAATCACATGAGGCATGGAAGGAGGAAGAATGTGCCCAATGTTCTATACAATAGTCTCTCAATCATGGCATCTAAGACCCAAAAAGGTAGGAATAATTTTTTTCCCCACTATTGCCTGATTAAATTGCTAATTGAAAAGTATCTACATGATGTATCTACAATAACCTCAGAAGAATTTATAAAGTTTGATCAAATTAGACCTAAGCACTTGGAACCTAAGGATTTACCTCAACCATGTAGGTCTAGTAGGTGATTGAGCATGGTTGAAGCCCCTCTTGATGCTTCAACCTCTAGTGCTATCTTTTGTGTGAATCCTCCTATAGTAGAAGAAACAATAGAAATTAGTTCTTCTAGAATAGAGCGCTCAGAAAAAGAAAGTTCTTCCTTTGATTTTGATGATGAAATTCCACTTGAGACCCTGATAAAAAATAGGGCACAAAAGAGAGAAGTAGAAATGAGGAAAGGAAAGGCCAAAAAACAACCTGTAGAAAAAAAGGTTCCAAGTTCTAAAATGAGGAAGGCTGACATTGTTCATCTTGCAGCCGAAGGAAAGTGTGAGAAACCTCCTAGGAAATGAAGACCAACTAGGCCTATGATTGGTATGCCACCATTGGAAAGCCCTAAGCCTAGTGAGACATCACATGAGGACCCTTAATATATAATGGGGTAGGAGAATGTTGAAGAAAAAGATATATTTGGGAGAGAAACAAATATAACATTGGTCGATCTTGCTAACATTGCAAAAGAGTTTAAGGAAAATCAATATTTCCTACAACATGAGCAAGAAGTCCTACATCAAGAAGTCCTGCAGCAAGATGTCCTACAACACCAACCAGAGCTATAGCAGGAGTTCCTACAACCACACCAAGAACAAGAACTAGAGTCCCTATAGTAAGAGGTGAAAGAAGAAATAGTACCCCTATAGCCAAAGATAACTAGATAACCATGCAGATAGTGCCATATGAGGATCCTCCATCGACAAAAGATTGGTAGGCATTCATAATCCTCATAGTTCTACAATACATGTAATTTTGAATTTTTGGAGAGAAATACAAAGAAGGGAGGAAGAATGGAGAAAGATAAAATATAAATTGAAGGAGGAAAATCAAAATAAGCATGAGGAGATAGAAGATAAAGATGAAAAAATTCCCACCCTGGTGCATAGGGTGGATGATATGGCAGCTTTGGCACCATGGATTTTGGAATGTAGGACCCCTCCAAGGCTCTATTCTCTACTCCTGAAAGAGAAGTATCTCTCTTTTAAGCTATCAAGGATTGTGTTAAGTTTAAATCCTTCTATTGACAACCCTATGGAATTTTTCAATGCTTATTGGATTGCCTCCCCTGAAATGAATAATTTTCTATGTGAATTTTATTTTCATAATTATGTTGTCACAAAATACCATGATTGGAATCTATTGCCATATGTTGGATATGTTCAATTGAGAGCATTTATGTCTTGGGTACAAAAAGAGATTAGTTGGGGACAACAACATGGAGCTTATAAGAAATTGGAGTCTAATATCCCTCTACTCGTTAGGGCTGAATGAAGCAACCTAAGGGATATTTATAGAGAATGGCACAAAATGATTTTGAGACCAAGTTATGGAAATAGGATTATGCCTTGGATTGAGGTAGTTTATAGTGAGTATAAGGTAAAGATAGAAGTGAATGAGGACACTATAAGATGTCCATCACAAAGATGGAATAGTCTATCTGATGAGATGAAGTAGGTTGAGCCTCATTCCATCCACAATTATGCTGCAACACTAAAGAGGATTGATAGATATATTCAAATTGGGAGAACACAGGGGCGGTCTTGGCTTCCCCTAACTTTCCAGCCACCCATGCTCATGTGGCCCGTGCAAAACTTTAGAATCTACTAGCTTGACATTGCTATAGAAAGGAAAAGTGGAATAGATTTAATAGATTGGGAGGATTCTATTGGGATCATGATTTATGCACTACAACCACTAATGGTGGATAGCTATTAGTTGCAAACTTTAGAGCTTTGATCAAGTAGAAGAACAACCCTTCCCTTGTTGGAGGACCAACAAAATGTTAGGTTGGGGGAAGTGATGAGGCTAACTTTTGGTCCAATTTTAGGTGGAATCTATAGTCTATTTTTTGGTAGATGTCATGAAATTTAATGATTAAATGTCGTAATTTTCATAATGTTTCCCTCAAACCATTAACATTGGACTTAATCTTATCTCTGCAAGCTTTAATGACATTTGACATAATATGTGGATTATCTATATTGATTTTGCATGTGGTTAATGAATGTTCCTTAAGGTTGTTATAGATGTACAATTATTATGCGTACTAACCTTTCCATGCAGATTTAATACAAGTTGAGAAAGACACCACCAACTGGGCATGCACCATAATGTCCAACAAAGGAATCACTCCAAGTCAAAGGTAGTCGATGGAAGAAGATTCTTCATGCAACTGAACATAACCACCTTGTAGTGGATTTTAATGATCGAGCATGCATGGGCATTACTATTATGTTGGATCTATGTTTGGACCTACATGTTTGACTAGATTCCATGCATGCGTAACTACCATTGCTCCATTTCCTCTATTTTCCCTAAATGGCATCCTCCTAGTCATGGAGTTGACTGCCTCCTTTAGTTGTTAGTATAAATAATGATTTGATGCTCCTTCTTCAGGAGGTTGCATAATTTGATATTGTACTCTGATTCTCCAGTTTTCAGTAATACAAATACATTACTCTTTTGTATGGATGATTCACAGTGAATAAAATAAAGTTCTAAGTTTAAGCATATGAGTTTTCATTAATTTTTGAGGATACTTATCCAAGGGGGACCATTTGGTGAGTAATCCATCTTCTTAGTTGAGCATTAGTCTAGTATTATTTTCCATTTAGTACTTAGTTAGAAATCTAGCATCAACTCTTCCTGCAGCCACTTGAATTTCATTATGTGACTATTCCTACAGCCAAAAAAATAGAGCAGTGTCTTGTTTGTTGCTCATGTTTTCATTCATGATATGAATTTTTTCTTAGGATGGTCATTGGTTGATGTTCAAAATTTGTTTCATTCTTTTTTAAATAATTTACTTTCAATATTTTGTGTTCCTTAGTTGTAGAACAGAATGGCTACTTTGAGTTCCTAATGCACATACTATGTTGACCCATTTCAAGTTCACGTCCCTAGGTTGACAAGTTAAATGTACTTCAATGATGGTTGAAATGGCTATTCAGGTTAGATGTCCAATCTTTGAATCATGTCTATAAAGGTTTAGTTATTAAGACCATTGTAGGAGGCCAACTCCTCTCACTAAAATGGGGGCTAAATGTAATGATGAAAAAGTGTACATGCTTAATTTTTCATATTTTTTGGGCCCTCCTTATTAAATTGAGCTTAATGTTGCCTTGATTTAGTGTTGTAATGTGTTTGACACATTCACATTACGTTTTTGGAACTTGTAAATTAAATGGACCTAATTGTTCCTTATTTAGGGTGTTGTAAAGTGTACCTTTACACTTTCACACTAATCTAGGGTTTTATTAATTAATTGGGTTTCTTTATGCTTTAATTGGCCTTATTTTACATCCAAAAGCCTTAATTAATGTATTTTTATAAGAATAATCCCTACATATATATCAAATATCCAATCATAATTCATGTGTTTTTGGATTGTGTGGCATAGATTTAGTGATCTAGTGCTCATATACCACCTTGGGTGTATGAGTCTCACTAAATTTTTAGGGCCCCAATCTGGATTTCACACCATTCTAAGCATTTCTTGAAAAAATGTGTAGGTATGTGTAGGATCATCATGGAAAAAATAGGCCCTTAAGTGGCAAAAAAATTAGAAAAATCAGAGTTGGGCAAGTTGACATAAAGATTTGAATAAGTTATCTATATTATTTCAAAAATATGTAAGAATAGAATCTATAGAAAATTGAATGTAGTTTCTAAAATAATTGGTTTGTTTAAAAAAAAAAAACTATCTGGTAAAAATTTGAAATTTCAATGCAGTTGTACTTAAATTTGAGGGAAAAAATAAGAAGTAGGTGTCTATCTGACCACCCTAACCACAATAAAATGATAATATTTTAGATATGAGTAGAGGACTCATGTCCTGATGTGATGCATATTTTTTTTGTAATTTGTTTCCAAGTAAACAATTAATTATGAATTTTTTATTACAACTTTTAAAAAATATAAAAGACTCATATGTCTAACCACCTTAACTTGGTCAAAACTTCATGAAATTCAATTTTTATTTTTTTAATCCTATAGTATGTGAAGCATAGAATGTGACACATGTTTTGGATTCAAAAAATGTGATACCTTTTGAAAGCTATAGATGTTTTTCAATCAATTTATCAATCAAGACTTTAGTCATAATTTGAATAGAAAATGAATAATAATTATTTATTAAATTCAAAGTAAAGCATAATTTATATTGGTGGAAAGTTGAGAATATCCTTTAAAAACCCTTTTGATTTCATCAATTTTGGGTAAAAAAAAGTTGTCAGCCACACCCATCATATTGCCACTTTTTGGCCCATCCTGATCCTGCACATACCGGTGTCCCAAGCCCAACCTAATGAGACTCATATGCCACTTCTAGCATATGAATCCCATTCAACTTAAAATTAAATTTAATTCAAGTTCTTGGTGGGATTTTATTCTCCTAGATCTGATGTCTGCTTGTAGTGTTGTATTTTTGAGGAATTAGTCATAAACAAGTTTAAGTACAAGGTTATTTCACTTGTTTTCACCTAACAAGTTTAAAGTGACCTAGCAACTTTAGTATTCATCAATTATAGAAAAATTGAGTTTACAAGAGCATTAGATAGTTCACAAGAGCATTCAAGAGCTGGTTATCAAGCATTTTGGAGCATTATTCAAATATCAAGCATCATGTCAAAGTCTTCATGCATCATGTTTTGTTTTGAGCTAACATTTGTGATGTAGGGTTTTGTATTTCAAGCAAGAATTCAAGTAAAGATCCATATCATTCAAAAAAGAATCAATATCTACATCAATTGAAGCCATTTCATACATGTTTGTAACATCTTAAATTCATGGGTTTGGTGAGTTGGGTGATCCCACAATACTTGTTTACAATATTTGGCCAAACTAGACACTGAAATATTTTTTTCTAACTAAACCTTCACTTTCAAAAACCTATAGCGGCTAAACTATGAGGAATTTGAAGATGATACAAACTAGAGTTTCATGAAAATTTGTCTGTAGATTCTAAATATATTATTTTTCAAAATTTTTGGAATCATATTGCACTTCTTTTTCCATCTCCCTTAGAAACTAGTTTTTTTTTAGAAAACAACATTTTTAAAAAGTGACGCTCATTGTATGATGCATAATTTTTTTTACATGAAGGATAAAATTCTAGTTCTTTCAAATTTAGATTTATAACTTTGATATTTAGTGCTTCCACTTGGTTAGATAGTGTTTTATTGAATATTTTTCCTAAATCAAGTTTTGAAGTCAAACCAATTACAATTCAGACATAGGTAAACTGTATAATGCTTAATGTTTTTTGTATGTATTGAAATTCAATTTTTTTTGTTGGATAAAGGAATTCAATATTTGGTGCACTCATACTTTTCAATTTTTTTTATAATCTTCTATTTTTCCACATGTGTAGAACAAAGAGCTTCATTTTTGGTGAAAAACCTATGTTTAATAAAATAAAATAAAAACATTATAAACCAAAACATATTAAAATTATATTCGTTGGATAGATTGTTCTGAGGACTACCTAATTCTAGTTGGCTTTGTAAAGTCTCCATTTTCATCTTCAAATTGAGCTTCAAAGCACAAAGTATTTTGGAAATTTTTGGTGCCTAGTGGGAGAAGGGGGAAAAGGGTGGTTCAGGTGAACTTGTGTTCGTGCGAACCTCAAAAATATGTTTGATCAAATATGGGTTTGGTCAAAACCTAGTTCACTTGAACCATTTCAAAAATAATATAAAAAATAGGTTGGAAGACTAGTTCGAGCAGACTCTTGACCGACGTCCACTCGAAGCCCCCTGCCATGAATCCATTTTATTTTATTTTTTTTGCCATGTTTCCAATAGTTTTATTTTATAATATATAATATTAATTATATACCTTTTAATATCTATAATATAAAATATATCTATGTAATAGTCATTAATAATCTATAAATCATATATATTATCAATAATTATAAATAATATACTATATAATTATATATTATAAATAAATATGATAAATATTATAATATCAATATATACTTTTGAATTAAATACATTAAAAAATATATTGTGTAAATAAATATAAAATTATAAATAAACAAAATAAAAATAAAAATAATAATATATTATAATTTATAAAAGTAAAATATTTAGTTTAAATATAAAATGCTTAGTTTAAACATAATATTTTTCAAATATTATTTTCCCTCATCAATAATGAGGTAGTGCTTGTTCACCGTATAATTAAAATATACAATTGATTGAGAAAGGTCATCAATAAACAAGACTTTGGCATAGGAATCATAAATATCATTTTAGAGTTTTTTGATAACCAATTAATGAATGATGTGTTGTGAATGATGGTGATGAGAAAAAACAGTGGGAGTAAAATAAATTGGGATATGGAGAGAGAAATACACAAAGAGAGAGATATAGACAAACAAAGAGAATTAGAGAGATAGGTAAAATAGAGATAGTGAGAGAGAGAGAGAAATAGGGGAAGATAGAGAAAGGGAGAAAGAATTAGGGGGAGATAGAGATATATGGGAAGAGAAAGAGAGATTGAGAGATATATGGGAAGAGAAGGGGAGAGAGGGGTAGAGATAGAGAGATAGATAGGGAGATAGGGAGGGAGTGATGGAGGGAGAGATAGGGAGA
>VDFB02193867.1:475364758-475438153 GCA_007258455.2 Sequoia sempervirens | reverse complement strand
GAGTGGGAGAGAGATAGAGGGTAGAGGTTTGAGGGTGGAGAGTTTAAGGGTAGAGGGGAGAGAGATAGAGGGAGTGAGAGAGACTAGAGAGAGGGAGAGGGGGTAGGAGGAAGAGACTTGAGAGAGAGAGGGAGGGAGTGGGAGATAGATAGAGGGTATAGGGTTAAGATTAGAGGGTAGATGGTTTAAGGGTTTAGGACTTAAGGGTTAAGGGTTAAGGGTAGAGGGGAGCTCAAGATAGGAGTGAGTGAGTGAGACCCAAGAGAGAGGGAGAGGGGGTAGGAGGGAGAGACTTGAGATAGAGAGATGGAGAGGTCTAATGGTCAAGGATTTAAGGGTTTAGGTTTTAAGGGTTAAGGTTTTAGAGATAAGGTTAGAGGAGAGAGTTAAAGGGAGTGACTACGAGAGGGAGAGGGGATGGGAGGGAGAGACTTGAGAGAGACAAAGGGAAGGAGTTGGATAGAGATAGAGGGTATAGGGTTAAGAGTAGAGGGTAGAGGGTTAAATGGTTTAGCATTTATGGTAGAGGGTATAGGTTTTAAGGGTGTAAGAGTAGAGGGTAGAGGATAAGGGGTTTTAGTGTTGGGATAATGGATGCACAGTCCTTGAAGCTGCAGTCTTCGATGTAGGACCTTTAAGCCAGGAAAGAAAATCAACCACCCAGAAAGTGTTGCAACTAGGCATGCACAATGGAGATTCAATATTGATATGATATTATTGATATCTTGATATTACAAATGTACAAGATGCCTGGTTATATAGGCAATAGGTAAACCCTAATATGCATGAGATGTTGACATGTGTCTTGATCTAACAACATGTGACAACATGTGAACCCTAATGGTAACAATCATTAAATGAGGGGATAAGTCTAGAAGGACAACTCAACTTCTAGATGGAATCTTATCTCCTACAAATAAGGAAGGGAATATTATCCCAATTATTAAATGATTTATCTAATAATGCAACCTAGGACTTAATTAATTAAATGCAAGACCTAAGTTAACTTATGCTAGTGTAATAATTGATTAATTACACCAAAACCCCTCCGTAAGTGCAACTTAGGGAGGAAAATGCAATGATTATGCAAGATGATGATGATGGGTCCTGGCTACAAGGCCATGTTAGGTACCCATGTACATGAAGATGCAAAAGAATCTCCCACAAATGGAGAAAAGGGGAAAACCCAATGGGAACAAAACCCCTCTCCAAAAGAGAGATGAGAATGCAAAAAAGATGTGAGATAGGATGGGAAGGAAAGGATGGAGGACTCCCAAATTACCCCCCAAGTACGCCATCCATCACATGGATACAATACAATCAATGCCCCCCCATAGGAGAGAAAGAGAGAGACTATATAGCCCCCACAGAAGATGATAACACCTGCAAGAAAGGTAAGTGTCTGAAGACAAAACAAGATCCAATGTCGACAAACAACTTGTCTCCCTTTCGGAAGAAACAAAACCAACTACAAGTGGAGAGATGCTTCCCATTCCAGATAGGAATTGAAGGAAGGAAGGATGGATAATGATGATGTCTCTGAACTCTGCTCAAGTGTCTCCTTTCCTGATGAAGAAAATGTCATAGTCCCAAACAATGAAGAGGGTGACAAACCAGGATGATGCAGAAACTGATACTGAACAATATCCAAAGACAAAGATAGAATGGATATGATGGATGTGATGGAGACTTGATAGTCCCCCCTGAATGAAGTCTCCTCAAAACCACTGAAGGAAGTCTAAAGCAACGAAGGTGTCCAAACCACAAATCTCCTGCTAGGAAGAAGCAAATCAAATGGTGGATATTGAAGAAACCTCAAATCCTGAATGGAATGACAGGGAAGAAGTCTCGGATATGAAATATCTGAAGAGAAACCAAGTGCCTCCAAGATGGTCTCTGGATTCCCAAACAAGGTTGAGACAAAGGAATGAGGAGACTCAAAACAACTCTCCAAAGTGAAATCTAAATAGAGGAGTGATATCCCCTCAAGAATGTTCTCCAAACCTGTAGAAGTGGCCAAGGCAATGATACTTGAAACAAATCCATCATGTGATGTCAAGTCTGAAAAACTGAATGTGTCCTGATTGATGATGATAGTGGTGGAAGCCTTAATCAATGATTCTGGACAAGGAATCACTGAATGTGAAGGGATACCAACTGTCTCTGATGAAGAAGAAGCACTGAAAGGTACCTTGTCAACCTCTTCAGAAAGATCAAGGCAATCAACTTCCTGCATAACAATAGCATCATAGGGTACTTGATCTGAAGAAAGACATTCTGAAGCATGATCATCGGGGAATGGTGGAGTATCTGAATCTCTGTAGATCTCCCAAAGCTTAGTCCAAAGAATGTGAGGACAATCACAATGATCAATAGAACTCAAAACATCACAATCAACTTGCATAGAAAGGATCTCCAAAATAGTATATCTATTGCAACTCCAAGCAAGTTCATGAATAACTTCACTTGGATGAGGAACAATACCAAACAAATGAGGCAATAGATCAAGTGATCGAAGATGGTGGCATATCCCATCTCGCCATTGCAAATAGTTACCCTTGTGCAACATAACCAGAGAAGGAGAGAAATATGCAAGCCCCATAATGAATTTTCTTCACAAAAAACAAAGACGCTGACCTTCAACAGCAAATAAAAACTTACAAATACAATGAATAACTGAAGTGATGCAACCCAGATCAAAAAATCATTTCCCAAGCTTCAGGATGTCCAGGTTATTAAACAAATGCACCAAACTAAAAAAAATCACATGCAAGAGTACCTGGAGCTGAAACCGATCAAGGGGATGGACTGAAGAAAAATAGCTCTGAATCACCTTCCTGATGCCGCTGGAATCACCAAAATATGATGAACGGTTGCGAAGATACAAGCTTTTATGTCCAAATTAGGGTTTTGTCTTCAGTTGGATGTAGAAATGTCTGTGAGAAAAATTTCATATAATGGATGTCACCACTAGAAATTATGTGAAATTCCCTTTTCGACGGTATATCGTTTGCAAAAAATTGATACCTTGGGTGAAAGTTATGATCAAATGAAAAAAAGGCCCTGATTGGGCACCTGCAGGCTAATCAGGGGCAAAATATAAGCACCCCGGGTGCTAGGATGCGGTCACTGATATGACCGTGGTGTGATATGTGGCAAAAAAAAGTGTGCCACCCCTGGTGGCAGCGGGGCGGAGATGTTGGGCGGCACCGCTGGTGAGGAGAGCACCACTGGTGGTGGATAACCACCGACAGGAGGAGCATCGGCCGACGGGAGTTGGATTCTCCGACGGTCGGCGGTTGTCAGCGATGGCCAGTGGAAGTTGTCATCAGTGGGGGCCCGAAGAATGGCCAGAGGGAGGAGACTCTGGTGATCGGTTGGTGGGAGTAGGTCGTTGGCAGCGGAAAGACAGGGAGAAGATTCCGGTGAGTCAACGGTCGACGGTTCCGGCTGGCCGGAATGAGATCACCGACGCGGGAGAAAGGCAACCGACGAACCAAAAATGACCAGTGCGAGCTGTCTGGGTCCACTGTGATGTGACCGACCACCAAAAAAAAGAAATTCTGCAGACTTTGAAAAATGCAAAGGGGCCGACAAAAATAACAATATTTTGATTTTTAATAATGCTTAAAAATCAACCCAAATATGCCGATGCCCTAAAAATGCCGACAATGCAAATTTTTATTTGATTTTTAATATTGCTTTAAAAGAAATTAAAAATCAAGATGAATGTATACATGCCGACGAAATAATTAAATCTGCAAAAGAAATAATATTGATATATGCCAATGAAAAAATCAAACCCCTCAAATATGCCGATGGTGGATAGATGATGCCGACGGGAGATTAAAATGAGGTCGCTCGAAATTTAATTTTTCTGCACTCTGCAAACTATAGCAGAAACATAAAATATTTTTTTTGCCAATAATATAAACAAAATGCCCTGATTTTTTTCTGAAAATAGAAAATGGCTTGCGTATAAATTTTTTTTACCTCAGAGGACAACTGACCGGGATGATTTTTTGCTACAAATTGTACAGATAGTACGATTGATTTTGCAAACCCTAAAAATACCTTTGAAGCTCCCATGATGATGTATCCAATTTTGATGAATGGGCAGGCGATCCTAGGGTTTTGGGGCCTTCTGAAGACAATGGCGAGCTCGGATCTGACTCAATCTGCTTCAGAAATTAGCTTGGTCCCCGGGTGGAAACAAGTAGCCTTTAATGGAAACCTTCAAGCCTGCGGAGAATCTTGCACACCAACTTTCTTGATCGAGGGTTGATGTTTCACTGGATAAGCTCTGATACCATGTTGGGATAATGGATGCATAGTCCTTGAAGCTACAGTCTTCGATGTAGGACCTTTAAGCCAGGAAAAAAAATCAACCACCCAGAAAGTGTTGCAACTAGGCATGCACAATGGAGATTCAATATTGATATGATATTATTGATATCTTGATATTACAAATGTACAAGATGCCTGGTTATATAGGCAATAGGTAAACCCTAATATGCATGAGATGTTGACATGTGTCTTGATCTAACAACATGTGACAACATGTGAACCCTAATGGTAACAATCATTAAATGAGGGGATAAGTCTAGAAGGACAACTCAACTTCTAGATGGAATCTTATCTCCTACAAATAAGGAAGGGAATATTATCCCAATTATTAAATGATTTATCTAATAATGCAACCTAGGACTTAATTAATTAAATGCAAGACCTAAGTTAACTTATGCTAGTGTAATAATTGATTAATTACACCAACATTTAGTGTTTAATGGTTTAAGGGTTAAGGTTATAGGGTAGAGGGTTTAAGGGTTTAAGGCTTAAGGGTAGAGGGTAGAGGGGAGAGAGATATGAGTGACTGAGAGAGAAACTTGAGAGAGGGAGAGTGTGTAGGAGGGAGAGAGTGGGAGAGAGCTAGAGGGTAGAGGGTACAAGGATTTAGGGTTTAAGGGTTAAGGGTAGAGGGGAGAGAGGGAGAGGGGGTAGGAGGGGAGACTTGAGAGAGAGGTGAGTGGGAGAGACATAGAGGGTATAGTATATAAGGGTTTATGGCTTAAGGGTTAAGGGTAAAGGGGAGAGAGGGAGAGGGGATAGGAGGGAGATACTTGAGAGAGAGAGAGGGAGGGAGTGGGAGAGAGATAGAGGGTAGAAGGTTTAAGACACATTTAGGGTTTGATGGTTAATGGTAGAAGGTAGAAGGGAGCTCAAGATAGGAGTGATTGAGAGAGAGAGAGAGCTAAGAGAGGGAGAGGGTAGGAGGGAGAGAATTGTGATATATATATATATATATATATATATATATATATATATATATATATAGATAGAGGGTAGAGGCTTAAGGGTGGAGGATTTAAGGGTAGAGGGGAGAGAGATAGAGGGATTGAGGGAGAGAGAGACCCAAGAAAGAGGGAGAGGGGGTAGGAGGGAGAGACTTGAGAGAGAAAGGGAGGGAGTGGGAGAGAGATATAGGGTATAGGGTTAAGAGTAGAGGGTAGAGGGTTTAAGGGTTTAAGGGTTAAGGATAGAGGGGATATTGAGATATGAGTGAGTAAGTGAGTGAGTGAGAGACCCATAATAAAGGGAGAGGGGGTAGGATGGAGAGAATTGAGAGAGAGAGAGGTTTAAGGGTAGAGGATTTAAGGGTTAAGGGTTTAGGGTTAAGCGTAGAGGGGAGAGAGATAAAGGGAGAAAGTGTGAGAGATAGAGACCTTAAAGAGGGAGAGGGGGTAGGATGAATAGACTTGAGAGAGGGAGAGATATAGAGTGTATAGGGTTAAGAGTAGAGGGTAGAGGGTTTATGGGTTTAGGGTCTAGGGTAGAGGGTATAGGTTTTAATAGTGTAAGAGTAGACGGTAGAGGATAAAGGGTTTTAAGGTTTAATGGTTTAAGGGTTAAGGGTAGAGGATAGAGGGTGTAAGGGTTTAAGGCTTAAGGATAGAAGGTAGAGGGGAGAGAGATATGAATGAGTGAGAGAATTGAGAGAGGGAGAGTGGATAGGATGGAGAGACGAGAGAGAGAGAGAGGGAGGGAGTGGGAGAGAGATAGAGGGTAGAGGGCACAAGGGTTTAGGGTTTAAGGGTTAAGGGTGGAGGGGAGAGGAGAGGGGGTAGGATGGAGATACTTGAGAGAGAGGGGGGAGTGGGAGAGAGATAGAGGGTATAGGAGAGAGATAATTGAGAGAGAGAGATGGAGGGAGTGGGAGAGAGATAGAGGTTATAGTGTTAAGTGTAGAGGGTAGATAATTTAATGGTTTAGGGTTAAGGGTCGACGGTAGAGGGGAGCTCAATATAGGAGTAAGTGAGTGAGAGAGATATATGAAGAGGGTAGGAGGGAGATACTTGAGAGAGAGAGTGGGAGAGATAGAGGTAGGGGTTTAAGGGGTGGGGTAGAGATGGGAGTGTGTGAGAGAGATACTAGAGAGGGGAAGAGAGGTAGGAGGGAGAGACTTGAGAGAGAGGGAGAGTGGGGAGATAGAGAATTATAGGGTTAAGAGTAGAGGAGTAGAGGGTTTAAGGGTTTAGGGGTTTAAGGTGTAGAGGGTAGAGAGGATATAGAGGGCTTTAAGGTTTAAGGGTTAAGGGTAGAGGGTAGAGGGTTTAAGGGTTTATGGATTAAGGGTAGAGGGGAGGGAGATATGATTGAGTTATAGAGAGATACTTGAGAGAGGGAGAGAGGGTAGGAGGTAGAGACTTGAGAAAGAGAGAGAGTGGGGAGTGGGAGAGAGATAGAGGGTAGAGGGAACAAGGGTTTAGGGTTTAAGGGTTAAGGTTATATGGGAGAGAGGGATTCATGTAGAAGTCATATAAATATTGATTTAGCAACTGGATGGTAATATTTTATTTCCATTTTTGGTATTTGGGTATGTGTAGGATCATGATGGGCCAAAAAGTGGCAATATGATGGGGATGTGGCTGACAACTATTGTTTACCCAAAATTGATGAAACAAAGTTTTTAAAGGATATTCTCATCTTTCCACCAGTATAAATTATGCTTTACTATGAATTTAATAAGTAATTATTATTCATTTTCTATTCAAATTATGACTAAAGTCCTAATTGATAGGCTGATTGAAAAACATCTATAACTTTCAAATGGTATCACATTTTTTGAATCCAAAACATGTGTCACATTCTATGCTTCACATACTATAGGATTAAAAAAAGGAAAATTGAATTTCATGAATTTTTGACCAAGTTAAGGTGGTCATACTTAAGAGTTCTTATATTTTTTAAAAGTTGTAATAAAAAATTCATAATTAATTATTTACTTGGAGAAAAATTAGAAAAAAATATGCATCATATCAAGGCATGAGTCCTCTACTTATATCTCAAGTATTATAAAAATATATTATCATTTTATTGTGGTTAGGGTGGTTAGAAAGACACCTACTTCTTATTTTTTCCGTGAAATTTAAGTATCAGCATTGAAATTTCAAATTTTCACCAAATAGATTTTTTCTTTTTTTAAACAAACCTAGTAGTTTAGAAACTACATTGAATTTGGTACAGTTCTATTCTTACATGTTTGAAATAATATAGATAACTTACTCAAAATTTTATGTCAATTTTCCTAACTCTGATTTTTCTAAGTTTTTTGCCACTTAAGGGCCTATTTTTTCCATGATGATCCTGCACATTCCCATTTTTTGTCAATTAAATTGAGGAAATATAATTGCCCATGGAACAATTCCTTGGAACAATAATAAAGTTGTATATAAATGTATATGAGATTCTTGAACTTAAGAATTCCATGGAGCAAATATAAGTTGCATATAATTGTAATTTAGGAAAAATGATTTTAAAAAAATTCAATAGGTTTCAAATAAGTATTGAAAGAATATATATGGGTTTACGTGAAAGAAAAAAAAAGTGAGAGATGATGCTATAAGTGTAACTTTTAACTTTCAAATGAAATCAGAGATTCTTGAACTTAAGAATTCCATGGAACAAATATGTACATATAATTGGAATTTACAAAAAATGATTTACAACTATGTACAAGTTACTAAAATTTCTCACTTTAACATGTATAGGGTTAAAAGTGAACTTGAAAACCATGGATATAATCTAACTCAAACATTCTAGTTCAGCCCACTCTTCAATAACATGTAAATGTTTTTGATGATCATCACTATCTAGTCTCCATTTTTTTCGGCCATGTACATGTGGAATTGCATGAAGATGTAGGGCAGTAGCAATTATTAATTGACTATATTGATATACCTTGTTATCAAGTTGATAGTCAATGAAATGAATCACATGTTGAACAACTTTGACTTGTTTTAGATATATCCCTTCCATTACAATAGAACCTGCATGGTAAACATGAACCTGAGGTAAGACATGTGAATGTGTACAACATTTTCATGCTCAAAGTTTGTACAATATATATTTAATGTTTATAATGTAATGTACAGATGTGAACACAATGTATATATAATTTTAAATTCAAACTCACCTATAGGAAATAGCATTCCATCACTTGTTTTAGGTTGTGGTAGCTTATTCCTTTCTTCTATGCAACACAATAAATAATAGCCAACACCTTCTATGTTTCTAGGCTCTGCTATGACTGCAAAAACATCTCCTATACACCAAATTTGCACAAAATATTTCTAAAAAAAAAAAAAAATGTCTTGACTTTAAATATCATTAACTATATGTATAATATTTAAATTATTGAAAACTTACACATGTACATTTTCTAACCAATCCTGGAAAATGGTCATAACCAATTGAAATCATAAGAATGTCTTCAAATCTTTCTTTCTCATTTTCATCATATTTTTCTAAAACAAATATTGGCACCATATCCCATTTACCAACATATCCAAGTTCTTGGTTTTTGCATGCATGATCAAAGTTTTGAGCAATGCACTTAGTGCAAAAACAAGAGTAATCCCTTGTGTATAATGTCCATCCATGGTGACTACTTGAACTCATAACACAATGCAAAGATCTTGTTTTGTCTACCCTCTTGCATCCATGCATTGATCTTTTGTCCACACCTAGATACATGTACAACAACAAACTTATGTGAACAAACATGTATATATATATATATATATATATATATATATATATATATATATATATATATATATATATATATATATATATATATATATATATATATGTATATATATATATAAATTTTAAATTTAAATAAATTGAAATTTTTGAAAATGTAATTTATACATACCTGATATCTCCCAAAGCACTCTATGTGGAATGGGTTGGTTTGTTCTTGAAGATGTGCTGGAAAAATTTGATGCAAAATGTTTCTTACACCATTCAACAACATCATGTGCATTGTCTATATGATCTTTTGAATAACTCATTTGATTCTTTCTTAAAGCTCGTTTGATGCAAACTCTTGCTCTATAATGATCACCCTTTCCATGCCCACTCTAAAAAAAACTCCAAACATGTGGTATTTTATAGATTTTATGATATCTAGAAAGTGCATAGAATGGCTGTGAAGATTTGAATTATGTTGCACATCCATTTGATCATACAAAATGCTTTTCAAAATGTTTCTCAAATTCTCAAAAAACATTGTAAAGCAATGTTGTACAAAAAGCGTGCCATGCTCTTTATCATCACTAATATAAAAGTGATATTCTTTCTTAATGGATCGTTGTTCATTTGTACTCTCAAGACCATCCAATTATAATTGTGCATGTCGATAACACACATGAACCATAATAGTTATTTTCTTTGAAAAGTAATATTTTGATTGAATCTCCTTTTGATGTACAAAAGAGTAATTTTCTACAAAGTCAACTACTGATATAACTATTCCAAGTGGTAAAGTATCTCTCAATGTTTGGAATTTTTCTACTTGCCACTTAGAAAAAAAGGAATGCTATATGTATGGTTGTATCAATTTTCAAAAATATTCCATAGATTTTCCAATAAGAATCTCCTCTTCTACATAGTTTAACCTTGTGGATTCTTTCCCAAAATTTGTTTGAGACTTTACATACTTTTACCTCTTGCAATTTCTATCTTTGTTAGGTTAGTATCTTCATTTCTTGAATGAAATTTAGCCAAATTTCTACATGTTTCACAAATTCCTTTTATGCAGTCTATTTGAGGTCCATTTTCATGATCACATAATGTAGCCTTTATGAACAAACTTACCTATTTAGGAGGTGCATTTTGAAAACCATAAATTTTGTTCTCTCATCTTTTGAAACACCTGGTAGTAGAGATCAAATTCAACATGATAATGAGAACAACAAGTTTTAAAAAACTTGTTTATCTTCACATAATATGGCTTTAACCTTTCAAACATTGTTTGCCTAATATTTATATGAGGATATGTATTACAAAATTTCATATACATATCAAGTTGTGTTATGTCTATCCAATGTCTAATATGATTTTCATAAATACTAGGCCCAATCCTATGTCTCATAAAATCTCTAGTATTTGATGATGGCTGATTTTGATCATGCCAAATACTTGAGATCAAGTTCCTAATAACATCTTCAATCCTGTCAGAATGGGAAGCTCTACACATAATTTCCCAATTTCCTTCTGAACTCTCATCCAAAACCTTTCTATTTTTCTTATATTTTATTAGTGTGGTTCTACTATAACCAATTCTAGATGAAAGTACAGAAATTTTTCTTTTTCTTGCTATATCTTGATTTATAATAGATGTCAACATCACCCTTCTTGTAGTAGCCTTATCCATTGATCGAGATCCTTTCCCAATGTAATTAAACTCTTTGTAATATTTTGAACAATATCCTTTTGTTTCTTCTTATTTGATGTCGAATGTACACCCAACAATTGTAATGACTCTTTCGGGTATGTGCAGGATCATGATGGGCCAAAAAGTAGCAATATTATGGGTATTTGTAGGGTATGTGGCTGACGACTTTTTTTTACCCAAAATTGATGAAACGAAAAGGGTTTTTAGAGGAGATTCTCAGCTTTCCACCAATGTAAGTTATGCTTTAATTTGAATTTAATAAATAATTATTATTCATTTTCTATTAGAATTATGACTAAAGTCTTGATCAATGGGTTGATTGAAAAACATCTATAACTTTCAAATGGTATCACATTTTTTGAATTTGAAACATGTGTCACATTCTATGCTTCACATAATATAGGATTAAAAAAGAAAAAAAATAAATTTCATGAATTTTTGACCAAGTTAAGGTGGTCAGACATATGAGTTTTTATATTTTTAAAAATTTGTAATAAAAATTCATAATTAATTATTTACTTGGAAAAAATTACCAAAAATATGCATCACATCAGGACATGAGTCCTCTACTTATATATAAAATCTTATAAAAAATATTATCATTTTATTGTGGTTAGGGTGGTAGACAAACACCTACTTATTTTTTCCTAAAATTTAAGTACTATCAAGATTGAAATTTCAAATTTTCACCAAATAGATTTTATTTATTTTAAAATAAACCTAGTAGTTTAGAAACTAAATTCAATTTCCTACAAATTATATTTTTACATATTTTTGAAATAATATAGATAACTTATTCAAATTTTTACGTCAAGTTGACTAACACTGATTTTTCTAAATTTTTTGCTACTTAAGGGCCTATTTTTTCCATGATGATCCTGCACATACCCTTTCAGCTCATTACAAAGAAGTAAATGTGATAATGATTGGGTTTTTTTAAGTGTTTCAAGATGATTGAAATGATCATTGATTATTCCATTTACAGATTTATTCATTGACCTCTTTCTCTTATTTGTAGGTTGGTCAACATAACATTTCAGTTTCTCCATATCCATTTCAAGTAAATTATCTAAATTTCTATAAGAAATTTTTTTCCTCACCTTTTCAACTAGTTTTATATACTCATCCATACTAGTATAAGGAAGTGATCTTGACACCTCTCCAAAATGAGTTGTTTGAACTTGGGCCTTCTCCCTATCTTCAAGGCCCATGTGTTCTTCAACAAATTCATGTGATCGAATATCTAAATTTGGATCGACTTCAACATGAGAACTTCCTACTTGTTGAGCCCTTTCTACATGTCACAAAATATTTTTCAAAGAAAGTGAGAGATGATGCTATATAATTGAATTTTATATATGAAATAAAACAAAGTGATAAGCCATGATGGGTATGTGCGTGGATCATCATGGAAAAAATAGGCCCTTAAGTGGCAAAAAATTAGAAAAATCGAAAGGCAACTTGACATAAAATTTGAATAAGTTATCTATATTATTTCAAAAATATGTAAGAATAGAATCTATAGAAAATTGAATTAGTTTCTAAAATACTAGGTTTATTTAAAAAATAAATCTAGTTGGTGAAAATTTAAAATTTCAATGCAGTAGTACATAAAATTTGGGGAAAAAGTAGTTGTCTGTCTGACCACCCTAACCACAGTAAAATGATAATATTTTTTATAAGATTTTATATATAAGTAGAGGACTCATATCCCAATGTGATGTATATTTATTTTGTAATTTTTTTCCAAGTAAATAATTAATTATGAATTTTTTATTACAACTTTTAAAAAATATAAAAAACACATATGTCTGACAACCTTAACTTGGTCAAAACTTCATGAAATTCATTTTTTTCTTTCTTTAATCCTAAAGTATGTGAAGCATAGAATGTGATGCATATTTTGGATTAAAAAAATGTGATACTGTTTGAAAGCTATAGATGTTTTTTAATCAGTCTATTGATAAGGACTTTAATCACAATTTGAATAGAAAATGAATAATAACTACTTATTAAATACAAATTAAAACATAATTTATATTGGTGGAAATCTGATAATCTTCTTTAAAAACCCTTTTTATTTCATCAATTTTGGGTAAAAAAAAGTCATCAGCCACATACCCATCATATTGTCACTTTTTGGCCCATCATAATCTTGCACATACCCTTATGCTATAAGTGAGAGAAGTTTCAACTAGTTTTATATGATCATCCATACTAGTAGAAGGAAGTGACCCTAACCACTATCCAACAAGCATTGTTTGAACTTGGTTCTCCTCCCTATCTTCAAGGTCCATGTGTTCTTCAGCAGATTTGTTTGATCCAATATCTAGATTTTGCTCGACTTCATCTTGAGAATTTCCTACTTGTTGTTTGAATTTACATGCAAGAAAAGAAAGTGAGACTATGAGCTATTTGAGTGGAGTTGAAAGAAATAAAATCAAAGATTCTTGAACTTAAGAATTACATGGAACAAAATCAATTGGAAATATATGTTAAGGAATTTAGGTAATGTCTATGTAAGATGACTATTTTTAGTATTAAAGTTTCCAAGTTAAATCTAACATGGTTTTCATAATTGGAAACATATTTACAAGGAAAAATAATTGAGGTGTTAATAAAAGTCCTAAACACACACTTGAGCGAGAGAGAAAAGAAACAAGCATGTACCTTGTTTCTTTCTATGATAATTTTCCAAGTTTTGTTCATGCCTCTTTAGTTCTTCTTCTTTTGACAATTTTTGTCGAGATGCATTTTTTCTTTTTCTTTGTTTTCCCATTTTATTCTTCAAGTTAAAAATGAATCAAAACAAATCCTCTACCAACTTAGTTAAATTCTCCTCCAAAATTTTCCTTGATTGAAAAAAATGAAAAGTTGTCTTCTCCAATATTTGCCTCCTTGATAAATGTGAAAAAATATCTTCTCCAAAATTTGATCTCCAAGTGATATAAATGAAAATTAATCTTGCAATTTGATTTGGAATAATGAAAAATAAGCTTGTATTTATATGCATATGGGAAAAAAGTTAAAATTAAAATCCATTCTAGTGTATGGAATTATTGTCCTAGTTTTAATGAATCAAGTGGTAATCAAACAAGTTATTTCATTGTGGAGTTTTTTGTTATTTAATGTATAGGTATGCAACATAGAGTAATTTTAGAATTTTGTTCCTTGTTAGAAAGATAACATTCCTAAAGCTTGATACCAAAGGTGCAAGATTATCTCAACCAATGAGATAACATAGTGGTTAATAATGTTTCTCTTAGATAAGTTATGCTCATTGTAGAGTAAGGGAACAACCCAATATATAGTAGAGGAAAATTTTCATGGTCATTCTAGTTAACCAAACACATCTTGATGGCTCTAAATCAATAGTTGAGATATTTTCATTTGTAGGAGATGTAGAGAGGGTAGAACAATGATTTGAGCACATAGAGGTATAATTTGAATTGATTTTTTTTTAATGTTTCAAAGAATAAAATTTTCCTATCCTAAGTTGAAACTAGCAAATTATGAATTGAATTTCTTTAAAAATCTATAATTTTATATCTATTTGTAAGAAAGCACAATCATGTAAAATAATGGTGTAGATTAAGAGATTATTTATGAAATAATTTAATACAAAATTTTATAACTTAGAGGGAAAGTGTTTGAAGGATGATATAATTATAAAAGGAATTTTCCTACCTCTTCTTTATAATTATATATTTTTTCTCAACTCCTCAATGGTTCATGTTGCTTAAGTCATTTTTAAAAAATAGGAGTTTTGTGTACCACAAAGTGATTCACTTTATTTGTTCTTGTTTTGTATCAAGATATTAATTTAATAATTTTTATCAAATTTTAAAACTAGAACATGTGCACTAATAAATAGGATTGTAAATACACTCATTTATAAATTATCATTAATTTAATTTCTTGGGATTCATTTTTTTAATAATTTTTTACTACTTACTATAAAATTCAAGGGGTGTGTGTGCAAAAATATTTATTGTGATCAACACAAATTAAATTAATTATAAAGTGGCATCCATTTCCTTATCTTTTGGAATATAGGATCAAATGGGATGTTGTGATCAAATGAACTAACATAAAGTTTCACAACTCTAGGGGATTCTATAATAACATTTGGGACCATTTTGATGGTATTTGTTTGTGTGTTCGACGCCAAAAAAACTTATTTCAATGTGCATTATTGATTTTTGGCTAAAATGAAATCATCTTCTCCTAAAATTCTACTAGAGATCAAATGTATATCATATAATCAAATGTAAGTTAGAGATCATCAAATAAGCAAATATATGCATATTGAATATAAGAAAATGTATGTATATCATATAAACATGTAAACATAAGCAAACACATATGTACATGTAAATAGATTCAATGTATAAACATAACATGTTATAAGCAATGAGGTCATCAAATAAGAAAATGTATATTAGAGATCAAATGTATATCATATAAGCAAATGTATGTATATTGAATATAAGCAAATTTATGCATTTCATATAAATATTTAAACATAATAAAACACATACATATATGTAAATAGATTCAATGTATAAACATAAACATGTTATAAGCAAAGAGGTCATCAAATAAGAAAATGCATGTTAGAGATAAAATGTATATCATATAAGAAAATGTAAGTTAGAGATCATCAAATGTCAAATACTAGAGATCATAATATTAGAAAATACATGTAGTAAAGATCATAAATCTAGTTCAGGGCCTAATATGAATGCCAAATCCTAGTCAAATGACCATAGGAATGAGAACCCTGCTCTAATGGATGCATCGAGCCCTGTAGATAAAACTGTGTACACAATGTGTTAAATACAAATAGTATATTAAATAAATTTTATGAAAGTTATTTTTAAGAATGTACTTGTATTTTTAAATATCTATCTATATCTATGCATACATATGCATGTACATAAACACGTGTATATATAAAAATTTAAAACGCATGTCTACTGGTAGTAGAATCATCCACACAGTCACGTCGATGTACATGATCTAGACCAAGGCTAGGAGTGACATGAGGTATGTCCAGCTATAATATATATACACATATATCAGTACATGAATATCTAGTAAATCAAAAATTTAAAAATAATTAAAAAAGAATTGAAACATGCACATGTACACATACATGCACATCATTTGATATCAGATGACCTAAGTCCTCTACAACGGTCATCTCCACCATATCAACCAAACGGTCAAGCAATGATTCAACATCTACATCCATTTGATCCATCCCATGTCGTGCCATAAATGATAAGTGGAGAGGACTATGCAAGCAAGATGGTATTTGAGATGATGAACAGAGACCAATCAACATCTTAGTAAAACCCATAGTTTGTACAATAGCTGAATGATCTGTAGGTGGATCCCGACGTGCACTAGTGTTGGGCTGAGAGTGATGGGATCCTTGATGTGAACAAACTCCATGTGCCAAAAAATCTCTTACCTACTCTATACTGATCCCATAGTTTGATGTGATGAAGGAATATGTCTCCAAGAGGTCCTCATCCAAACAATGTAGAGTCCTATGTGCCATATCTCTTGTAAGTCCATCGAGCTATGTGGGAGTAGGGATGCCTACCACTATAAAAGGATCCTTGTTTGTCCACTGTGTTGCAAATGGTGTGGATCGTGAATGTATAGACATCAAATATTGACCTACACGATTAGTATATATCCTAGTAGTGGCAAATACAATGTCACCTATAGTGTCAATTGCTTCCTTTTTGGAAGCAACATCAACCTCATCTACTAAGGGGGCTAGAGTTGGGGTGAGATCAAGAGACCTCTTGCCAACCAATACCCTAAACATTGGGGTTGATCTATTTGCTTGACGGTAGGTGGGCCTATCGGAAATCCTGCCACGCCCCTGACTAACATATGGTGGAATGTCCAGGTAGTTGAATTTGAGGCCCAAATGGACCTCAACATACAATTGCTGAATAAAATATAATGGAATTTGGTCTTGCGAGAAGTTGTGGGTAGATCAATGGGGCCATATCACAATCCACACATTTGGAGAACTAGTATTCCCTCACCTTATGTTGATTTTGATAGAATGGAAAACAAGTGTGTTTTATCATTTCTTTGGTCATAGCATCATGTATTTGTTTAAAGGGAACCACACCATGTACTTCTTTTCGCATGCAAGAAAGAATAGCAGCTACTCTATCAGGGGAATATGCACTAGTTTTTCCAAGTTGATTTCTTATTTTTTCTAGGATCTATAATATTGACATGCAAACTTCTTAATATATCCCTATGTTTGCACCATCTTCTAACGAGTCTCTCAATCTCTTAATATCATTAGCACTATTTGCAAACAAAGTTTCTAGAGGTAGAACATCTTCATTTTCAATGTTATATATGTATGTACACCTAAAGGAGCAATGAGACCTTGGTAAATAATATATCTAGATCTAGGGAATAGAAATCTAAAACAGTTCTAAATAAATTTTTACAAGTGTGCACATGATATATATATACATACATATATATATATATATATATTGAACCTATAGGTTGCAAACATATAAAATATGCATCTTAAATTAGGTTTGTATATGCAAGATAAATCACTAGTATTTTGAATGCTACTTGGGATGAAAAATAGAGCATTCACTAGTTCAAGTAATTCATCTAATCATCAATAATATTTTCATACCATTAACAAAAAAAAATTCAACATCTATCATAGTTTTTAATAATCAAAACATTCAAATTACTAGATTGCACACAAAACATAATCTAAAACAATTCTAAAATTTAAATTTACAAGCACATGCACATGATACATATATATTGAACCTATGAACCTTGCACACATATAAAATATGCATCTTAGATTAGATTTGTATATTCTCTTTAATATCACTAGTAATTTGAATGCTACTTGGGATGACAAATAGAGCATTTAGTAGTTCAAATAATTCATCTAATCATCAATAATATTTTCATATCATTAACAAAAAACCATTCAAAATCTATCATAGTTTTTCATAATCAAAACATTTTCACTATTTTATTTAATTTTCTAAACATTTTACTTATTTTATTTAATATATTTATCAATTTATAATTCTTAGGTTCAAATATCACCCTTCTAGAGATCATATTAGATGGATTCGTCCATATGAAACTAGGTAAAGTTTAACCTTGATGGTTCTTCGAGGGGAAACCTAGGGCACTCTAGTACAAAATTTTCCATTAAAGACTTAAAAAATATTGATAAAGGTTGCATCTAAGATTTATTTCCTAGAACTAGTAATAAAGGGAAAGAATCATTACTTAACATTGGTGGTCATATAAAATCAATTTATTCATTATTAAAGGATATTCAATGGAATCTAAATTTAGCATCATGAAATAATAATTAATCAATTAGAAGAAAAACATCATATACTATATGAGGCATGGGAAATCCTTGATTCACCAAAATTATTCTCTAAGTATGTTGCTTCCATGAAGGAAACAAGAAAACACGTTTCTTTTCAAATCAAGGGATTTATAGCATGAATGATTTAATAATTGGAAATTATATGATAAATAATGGTGTAGATTAAAAAATCATTTATGAAATAATTTAAAACACAAAATTTTATAAAGAGGGAAATTGTTTGAAGGATGATATAATTATAAAAGGAATGTCAATAGTGAATTGAAATAAATTCTCATCAAAAGAAGGTGAAAGTGTATTAGTTATAGTTATATGAATGCAAGAATTTAATATCAAATGATTAAGGCATAGGAAAAATTAGAAATTTAAGAAAACAATGAATAAAAAATTAGCCATTTTACTAAGAATAGCTCATAACACCTTATAGCCACTACCAAAATGAAACAAACATAGGTAGGGAAAAAAAAACATGGAAAATAAAAGGGAAAGGAAAATTTGAGTACATTTCTTCAAGATGAAGCAAAGGTAAAGAAAAATGAAAAAAAATTTCCCAGTCACCCTTTGAATCTAACAAGAGAGTGAGAATCCATACAAGAATCTTGGATTGGATTTGGAGGACCAAACTAATGGAAAATAAAGATGGATGGTAAATAATATATCAATAATAATAAGGATGAAAGATTCTAAGAAAACAAAGGATAAAGTGGGTAAGAAATCCAAGAAAGCAAGAACTTTATAGCCCCATGTCAACACCACTATTTTGGCCACCAAGACTATGTATAAATGAACTAATGGTTATAAAAAAGAGGCTTGAAGCTATTGTTATCCCCTGAAGTTGCACCCTTGTTGAATCTGATGTTCAACACCTTAGTGTAACATGGGAAGACCTCCAAAGATGTGGGTTTCTTGTAAGTAGAGGTCAACCTCCGGAGAAGGCCAACTTCCTTTGGTGTCACCTAAAACTACTGATCTTGTAAGGAAAAGGGAGAAGGAGAAACATAAAAATGGAAATTAAATCCTAAGGTGATACACCGAACTGACAAGAACAATGAGATACTTGATTTACACTTGAATACTGGTGACAACCATGGGACTGCACAACAAGATCCTATAGATCACACATACAAATAGGTTTGACATGCACATTCCTTCAAGGAGGAAAGACAGATTTTCACAAACTAGAAGCTCATGTGCAGGATTGAGTAAACACAGTTTGTAACCTACATGATACTACTTCTGCAAAGAAAGGCACGACATGAAACAAAATCTATAAGGAAAGAGAAAATTTCACTAAGTAGCTCAATGAATCAAAAAGAATGCACAATACTTCACAAGAGTCAAAAGGCAAAAAGATGGACCATCAATGGTAACCAAAGTAGATTTTGTTTATTATGTTCTAATTTGAGTTACAAAAACTTGCTAATCTAAGAGAGGACTGCAAAAGGGTCATAGAATTCAGAAGAGCATCATCCCAAACTCCTTTAGAAGAAGGCATAAATGCATTATATATAGAGAGTTTCGGCTCCTATGGCTTACAAAATATCTATCAGAAAGATGAGCCTTTAGATTTTCTGGATGGAGTTAATGTTGCACCCTACGTGTTCTGTTGCCCATGTCAGTGTAAAAAAATCCCCCTTGGAGAAGCCTTCTTTAGATATTTCATAGCATTAATTCTTCTATCTCCGTGTCCTCTCAAACCTCCTTAGTATGTTACTTGAAAGCTTCTGAGCTCAGGGCTGATCCACATCATGCTTACTTTGTTAATCTCATCCACAGGGGAAGTCAAACAATTGAATTTCCAAAGGTTCATATTTGGCTCCTTTAGATTGGTCGAGCACACTCCACATAGATTCTTCATGCAGTAAAAATCTCGTTTGATCAGTATCGCATCTCGGTGAGACACTAAAAGTGTCTCATTAATGTGATTCCCTTCCGAAGCCATTGGCACAACATGCAAAAGTCGATGAGAGTTCTTATCGAGCCCAAAAATCATACCAATATTGCCCCTGTGGTCACCAAGACAATCACATTCAGCCAAACAACATGGTGAACTCTTTTCATCCTTCTATCAGTGAAGGTATCTTGATGTCACCCCAACACATTTTGCTCTACTTGGCTCTACATTTCCTTCAGTAAGACACTAGCAAGTTGGTGAGACTTCATAGCGAGGCTCATATCTCATATCGATTTCTCCTCTATCGCTGAGACCACATTATGTCAATAAGACATCACTCCAATAGTTGGGTGCTCCATCGATATAATTCATGTTGGGGAGACCTTGCCGATGACTCCTCATTTATCGCCAAGACCTCCCCGAGTCGGCAGGACCTTAGGGCAAAATCTTCAACTGTTGGAGAGCTCAGCTTGTTTTCAATGAGACCTTACCAGTCAGCAAGACCTCACCATGACCTCAAGATGTTACATCGAAGACATCCCCCTGATCGGTAGGACATCCATGGGTCGCTGAGACCTTTTGCCAAAGGCCAAATCCTTCGGCGAGCTCCTTTCATCCTTGTCACCAAAACATCCTGAGTCACCGAGACATCTTGTAGAACTTAATCCTTATGCCGAGAGCCTTTAGAGTCAGAGAGACCTTCTGTAGTCACTAAGACCATTCCAAAGACATCAACACCATCGACGAGACATTCCATTCTCACTAAGACTTCTCTCCGAGACTCTTTGTTGCCCCAAATGAATGTGGTCAGTGAGACTTCCACATGTTGGTAAGACATCTTACCAACAACATTACTTCTGGTGAGAGTCTCCCTGACTGACGATTGAATGGCCTATCAGCCAGAGAAATCCATGCAATAAGAGGTCACACCGAACCCTTCCTGTCATAGCGATAGGCTCTTCAGCTTCATTCAGCAAGATAAAAACTAGGTCACAGTGACCTATTCAAAACAAAAAGTATCAAAGTAGCCAATTAGCCAAACAATGAAGATGTCATACTGACCTGGCTCTAATGGAGGTTAAGCCTGTAACTATTGAAGCATATTTCTAACAAAGTAGGCCTCCCAACTAAATTCCTTGTGAAATGTCATCAAATGCATGAAATAACCCTCAATGGAGATATCCCATTTGGTCCTTATGAACATCTGCAACATAGATGCCTTGCCTGATTGAGCCTATAGTTGAAAATTGGGTAACAGTTATAAAATCAAAGGGATAACATGAGGAATAGGGATAACATGATGAATTAAATATGAATGAAATTAAAAATCCAACTAGAAACTATTACAAAATTAAAATAATTAATGAGAAAGTAAATAACTTGCAAAATATTGTGGAAAATGGGCTCCATGAGTTGATCATGATAAAATAAGATCTTGACCACTTATAGTAGAGGAAAATAAATTAAATATTCTAGAAGGAAGATATTCACTATAAATAAAAGAGATATATCCTACAATAAAAACATGGAGGAAAAATACAATTATACAGAAGATCAAATTGACAAGCCAAGTCTTAGGCACAAGTAGTAAAAGAATTATCAAATAAATAAAGATAGATCATAGAGAATAAGTTAAGGTAAAAATAAGAGAAGAAAATGAGAGAGATGATAAGCTTGTAAATATAATTTCTAAATTATTGAAGCAATATTTTGATAAGGAGGAAACCAAAAAATTAGAAATAAACTTCCTCATATCCATAAAGAAAATTTGATAGGAGGAATGGACATGCACATAATATTTATCATTAAAGTTACCATACACTGTACAAGAACATGATACTAAGGATTAAAGGTTTCTTATAAGTACACAACAAACCTAGATGAAGATTTAACCCTAGTACAAAAAGAAAGAAATAATGTCAAAACAATAGGAGAAACTGAAGATTTAATCTTTGTACATATTTTTTCTATTACCTCAAATCTTCCGCCAATATAAATTGAATTAGTGATTAATCAAAATACTAAACTTTCAAAAATTGAAAATTGAATAAAAATTAATACCATTCACTTTCACCTAATTGAATGATTAAATTGATTGCATAATTTAAGTTTTAGTGAATATAATGAGGTCACATCTCAAATCAACTATCAATTACCTAAATTATCAACTTTTTGACAAATTTTGTGATTTTGTGAATTTGTGACTTATGACAAGAATAAAGATGTCAAAAAATATTAAGATGATATCCTTGTCACATTATACTGAAAATCCATATTTCACCTAGAATAATATCATTTTTATGGAATATTAGGTATCATAGATGAAGAAAATATGATTTCTTTGTTTGGTCTCATCTACCATGGGTGTCTTCAAAGTTTTTGATCTTTCCTCCTCTTAAAATTTTGTCTAATTTTATCTCAACTCTTGTTTTGACATTGAAGTTTTAAGTTAATATTTTATTTTACTTTATGGTTCGGTTCCTTCTTTTAGTTTTGAACCATAGATTTTTGGCATCTTAATCCTTTCTTGCACTTCTAAGGTTTTTCACCTAAAAGGAGAAAGAAGGGCCAAAAGATCTAGCTAGGTTCACTCAAATTATGCAATGTATGATGTAATTTAGAATAAATGAAATGATCAAAGTGCAATTATATGAACTAATTTACTAATTATGTATGCAAAACTTGTGATTTATGCAATGTTGGAAAACACAATGATGTTTGTAAACAATGAACTATGAACAAATAAATGCAAAATACATGGGAAAAATGTTGAATTAGAGTGCACATGGAAAGAGATTGGAGAATCTAGAATCTTTTGGATGATGTCTAAAATGACAAAAAATTACCAGTGGGAATCATTTGTAATTGATGGTGAATCAGTGTTGCTTCTAATGAAAACTATCAACAATAGGTCTTTGAGTGTTAGGATCTAGAATCTAAAAAAACATAGATTTCTATCCTAAAGGTGGAACTCATTTGCCACTGATGGAAAATAAGTCCTCTCCCAAAATTCTAAGAAATTAGGGGACAATTTTGTTGCACTAGATTTGAAGTTATTTGCTTTAGGTTGTTGAAGTCAAATATGTAGAAAACAAACAAACAACCTTCTCCAAGCTTGAAATAAGATGTAGTTGACTTGAAACACTTTTTTGACTTCTTATCAAATTTTCAACACCTAAGTGCTTGAAAAATTTGCATACACAAGTCTGTGAACACACATGCAAAAGGGGAAAAATCGTCAAGGGTTAGGTTATAGGGATTTTTCTTGGTCAAATCCCAATTTGGTAATCAAACCATTAATAAAATAATGAAAAGAAGGAGAATGATAAACAAATAACATGGAAATTCTATCAACTTACCAAACCCTTTTCAAAGAAAATTTGAAGATATGTTAATGGATGCTCCAAATGCTTGATCAATGCTTGATTCAATGATGCAAAGCACTTTAATGCTTGAATGAATGTGTGAATAAGTGAACATGATGAATAGGGGTTAGAATGGATGTAAAAACACTTATTTATATACAATTGTACCTTAGAAACCCTTTGATACCTCATCACAAGTTATCATCAAGTGATTTTGAATAAAAATCCAAAAAGAAAATTTGACATATTTTGAATTTTGAGCCAAGAGGGACTCATTTGCCACCAATGGTGAATGGGTCCCTCCTTGGACCTGAAAGTGGGTGTTGGGAATTATCTTGCATTTAATGTTGTTTTTTCAAGTTTACATTCAAAGAAACACTTAATTAAGCCTTATAAGGGTATAAAGGGGTCAAATAAAGCATAAGAAAGGTGTAAATAGTTAAATTATTCCTAGAAAAAGCATGAAATATTGTTACAAGACTTTACAACACTTTAAACTAGGACTTGATTAGTGATTGAAAGGTGATTTATAGGTGAATTGTAATGAATAGAGTCTAGAAATTTGTAGAAATGTTTTACAACACTTCACAACACATTCACAAGATGTCATTATTTGAATTTTAGGGACCTAAATGTGCATATTCAACCCATATTACATCAATAAATAAAAGAAAAATAGACCAAAAATTGTGAAGAAAGGCCTAAAAGACCTTGAAAATGACAAGGGGCCATTTTTCTATGGTTCATTTAGCCCCCACTTTAGTGAGAGGATGAACCTACTTCAAACTCACACTCAAGTAGCCATGCATATGGAGAAGGATCCAAATGCACTTATGTTAGCAAGATGGAATGAGAACAATCAAGAGGGATGATCAACCCATAGGATGAATATCCCATGGAAAACTAAACATAAGAATAGAGGAAGACAAGTGTTGAAATGAAAGTATAGGACAAAGCTTTGATCGCCTGTCCAACTACAGATTAGATCTAGGTTGTTTGTTTGAAAAATAGAATGCATACTCACTCTAGGGTGACAAAAATCATGGTGGTTAGTCAGGTGAGAAGACCCAAAAGGTAAGATACATACGCTAGTTGGTATGTACTTACAATCACAAAGGTGGGTATGGGGAAAGTCGTTCCATTGAATGGGCTTCCCGCTCAACCATATCAATGTTATACATCCTAATTGTTGGAATATGGCTTCCAGTGTTGTCATTGATGGAAACCTAAGTCATTGATTTATTCCACACTTGAGTATCTGATCATACCAAAAGACAAAGTGAAGACAGAGTGAAGAACATGCTATCCAGTTGAAGTTGAATTTGTCAAGTGGTTTGCATTACTAAGTTATCAGTTTTGGTTGTGGATCTAAGGGAAAATTGTTGGGGACGTGAAATGTGTTATTCTCAAGTTTTGTGCTATCACATCAAGTGGTGTACAAGTTAGGAGATTTGATCATTCAATTTTTTTTTTTTCATTAGCTTATGAATTTGACTAAGTAAATGTAAGGTGTTGTCGATGATTGAGGTGAAATTATTTAAGGTATTCTTGTGTTGGAATTTTTTTGGGGTCTTAGCTATGATATGGCTGACCTATGTGGATGTGCATTAAAAGTTACTCATGATTTGAGTCCAACAATTGGTATTAGAGCTACGTTCCTCAAAAGAAGTCTTATAGCTTGATATGGATCTTGGAATGTAATGGAATCTAGCAATCTTCAACAAAAACTTTTGGTGGCACTTGATGATATGGATTCGTCTAAAGTAGAAGCCCAAGAATTGAAAGAAAATTTTAAGGATCTTGAGAAATTCATTCAAAAGTTGAAGGATCAGATTGCTAAGTCTAGGGAGAAGAGAAAGGATCTTTGTGATCAGATTAAGTAGAAAGAGAGAAAAAGCATGGCTAATGATCACTTGAATCAAACCTTGAAAGAAATAATTGAAGAATGTGAAAAGCTTGCTAGAGACAATGCTACCTTAAAGTATGAGATGGAATCTATGGTGATGAAGCTGACTAAAAAGATTGAAGAAAAAAAGAAGAATGAAGAAATTTTTTCCCTTTTCCTAAAAGTGAGATCTAATGAATGCAACAAAATTAATGGAGAATTAATTTAGTTAGATATTGAATTGAAACAATTTAGAGACAATGAAGAAGAGCATGAAAAACAAATTTTTATCCTCAGGGATGAACTCTCTACTACAAATGAATACAAAGATAAGTTTAATATTAGCACAATTAAGCTTGATGAGCTAACTCAAGGGAAACATAATAAAAATGACAAGTGAGGCCTCGGTTATGAAAAGGGAGAGAGTTCTAGATTTGAACAAAGGAATCTTATGCAAGGAAAGAAAATTAACAATGGAAGAATGCATTCAGTAAGACAACCTAATGCTCAAAATTTTAGTGGATACTATTTTTCTTGTAATAAGTTTGGTCATGTGGCTGCTCAATGTAGGAGTAGAATTAAATCAAGTGATTCATCATTTTTTAGCTAGTGTTTCAATTGCAAGAAGTTTGGTCATAAGTCAATTGAATGCAAAAACATGTTAAACAACTTTGTTAAAAGAAGGAATGTTAAATGTTATACCTATGGAGTATTTGGACATATTTCTAACTAGTGTAGATCGAGAAGAAATCAATGGAGTGAGTGGTTTGCACAAGGAAATGTTGTGTGTTTCAATTACAAAAAATATAGTCATAATGGAAGATTCTATAGAAACAAGAATATAGATAGAAGAGGTTTGGTATACAAAGGAAAAAATATACAGAAAAATGATAAAGGAAAAAGGAAAGTGATAGTGGATGAAATAAAAGATCAGATGAAGAAAACATGGGTGAAGAAGAATCCCTCTGTTGCAGTAAATGATCCCATGCCAGAACTTGCTTTTGGTAATTCCTCTAGAAATTAGTTTTAGGCCTCTGGCCTAGGGGGAGTTGTCAAGAAAATCCTTCAAACCCCCTACTAGTAATTGTCACTGGAATGTGGACAAGTGATGAAGCTACACTAATGATTTACTGATGCTATTGAAAGAGTTGGAAATAATGTTATGCTAAGTCAAAGATCCGTATAAGAGTTATCATTCACAGACTGAGAAAATAGGCTATTCAGATAAGTTAGGGAAAAAGCATTTATTTCATCAAAAATTAGGTGTGAGAGTTATAAAATTAAAGCTGACACCCTCATTTGTTACTTTGTGTCAAAGAAAAGAAGGAGATCCCTCTACATCCAAATTTTGAGAGCATTTTGGTGGTGAAACCCTAATTCATCAGGTACTTTGGTTATATTGAATTTTCATTTTAATTTGGAATCTCATTTCTTGGGTGTTTGTAAAGTCATTTGTGTGGGAAAAAAATGGAACAAATCAAGGGAATGATGAAACTAGATGAGAACAATAGTGAGAATTTGAATTGAAAGAAATATGTTGATGCATGATGGATTGAAATGGTTGAAAGAAGCTAAACACAAAAAATTGGACATTTGGAATGAATTTCCCTACTTCAGAAATACAAACATCATTGAGTTTATCCTAAGTATATTGAATGATGATGTTTTGACTTTGAATAAACCCTATCATATCTCTAAAGAAGTAATTGCAGCTATAACCGGATTATGCAAAGTTGGGGATGTGCTAAAGAGAAAGTTATTTTAGAATAAATAAGTCAAAACCCTAATTGGAGTAATAGGAGATCAAAGAGCATTGATAATATCTACAATCAAATATTTGGTAATGAGGTACATTGTCCATGGTATATCCTACAAAATTTTCTTTAGAAACAAAGAAGTTGCATCCTTGATAGGATTTGTGTACATTTCACACAAATTGATAATGGAGGATCAATATTTTGATCTTTGTGGTCTATTAAATGATCAATTGATGGAGAACGTGCAATTGACACAAGAGATAGATTACCCTTTTAGGTTTGGTACTTTTTTCATATGCCTTATGTTGTATTTTCTAAATTGTTTACCCCTAAAATACAATGTAATATGGGAAGAGAATGAATTGGTTTGCAAGAAAATTGACTTATATTTCAACAAATTGGCATACTGTGGTCAAATGTATGAAAGTTTCTTTAAGGATTTGTTAATGAAGTTTGGGATAATTGGTGTTTCCATTCTAGTAAGGACACTTGAATTTGGTTCCTCCTGTGGTTAGATAGAGAGAAAGAAGAGAAGAGAAAATAAATTGCTCCACTAGCAAGCAAGACTTCAAAAGTTGAAGGGAAAGGTAAAGAGGTAGTGTTTGTGGACATTCCTAGTAGTGAAGAATCTGATAGGGAATTTGAGAGAACCCTTGGAAATGAACCAGTAACAGCTAAACCAAAACAAGAGAAGGAAATAATAGAAGGAAGTGAAGAAGACTATTATCTAACCAAAGAAGAGCTAATGTGGCTTATCAATGAGGAAGATGGAATGCAAAAAATTGCAAACATATGCTCTATCAGACCTTCATATGAGCAAGAGATGATCTTAAGCATACTAAGTGCTCATTTTATGAATAATCATATCAAATTGGAGAGTTTTTAAAACATGTTGCCAAATGAGATGGTTGAATGCATCAAGGAAACCATGAACTTAGAATCCCAAAATAAGGAAGAAGAAGAAGAAGTGATCCTAAATCTAAAGAAGTAGTACATATTGTTGGTTACCAAGCTGGAAATACATATGAATGAACTTAGATAATGCATTAGCACAACAAACAATATCTACAACTGTTGTCTCTATTGGGTTCATGCAATCATCTAATATAAAGAGAAGCTAGAACAAATTGAAGAAGAAATGAATAATATTGGATAGAACTTTGATATTTTTCAAGATCATGATGGTGCAATTAGGAAAAGGATTCAAGAATTGTAGACAAAACACACAAATTTTCAAAATAATAAGAACATAATTATTGATACCTTTTGGAAAGTGAAGGATATAACTGAGTGTAGGCTTGCACAACTGATTGAGATACTGAGGAAGGGAGAAGTATTGGAAGAATCCTTTACCATTCCTGAATCCCTCATCAAACTTATCTACTGAACATTAGAGAACAACAACATGGTAATAATCATCAGAATTCCAATGGAAGCATGGAAGAATTTTCTTTCAGAGATGAAGGAAAGCACAAGATAATCTTCAAATAAGCAGCTGTATCTTTTCAAATTTTTGAATAATTTTTTGGTTACTCTTCATAGGGGGAGAAAAGAATTTTTCTTTTTTCATTGATGTCAAAGGGGGAGAGAGAGTAGTGAAAATTTCCTTACGGGGAGTTTTGTTGAGTCTTGTTGAGTTTTTTCTACTATGGCATTTTAAATTTTTGAAGGTTCAAACACTTATTCATTTTTCACTATGTTTAAATGAATGCCAAATGGGGAGATTGTTGGCATATGGCTTCTAGTATTGTCATTGAGGGAAACCTAAGTCATTGATCTGGTTCACACTTTAGTATCTAATTATATTAGAAGAAAGAGTGAAGTAAAGGTGAAGAACAGGGTATCTGGTTGAAGTTGAATTTGTCAAGTGATTTGCATTACCAAGTTATCAGTTTTAGTTGTGGATCTCAGGGAAAATTGTTGGGGACATGAAATGTGTTATTCTTAAGTTTTTTGTTATCACATTAAGTGGTGTACGAGTTAGGAGATCTGATCATTCAATTTTATGTTCATTAGCTTATGAAGGCCAACTAAGTAAATGCAAGGTGTTACAAATGATTAAGGTTAAATTGTTTAAAGTATTCTTGTGTTGGAAACTTTGTTTTGGGTCTTAGCTATGATATGGACAACCTATGTGAATGTGCATTTAAATTTTCTCATGATTTGAGTCCAACAAAAGAAAATTTAATTCCCAACACCCACTTGCAAGCCTTGAGTGGGACCCATTCACTATGGGTTGTGAATGAGTCACTCTTGGTAGAAAATTCAAAATAAACTCAAATTTCCTTTGGGTTTTTATTCATTAAGACCTTATGTCAGCTTGTAATGTTATATTTTTTTTATAATTATGGAATAAGTGTGTATAAATAAATGTTTTTAGATCCATTTTAACCCCTATTCACCCATTCATTCAAGTATGCATCCTTGCATTTAATCACATTCATCCAATTAAAAATCATAGCATCATTCAATCAAGCAAATATCAAGCATCTTGGAGCAACCATTGACACATCTTTAGAGTTCAAAAACAAGGGTTTAGTCTTGTAGGAATATTTTTCAAAGAAATAGGAGTTGAAAATTAGTTAACAAGTCATCAAATCTATTCAAGTCAACCTAACCCTAATTCAAGCTTGGAGACAACATTCAACCAATTTTCTATAGATTTGATTCCATTAACCTGACAAGAAGACAAGTGTAGATCTAGACCCACAGAGTTGACTTTAGAATTTGTAGATTTTTGTAGTAGGGATGATTCACCATTAGTGGAAAATGAGTCCCATTTCCAGACTAGAAAAGGTGATTTCATTATAGTCTAGTTCTCGACAGTTAGAAACCAGTTTCAACAAAGTTTACCTGAAGAAGGACTGATTTTCCATTAGTGGTGAATGAGTCCCACTGGTCATTAGTATTATTTTTAAGACATTCCAAAACATTCCACCTTCAATATTCTATCTCTAGGTGCACCCCATTAAGTCTCATTCACTTCTATTTTCATTTGTGCATGTTTTTAGTTCATTTTTGCATATCACATTGTGTTTTCAAACACTTCATATTCCTTAGTTTTGCATACATAATTGTAGACACATAAAATATACTGATTGGCACTACACATCTAATCCTGATCACTAACACGGTTTCATCCTAAATCATCCCTCACTTTAACCATTTAATCAAATACCTTTATTTGATTAAATTCATCAATGTTCCTCTCTTAATTAAATAAATCATTTTTCTAATTAAGTCATCATTTCTTGTTAATTAAATCAATCAGTCTGATGTAATTCTCCCTATTTAATTAAATAATCAATTTTATTAGATTGAATCCCTGAAGTCATCCTATTAAATAAAATAAATTAAAACCTTATTTGATTTAATCTAACATCATCCCCTTGGTTAAATAAAATGAAAATCTTTATTTAACTTTGAAATCATATTCTTCTCATTTTTTGATTTAAATCAATCAGTAAATCTAAATCAATATGTCACATCATTCTAATCTCTCATTAAATTAATTAAACTTGATTAATTTAATCTCCTCTCATGTCCCATCCTCTAGCTTTTGCAACTTGCAGAAGAAAATAGATTTAATTCATTTATTAAATCTCTATTTTCTCTCAAATGGCATAATAAAGGAATATTCCTCAAATTTGAATTCAAAATCCAAATGGAATTTTTCCTTCCAACAAGGCATTTACTCCACCTAAAAGGCCTTTTTTCCTTGAGCCAAGTGGCATTCAATGTACCTTCTTTCCTTCTTACATGTCATTTCAACAATTTTAAAATTCAAATATATGCATTTATTAACACATTCTTCAAAACTTGCACATCCTCCATCCATTCACATGTTGACAAGTGGCACTTTTTCATTGGTTGATTCTTAGTCCCACATTGTGCCATTTTGGACATATCTTCAAATTGAATTTCTATAAATAAGAGGCTTCATTCCTCATTTGATCATCCACAACTTGAGATAACTTACTATACTCAAATTCATAGCAACCTTCATCAAATTCATCCAAGCATAGTTAGGCTTTTTGCAGGTTTTTAACATGGAGCTCCATTGAATTCATCACCACAAGAACACATCTTTCATCAATCATCTTCATCAAATCATTGGAGTTGGGAAAGGGCCAATTTTCACATCAAATTGGCACCAACTCCCTCAAGATATTAAGAGTTTGCTTTGTTTTGGAATAGGATTTGATATTTTAGCTTTAATTTTGTTGTATTCTTCATGTTATTCCTTTTTTCTTACATTCAAATGGATTTCTTAAGGAATCTCCATTCTAACTTGCATTTGACCTTATTAATGTGTTAATTTATTTGGTTCTCGTAGGTATAGGATTTAGCTTCACATTTTGGCACTAGAGGGAGGGCAAACCAAAAGATCAAATCACATTTTTTGAGAAAATTTTGTGATTTTTGTGTGTTTATAGAAAAATTCACCGCTGGAAGCTCAACTTTAGTATTTAGCACTATTGAGAACTTAGCATCACCATACAACACCACAACAAAGTTCAAACTATGATGCTCTAGACTTCCCACCTAGAATTCAAATTTTCAAATAGATCGCTGACTCTTTCCAGCTCACTGGAATCTTTTTAAAATCCAAACTACACCATTGATCAAAATAGCAATTCCTTCATGCTCATTGGTCTAGCTACAAAGCAACGTTGACTGGTAAGTGACACTATATAGCATCACTAGTGACTTCAAACTATGATTACTTCGTGGATTGTACTACTGGAGGGAAGTAAAAAGTGAAAATTTATTTCTAACATGTGCTTTTTATCAAATTCTAGTTTTTTGGCATATTTTCTTCTTTCTCGACCTCTTTTTTTGTAGAATCTAATAGATTTTCTTGTAGGTCAGATTGGTCAAAGGTGAAGAAGAAAATAAGCATGATGACCTCATCTCATGATACCAAGTGTTTTTAAACACTCTAGTGTTTGTTCAACACTCTTAGAGGATTCACTATTCCTCTTAAGGAATTTTTTTCTATATTTCATGCTTAGGACTTACCAGTTTCATTTTGGGCTCTAAAAAAAACCTTTTAAATTGGTGTTACAAAAGGAGCTTAAAAAGAAATTTAGGACACAAATGCACTAGATTTTATTTGGGGGCTAATAATTTAACAAGGAAAATTCTCATACTTCATTTGGTGCTATAAAAAGAAATCATTATTACTTTTGTTGGATTAAAAAGAACATGTGCAACTTTTTTTTGTGATGACTTACTCAAACTAATGCCATCAAAAAGACTTATGAACTTCTCTTGCAGCTTATGGTGATCTTGACAATAAAAAGACTTTTTGGTGGTCTTATGTTGGGATAAAGTGATCACCTCCACATTTCATTTTGGGATTAAAATTGAACAAAACATTATGCGAGTGTGAGTAAATATATCACGTGTGTTCTCCCTTTGTTTCTAAATGAAGGTTGATCGAACTATGAATACGTTTACTCGCTATTGTTGATCTTAGAGGGCCTGCCTTGGGTAAAAATTACTCACCCAAGGGAATGACTCAACCGGTAACACTCTAAAAGCAAGATTATTTCTAGTCGGGATATAAATGTGGGTACTGGAATAAATGCCAGTATCATGCAGTTGGCTCCGACGAGAATGGTAGCAATGGTCTTTCACCATGTTGGGTCAACTCCTACGAATGGAAAGTATGAATTAAAACCCTTGTTGTAGAAAGACCAAAATCCTTATCTATTTGTTGGTGCAAGAATGGTCATTTTGAAGCTACCCCACACTTTTACGGTCTTTTGTAGAAATGAAAGCATTCCATGGGAGTTTCATGGGTGTTGATACTTGGCTACCCTTTACAAGTAGGTGTCATGGAGGGGAGCTAGTGGGTTCAAGCATCTAACCATTCGCTAAAGATAAGCATAGCTAGACTTTTCCAAGTGGAGACTCAACAAATATAGTCTTTCATATCAATAAGGTTGTGCTTGTTCTTGGTTACAAAAGTCTTTGCTTATCTGAAAAACATTTGGAAAACAAACATTTAACATCATCATCAAAATTTCAAACCCTTTAGGAGGAAAATCCAATTGACCAAATTCATGTGTTATTGCTTTCCCTTGGGATCTTATCCTTAGAGGTTTCTCAAATTTCCTACAAAATTTAAACAATAAGCAACCCTTGCCTTGATTTCATCAAAATTCCACATAACATACTTTGTGGGATTTGAAGAAATTGGGAAATTGGACACCTAGTTTGAAATTCTAATCAAAGAAGTGTTTGTGGTAAGAAAAAATCACTAAGAAAATATTAAAAAATTGGCTCTCACACATGTGCTAGTTCCTCATGATTTCAAAGAAAGTAAAATTCCCAAAAAAAAAGTCCTTGAGAAAAAGTTCAAAATTTAGGAGTCACACTTGAAAGGTCATCAAGAAATACATTAGGAAGTGCAATCAAAAGCAACATATCAAAATAAGAAAAAAATTCACAAGGTTCTATAGACTCATTCCTTTCAACAATCCAAAATTGTATGCTCAATTTGAGACACTTCTTAGTTATAGAGGTCCTTAGAAGTATTTTATGTTCTTCAATACCGAGGTCTCGTACACAATTGTCTTTTTAGGTACATTCTAGGATCAAAATAAAATCTTTTCATCCATCCTTGAAAATAAAACTAAAATCACCTCACCATCATCTTTTGAAAAATCTTGGAATTATCCTCCATGCTAGGCTTTTTTTGGAAAAAATAAAAATCATCAAATCCTTGAAATATTTGAATCAAAAACATCAAATCATATTTGGATAGGTATTTTTAGATGCATCCTTTTGCATATACCTAGTAAAATTATCAAACCATCTTGTTTCTCTAGTTATATGTAGATGCATCCTTCTCCCTACACACATTCAAATTATCATCCTTTGATAAAATCTATCCCTTAGACAATCATCCAAACATCTTAGGGTCTATTTGTTCATAAATCTAAAAGAGAACCCAAAATAAAATCAAGGTCAATCCAAAATCCAAAATAAATTCAAAACAAATCAAAAAAGTCCTAAAAGGTCTAGCATCCCCCCAAGATTTCTCAAAAGTTCAAAACATCCACATCATCCTTCTTTTACATCATCCCCATCATATCACCTTTGATCCTTAAGGAACATCCTAAATTTTCTCTTTTTGTACCTAAGATTAGAACAATCCAAAAGAATTAGAGATTCATCTGCCATATTTTTCAAAATTGATCCCTATTTTATGGTGTAAAGTAGATCTCAACACAAGAGGAACATGGAAGCCAACAAAGAAATATCCACTAAAAGTGACCTAAGTTAAAAATATTGAAGCAAATCCCATGGAATCAAGTAATCCTTTAATCAAATTTCCTACATCATCACAAAACCCTCAAGAGGAAGTAGAGGATATTTCCAATAATCCCTTTAGAATGTCACATGAGGAAATCACTAAAATGATTCAAAATCCAAAAAAATATAAGATTATCAACATCATGATGAGACTCAACCCCTCACTATACATGCTCAAATTAGAAAAGAAAGGGGCTAAACTACCTTCTAATTTTGATGTGAGTTCTATAGTGGAACCATCCTTAGAGGTCATGCCTCCAATTTCATCCACACTCCCCATCTCATCTACACCCCCATCCCAAAGTATCACTCAAAACATCCTGCAAATCATAACATCCATTGCTCCAACTCAACCTAGTGTTAACAAGGGAATTACATTTCTCAATTCCATACAAACACACCCCATTGTGAATAATCAAGACTTGGATGCAAACACCATTTTTGGGAAAAACATACCCCAAAATCCATTACATAAATATGTCCCTCTCACTTTCCATGATCACAATGATCCATCATCATCATCCTTCCACACAACACCCCAAACCTCTCTCCCCATAATCTCGCAAGGAGAGGGTGACATGTTTGGACCAAGGGCATTTTTGACACTACACCATCTCCTCAAGAGATCATATCCCTCATGTTTTCACCACTTCCACCACTTCCATCATCATCCACACCACTTATTGGCTTAGGGCTTCCACCTTTACCAAATATCAATCAAAGCATCACACGAAACTCTCAAAACTTGTCATCAACATCGTAACAACAGATGAAAACTACACAAGCAATCAGCACATCATCAACCACCCCCTTAACATCTCAAAACATGGTCTCTCAAGGACCAACCACATCGATTGCACCATCTACCACTCAAACCCCAATCACTAACATTATAGTGCCTCTCACCACCACAACAAACACCATTCTGAATCCACCACCACCAAGCTCCAACACATCAAGCCAATACAATATGGCATTATAAGCAGCTCAACAAGCTATCTATCAAAAGGCATTCCTACAAGTACAAAAACAACAAGCCACACAACTAGCTGCTCAACAAGCCACACAATTAGCTACCCAACAAGCCGCTCAAGCCACACAAGTTGTTCGAGTTTCCCAAGCTAAATTACAAGAACAATAGGCTACCTAAGCCCAAATCTTATTGTAAAAACAAGAACAACAAGCGGCACAAGCTCAAGATCAAGCTTAGGCACAAACTCAAGCTGCACAAGCACAAGTACAAGTTCAAGCTCAGGCTCAAGCTCAAGCCCAATATCAAGTGTAACAAGTAAAAGCACAAGCACATGCATATTATCTTGCACAACAACACGCAGTGTGACAACAAGTATATCAAAAAACACTAAAGCAATATCAAGAACAATAGAAAGAAACTCAATTAGCAGCTCAACAATAAGCATTGTTGGCACAACAACAACATTAGGCTCAATAATAGGCAATTATAGCACAACAACAAGAAGACCAACAACAAGCATTGTTGATACAGCAGCAAGTACAATCATAGATGGCTCAATAAAATGTGCAAATACCACCAATCAACACATCAACCAGTCCACCCATCACACCCACAAGTGAACTACCTCAGAACATTTCATCCCACCTCTTGATTGAAAAAATGATGTTGCAACACAAATTAAATTACTCTCACAACAAGTGCTCGATCTTCTATCAGGGTGAACCACAAAAACATCTAGAAACCATTCCCAAAAGGATTTGAGATCCCTAAGTTTGACAAGTATTGTGGGATGGGAAAACCTGAAGATCACATCAGGGAATTTCAGGTTCATTGCATGGAGTCACGTATGACGATACTTATCTGATGCAGCTATTTCCTAGGAGCTTGGATGGCCATGCCATGGAATGGTTCTCTTGCCTACCTACAAGAATAAAAAAAATCCAAGAAATCATAGACACATTCATCAAAAACTATACATGCAATATCACCATGGATGTTAGTCTAGAGGAATTATTGACTTTGAAATAAGGTAAGAATGAATCATTTGCCTCATTCCTACAATGATGGAGATCTAAGGCCAATCAGAGCAAATGGGTCATGCCCGAGGAACAAAAAGTGTGCACTATCATACCCAACCTTGATGGCCTCTTGGCATTTCACCTCAAGGTCCAAGGGATTACCACATATGACCAATTGATTTCCAAATCACTCAACATCAAACAAGCCCTTATGACACAACTTGGATGATCAACTTCATATCCCAAACAATAGAACAATCACCCATCTACAAGCTATAATGAAAAACCTTGCACGTGGGAAAGAAACAAAAATGTTACCAATTATGGTGTCATCAATGCCAATGTTGTCATCAGTGCCCCTTGACAAAACACACCCGCACCACAACAACAAATCCAAAATCATCATCAAAACAACCATTCAATAAACACAACAACACAACAACCAAACAATCAAATGATCAATAATGTCAATGATCTAAGGGGATTGCCCCAACGAAACAAGAACTTCACCAAGTGAAAGTACACCACCCTTGGGGAACCACTTGAAGTTATCATGAAGAAACTAATAAACAAAAACCTCATCAAGATTCCCACCTATGAGAACTACTAAGAACCAAATGTAAAACCTCCTTGGTATAATGAAAATTAGATCTATGACTTCCATAAAATCAAAGGACATGCCACTAATAGTTGCATGAGGTTAAAGTTCCTAACATATTCCAAGACCTTATTGATCAAAGAATCATAAATGTGGAATAACCAACAAGAAATCAAAATCTCAAAATATAAAAAAATCTAATTCCTAACCATAAGGGGAAGAATAACACTGATAAGGTGAAAGTCACCTACAAGAACATGAATCATGTGTACAACCATGTTGTCACATCCTTGGATGACTACTACACTACCATGACCATCAAAGGAGCCCATACCGATTGTGGAGTTTCCACAAGAAGCAAAAAATTTACCATCATAGGATCATCCTATCCAAACAAAGTCCCTACACCCAGATCTGTTCCCAATGGTTACAATGTCCTTGATCAACTAAAAAGAACCCCAACACAAATCTCCATCATGGAGTTAATAAAAATATCATCCACCCACAAGAAAACCCTTGAGGAAGCATTGGCTTTAGCCACCATCCCCATAGATCTTGATGCAGAAAAAATTCAAAGCTATGGTCAGAAACATCATTACCCCAAATCTCTTTACATTCTCTGACCAAGGTTTTCCTGCTCAACCATCTCACAACTGTGCACTCCATTTAGAGGTCCTAGTGTAGAAAAATAAATTCAAGCGAGTCTTGGTGGATGGAGGTGCAGGCTTGATTATTTTTTCCCTCAAGCTCATTAAGAACCTAAAATCTTAGAGGATTCCATTGACAAAGGAAAAGGTATTACAATCACAGCATATGATGATCAGGAAAGAGTGTCCTAAGGCATAATCAAAATCCCTATTCAAGTAGGGCCAGCTATCATGGAAACCACCTATCAGGTCCAGGACCTCTACTCACCTTATAACATTCTCCTAGGATGTTCACAGATTCATGCAATGCAAGCAGTAGCATCAACCTTCCATCAATGTGTCAAATTCACATATGAAGGACAATAGGTCACCATCCATGGAGATCTTGAACCATTCTCTTATTGCAAAATCCTTGAGGAAAAATACTACAAAATACCTCAAGTACCTAAAAATGATGAAGGCCCATCAACACCGTACATTGATCCAACCACTCTCGCCTCAACTTCTACGATAAAGACACTGATCATTCCCACCATCCCCACCATCTCTGATATGAAATTCATCATCCATGATAATGGTTGTAGAAATTATATGATTCCCAAAAATGCCTTTTTGGTAGGAGAGTTACCACAATCTCCTAGATCATGAGGACGTCCAAAATTAAATCAAGCCTCCAGTTCCCAAACATCCCCTAAATATCCCAACTTCAGAAGTTGGGGGGATCTTAGCTGAGAATTCATAGAAGAGGACCCATCTCATCTCTTATACCAAGATAATAGACTGGCAGTTGATCTACCAATGGGTGATAGAAGTAAAGGTTTGCAAATGATGCTCATAATGGGCTATGACAGAAACCAAAAACTAGGGGAAAATGACAATGGGCTTATAATACCCCTCATTCCTAAGATGTGAATGAGAAATCTTGGCATTGGATGTACCTCTACAAGTATAACCATATGTGGATGAGGTCCCCCAGTTAGATCAGTCAAGACTCACCGTGAACCAACACTAGCTGAGCTTCGCTTACTTGTATCCAATCGCCGTGTCCTAGATAATTTCACTTTTCATATAACTAATGTTTGTAGCAACAGTGATGATGAGGATCCCATAACCAACATACCTAGGCTCTTTGAGTATACCACCCTTCTCATGATTAGCACCCTATCTTATGAGTCTAAAAACCAAAACCATGAAATTTGTCTAGTTTACCCACAACTCATCAATTATGAGCAATGAGGACCACCAATTCTTAACACATTCAAAAATGATGAAGCACTCTCAAAATTCATGGGAATATGGGATAATATTCCATGTGGGGATCACAAAGTAGGATTCATCATTGAGCTAGATACACAGGCCTATTATGGGGAAATGATTGAATCCCTCAATCACAAATGTGAGAAATTAAAAATAATATCTAAGTCCTTGAGTGAAAACCACACTGTGGCACTCTCTAACATGAAAAATGTAAAAATAAAGGATGTATCCAATGGTGAAAACCTCTCTAAGGTGCTTGAGGATGGGGGATTCAATCTTCCTTTCAAATCTCTTTATCAAGAAAAATCAACAGTCCTAGCAGAAAAATGCAATTGAGTTAAGCTAGGAATAAAGGAAACCCCGCACATCACATCTATGTAGCACCATTACTATTAGAAGAACAAGAGATCTGAGCAGCCTTCTTGAGAGAGAGACAAGTTAACTTTGTATGGAGCTATGTAGACATGCATGGGCTTGATCCAAAAATTATGGTACATCACCTAGCAATATATCCTAAATCAAAGCTTGTCTGACAAAAACTCAGGAAAATGCACCCTTAGATCACCTTACTAGTTAAAATGGAACTAAAGAAGCTATTAGACATAGGATTCATTAGACCAATAGATTATCCAAAATGGGTGTCAAACCTAGTTCTTGTCTCAAAACCCAATGGGGGCATCAAAATTTGTACAGATTTTAGGGACTTAAACAAAGCATGTCTAAAAGACAATTTCCCATTTCCCAACATTGACATGATTATAGACATGAAGAAGGGACACAAAATGGTTTCCCTAATGGATGGTTTCTCAGGATACAACTAGATAATGATTGCTAAAGAATAACAACACAAAACAGCCTTCACTTGTCTATGGGGGACTTATTGTTGGAATATGATGCCATTCAGCTTGAAAAATGCAGGAGAAACATACCAAAGATCCATGATGTTAATCTTCCATGAAATGATCCATAAAACTATCAAAGACTATGTTGATGGCATGCTAGACAAATCCAAAAAGAGGAAGGATCACATAGAAACCTTAAGTGCCATTTTTTGACAAGCTGGAGGAATACAAGGTTTGATTAAATCCAAACAAGTACATCTTTAGCGTACAATCAAGAAAGTTGTTAGGATACATAGTGTTAATCAGAGGTATTGAGGTAGATCCTTGAGATGGAGGCACCCAAAACATTGAAACAATTGAGAGGTCTCCAAGGCAGGCTTCAGTCCATCCAAAGGTTCATAGCACAATTGGTAGATAAACAAAATCCATACTCTCACTTACTTCACAAGGTAGTAGCGTATAAGTGGGATGATAAGTGTGAAGAATCCTTCAATAAGATCAAATAATATTTACTTACACCACTAGTCCTCATGCCACCAATCCCAAGAAAGCCATTAATTATCTATTTATCAACAACAATAGTAGCCCTTGGTGCTCTGTTGGCTCAACACAATGAAAATGGGATAGAAAGGGCCATATATTATATCATCATAACAATGGTGGGGCATGAGTTAAATTACTCATTCATTGAGAAAGAATGTCTAGCAGTAGTGTTTGCATTGCAAAAATTTAGACATTACATGCTGGCACACAAAATAAAACTCATCACCAAAATTGAACCTCTCAAGTACTTACTGTCAAAAGCAATGCTCACTGGAAGGATGGCTAAATTGGTCATGATACTATCAGAGTATGACATTGAATATGTGGAGTGGAAAGCAATTAAAGGCAGAGTCATTGTAGATCAGCTTGTAGAAGCACTAATCTATTCAGAGAATCCTCTCATCTTAGAGTTTCTAGATGAATCCATCTTCAATCTCAGCATAGCCAACCACTGGAAACTTTACTTTGATGGCTCATACATGCAACATGGATCAAGAACTAGTGTCTTCTTTATGACTCCACAGGGGGATTGCATACCTAGATCATATAAATTGGCATTCCCCTGCACCAACAACATTGAAGAATATGAGGCTTTAACCATAGGTCTCAGAATAGTAGTGTAGTGGAACATCATGGCTCTTAGGGTATACAGAGGATCCCAATTGATAGTAAATTAAGTGAATGGTGAATACCAGACTACGGATCATAATCTCATCCCATACAAGAAACTAGTGAGACTCTCAAAGAATCCTTCACCGAGATCACATTTGAGCAAATTCCTAGAGAAAACAATAGAGATGTAGATGCCATGGCAATGATTGGATCCCTACTAGACATCCCTCACAACATCCTAAAACATGAATTCTTGGTAGAGAAGATTCTCATGCCTACATTCAAGGTACCAGAGTTAGTCTTTGTGTGTGAAATCGTTGGTCCTAGAGATCCCTTGTACTATGACATGTATACCTACCTATGAATAGGTGTCTTACCTACTAACTTACCCTCAAGCTTAAAAAGAACTTTCATTAAAAAATCCTCTAGGTTTGTCATCCTAGGAAATACCTTATACCATAGAAGCATAGAGGGAACCTTATTGCACTGTCTTAATACTGATGAATCCTTGACTGCTTTAACTAAGGTGCACAATGGGATTTTTGGTTTGCACTCGAGTGGAATTACCTTGGTCAAAAAACTATTGAGGATGGGGTATTATTGGCCCACTATGGAGAAAGAGGCACATGAATACGTGATAAGGTGCCTACAATGTCAGCAGCGTGGGGCCATCATCCATGCTCTAGCTCAAGAACTTCATCCCATCATCACACAATGGCTCTTTTCACAGTGGGGACTTGATATCATTGGAAAAATCACTCCCACTTCATCTAATGGCCACAAGTTTATCATAACCACCACTAAATACTTTACCAAGTGGGTGGAAGCCATACCCATGACATATATAATTGGGAAGCTGATATCAAAGTTCATCCTAAACTATCTCATATGCCAATATGGTGTTCCGCAAGGTATTATCTAAGATAATGGAACACCATTAAGGAATCAAGATTTTTGTGATCTATGTGAAAATTTCAAAATTCAACATCGCTTTTCTACTCAATATTATCCCGAAGGCAATGGCCAAGTAGAAGCCAAAAATAAACTCATTTTAAAGATCCTCAAGAAAATAGTCAATGATGCAAGTCATGACTGGCATCTATATCTAATTCATGCCCTCTAGGCCTACCAAACTAACATCCTCACACCCATTGGCACCACCCCCTTCTCCTTGGTCTACAGATCATAAGCAGTACTCCCCATTGAGATTAAGCTCCCGTCACTAAGAATATCATTGCAAAACCTCATCACGGATGAAGAATACCGAGTATCAAGATTGAATGAGCTAGAGCTACTAGATGAGTGGCATATAGACGCATTAAATCACTTGCAAGTCTATTAGAATAGACTCAAGAGGAGTTATAACAAGAAAATCAGAAGCGGGACTTTCCAAGTTGGAGAATTGGTACTAAAGGAGAATCAAAAGAACATCTTAAATCCAAACAATAAAGGAAAATTTGAACCCAATTGGTTAGGACCATTTGCTATCACAGTGAGCTATAAGTCAGGGGCATATCAATATCAACACCCAAAGTAGAACCTCTATAGGAGCCCATAAATAGCTCCCATCTCAAAAAGTTTTATGCCTAAATCTTTCAAGGTATAGAACCCAAAAATTAAAAAAATAGAAAATATCCTTAAAAAATGGTCACCTTGGCAAAAACCTAGCAAACAAAGCATCTTGGTGACAACTAAAAAATCAAAAATTAAAAAATTAAAAAAAATAGAAAAAGGATTAAAAAACAGTAAAGAGAAAAATCATCCTTTAGTGAAAACCACTTCGGTGGCACTTTGGACAAGTTCCTTGGCGAAAACCTAGAAAATAGGTGCCTTGTGTAAATGAGCATGTTCCATCCACTAGGATCTTCATGGCTTTTTCTACATCATCCATCAATTATGCATCGATCACATTCCATATCTCTATCCATCACTCATCCACCTGCATCTGCACCATAGCTCAGTTCTATGTTTGTACCATGATCCCTCCTAGTACTACTCAGCCCATCCCCAAGGTTAGTTTGTCTCACCTTTATTGGATTAGTCTATTGCATCAGGCTGGGGGCATGTTCTCATTGGATCAGATTCATGTATATTATTGAAGTCCTAAAATGAAAAAATCCAAAAACAACAAAAAATATAAAAATTCAAAAACATTCGAAACATATCAAAATCCCAAAACGAGTCAAAAAGTCAACCAAAAAGTCAAAATAGAGTCATCTTGTCAAACTACGATTCTCTGAGTCTTGAATGTAGGCAAGTTTGATCTTTGATCTTCCTCTGAGACAATTAGGTCAGTCCTTTAGGAGTTCGTCATAATAAACTGACATTTCATCATGTATATCTTCATCTGTAAATTGATTAGGTCGTTAGTCGAACTACGTGGTCTCTATGTGTATAACATAGGAAAGACTAATTTTTTGATGAGCCCCTGAGGCCCCTAGGATATATCCCCAGGTTACTCTCTTTGTCAAAATCTCATAAAACCCCAAAACATTTTAATAAAAAAAAGAAGCGAAACACTCATAAAATCTTGGAAAATACCAAAAATAGCCTCAAAACATTTCAAAAATTGAAAAACATCCAAATATTTGAAAAATAAAATGAAATCCATTCATCTCATCTCGCTTGCCTAGACTTTTGGTGAAACTGTCAGAAACAAGTCTAGTAGGTTAAAAGGTGAAAACTCAAAACATCAAGTCTTAGGTTTAGGTCAGTACATAAACAAGTTGGTCAACTCTTTGTGTCAATAGCTTATCATCCAATCAGTCCCATATCAAATCATCTAATATCATCATGTCCTAGGATGCATCCTTCCTACAACTGACATCAACATTAGGCATCACCGTAGTTTAGTCTTGGCCAGCGGTATTGAAGAACATCAACTCGTTTGTTTATTGCATCTTTGTCTTTTGATTTACCTTATTTTTTCTCATTCGAAGGACCTCTTAATGATGTCCCCAAAAAATGGATTCAGAGAGATAGGAATGGGGCAACGATCATTATCTTTTTATCTATTATGTTTTTTGGACATTATTGTAATATAACCTCGGCAAATACTTGCTTTATTTAGGTATGTACAGAGGGTGTTTTAGATGTTTTGTTGACCACATAGGAAGAATTTTCTTTCTATGATTTGGTCTGAGATGTTTGAAGTACTTGAGTTGCATCCTAGTAAGGTTTCCATATGTCAAGTGTGAAGAAGAGTACTCCTATCAAATTGTCAAGTCAAAGTCCATTACACTAAATATAACATCATCATAGTTTTTAATACTTTTATGCATCGTATTTATATGTGTTATCAAACATAAGATAATTGGACCTTTTAAAATTCCAACTCCATGGCTGATGTTCATCATCATCATCATCTTTTGTCTTGTTTAAATCTCTACTTTCTTCCATTCTTCTCACTTTTCATGCTAACAAGGTACTATGACAGTTAATCACTACCATCATTAATCCTCAATCCACAAATTTTCAGCACAATGCATATCATATAGAAAAAATTGATCATCTCATACACATTTAATATAGATTGATTATTTTAAGCATCTTATAAACATAACATTACATATACATTTGGATATAACCATCTCTTATGTAATTATAGGAAACATAAATATTTCATTACATCATCCATTGCATAATCATATAACCACCACTGCATCACATAAATAGAATAAGGCATTTGCATCCATTTGCAAAAATTATCATGATATAAACATATATATCATCCATTATCCATCTATATCATACATAGTGGTGCAGGAGCACCTAAGGAACAACAGGTAGTTTCATTAGGTAAATAGGAAATCTAGAAGGAAAATTTTGTTTTTCTTTTATAAGTTCATGTTGACCATTGGGAAGATAGCTTAGAGGTGTTTTTGATTTCTAGGAGAGAAGTTGTGAAGTGATGAACAAGTTTAGAAGCTCATCTTGCTGAGTTTTCAAAAGTTGGCAAAAGTTTGAAAAACACAGTGGATTTTATATTTTTGCCATTAGGTCATGAATAGTCAGACCAAAAGGAGATAACTAATTGAGGAGCCTTATTTAAGGTGGCCCTCAACCTGGAATGGGGGTTGGAAAAGCTTTGTTCTTTTGGAGTTTACTGTTCATATGGAAAAATAATGAAATTCTTGTAATTTTCTAGTTTTTAGTTCTTTAGAGTGTTAATGGAGGTTTCCAGGCATTGAACAGTGTGTGGCACATGTAATAATTGTTTTTCAAGCTTTTGTGTGGTTAGTAGTTAGGTTTTTTCATTTTTTTCTTATTTTATTCTCAGTTAGCTTTGTTTCTTTCCATTGTTGATCAGTCTGACAACCTGTTAATCATGGAGTCTTAGACCTTTGTTTTTGACTATACCTGATGTATAGTCTATGGGGAATGAGGCTAAGCTCCATGCCTATAAATAAATTAGGTTTAGGAGTCTATAGGAGGCAAAGTTTCATGGGAAAAGTCTTCTCCTAGGTGAGCTTGACCATGCCCGGGTAGGAAAGACAGTGAAAAACAAACACTAACGTTGCAAGGGTGTCTATTCCCTGGCAAACCAAGGTGTGTGGTGGCTGAAGGAGGTCTTACAAAGGCTTGGCAGGAAGCAAGATATCTCACCAATCCATTTGGTGACTGAAGTAAGCTGACTGTTCATTGAAGGAATAGAAAATGGCCTAGAAAGCCCTAAATCTTGTAAAGTGTGGATTATGCCTGTGTACGAACAGTGGAGGCTCCAAACCCAAAAAATCTTCAAGGTGTGGGAAAGGGTACCACAAATCCCAAGAAAAGAACACAGGTCTTTTGGAGGGTTTTGGAGTGAATTCCATTTTTCTGGGGTTAGGAGGCCTAATAGGGGCTCAAGGGCTAGTAGCCTTTCTTAAACCCTAGAATAGGGTTTGGTGTGAGTGATGGAGAATTGGTGATTGGTGGATGATTAGGAACCCTAGAGAGATGGTTTTGAAGCCATGGAAGACATCACACAACCCTACATCAAGTTATTGGAGCTTGGATGTTTAGTTAGCCTTTAGGAAGATTAAGGGCTAAGGAGATAATGGTAGAGAGAGCACCGAGATTGGCTTGGTTAGGGAAATGGAGATGATAGTAGGGTTGGCAAGAGGAACCAGGGGTTCCTAACAAGCATTAGGGCCTATAGGTTAAGAAGGTGGAAAGTGACACAAAAGGGGATTGATAAGGTGAGACCTAGAGCATGGGACAGTGAGTGTTCCATCCAACCCTACCCTATCAAATTGGTATTAGAGTAGGTTAAAATATTTGGGAAGCATCTTATATGTCAGAGGTTGAGTCTAGTGATTCTTCCATCATGGTGAAAAATGCAGAATTGGCTAAGATAGTTGAAGAGCAGGAGGAAGATAATAAACTATTGAGGGAAAGAATAGCCCAACTTGAACAAGCAGTGAGGAGTGTGCAATTTGAGGGAACGATACCAAAGGAAGAAAAGGTTACAGAGGAAAAAAAGACCCCTGAACCTGACCCTGTTATGAAAGAAGAACCTTTCTTGAAAGCATTGAAGGCTTTGAGTGGAAAAGAACTTGAAGGAATACCACTATTTAGTGGAAAAATGGAAGCTAATCTAGTCATGGATTGGATAGCTCAGGAATGGAAAACCATTTTGAATGTGATGGAGTCACTGAAGCATAGAAGGTAAAGGTGGCCAAATCAAGACTAAGAGGTTCTGCCTTGACATGGTGGAAATTCATTCAGGCAGAGAGGGAAAAGGAAGGAAAGCAACCTATTTCAACTTGGAAGCGTATGGTTGCCAAAGTGAGGGAAGCATACATGCCAGATGACTATGAGATCCAATTTCATAAGAAGAGACAAAGCCTAAAGTAAAAATACCAAGATGTGAATATCTACACAAAGGAGTTCTAAAAACTTTGTATGAGGTCTAATGTTTTAGAAGGTGAAAGTCTCAAGGTGGCTAGGTATCTTAATGGCTTGAAGTGGAACATTCAAGAGGAGATGGCTCTTTTATGTCCTAAGATAGTACATCAATGTTACCAATTGGCTATCAAGATTGAGTAAAGGAACAGGAGGAAGCAAGACCAGTATTCTAAGGGTAGAGGTAAAGGCAGAGATCAAAGAGATCAAAGAGGACAGTGAGGTGGCTACCAAGGTAGAGGCAATGACCAAAGAAACCAAGGAAAGTCTAAACTCACAGAGCATGGAGGAGAAACATCTTCTAGAGGAGGATATAATAGAGATAGAGGACCTCAAGGAGGTTCAAACAAAGGAAGAGGAGCAGGCAGGAGAAATTCATACTTTGCAAACATGAAATGCTACCATTGTGGTCAAGTAGATCATCCTGCTTATAGGTGCCCAAAGAAAGCATTTATTATATCATTTCACATACACATCATAATATCATTACTCACATATCATTTTGTGTATACACCATAAATCATCTCCATACCATTTTGCATAACATATCACATCATATATAACATGACATCATGACATCGTCATAAGTACATATCATACATGGAAAATCACATAGATTCATCATTGCATAGCCACATATTAGGATCACTACATTCACATCATCATCACCATCATAACAAAAAAAGAGATAAAAAAAGAAATCATTGCATAAATCATCACATTTGCATCAACATACATACAATCATCATATAGATTGCATCATCATATAAACATACATATCATCTATCATCCATCCACATCACATATCATATAAATCCATTTGCATATCATATGTCATCATTCATTAGAAGCATAATATAGATCTATTAGATGCATAACCATCACATAACACATAAAACATCAAAAAGGAATGCATCCACATATAGTATATCCATCACACAATACCACAACATTATTACATAGCATATAGAAATAGAACCATCCATAAAAGAATAATAAATTAATAGTACATGACACATCATATCAATATCATCATCTCATATATATCATTAGGTAACTGTCATAGTACAAAAAAATCAGATCACTATACATGTGTGTATGTCAATAAGTACAAAAAGGCCCAATGGGCTATAAAAAATAAGTCCATATGGCATGAAAGAATAATATCTCGATCAAAATGAGGTCTAACCCTCCTATTTGCTACCCTCGCCTCTATCACCATGACCCTCTACTAGTCTGTGGATAGTCTGCTGAGAGTAATATGGGGCTTAGGCTACTCTGGTAATGACCTGATGGTATACCAACTGATAATAATCTACCTCCTAGATGGCCTCCCTATATGAATGAAGAGGCACTATACTGTGAGGAGGAGGCCACCATACTCTCTAACTACTATCTGTGGCCCATCTTTGGAGCCACCTGTAGCTCTATGGCCTGCCTCTGTAACAATGCCTGGTCTCTCTCTATTGTCAAGGCCTAGACCTGGGCCTACGACTATGCTATCATCCCATCCCTCAAATCCAGTTGACCTGTTGGCTGTCCTAGTGAAGGTTGCACATGAGGCTGGTCCCCACCCATGGCTCATGGTGGTGTGGTGGCCCAATCCTAGTGTCCATTATGTCCACCCTCCATCCCATGATCTCGGTCCTACATTTGTACCTCAGCACAATGTTGATCCATCTAAACCTATGATGGCTAGACCTATGTTAGGAGGACCTATGTTAGCTGGTCCTATGCTGGCTATCCTGCAAGAGGACTGGCACCTCCTTGTCCTTGGCCTGATTCACTACCCTTGGCTCTCCATTGAATGGAGGGTGCACCTAGAACTTTCAAATGCAGAGGTAGTCAAAACCAATATCTATACGCCTAAGTCACTCCTAGATATGTGAACCCTAATCATATGCCCATGGTTGGGCCACCAATTTCCTGAAACTATCAACTGCCTTGGAGACAAGAATATATCACACCGAAGAGCCTTGTGACACTTTACGAGCAAAAATGGCCACATAATCATCGTATGGCCTATCTTGTACCTCCCCAAACTGATGTTGAACTCATCCGAGTAGATATCACTCAATCATAGTATGCTCTCGCCCCTATATAAACCAATCTTGGCAGGCAAAGAATAACTACTATACATCATTGGCCCATTTGGTTTGGCCAAGGTAGGATGCCATGTAAACACTGTCATATCATCAATAACCCTCCTCTAGTGAGGGATCCCATGTTCTCATGTGTGTGTGAAGGAAACACCACCCCTGTAGTGCCAAACCACTAGATCATCAGGTTTGATGGGTAATGGAACAATTTGATGCCAAAGAATGGAGATGTGCTCCCATGCCAACACGTGAAGAAGCATGACACCTACACCAAGTGCCATTCCATCCAAGTATGCATACTCGCATAAATCCTTGTAAAGGGAGGAAAGAAGAACCAAACCCCATGCAAAATAGACTGGCCTGTCATGAACCATCTGCTCCTAGCAAAGCCCCCAGCTAGGAATGAAGTACCAACCTCATCAATCCAGGGCAACAAGACCTGAAATGATAGTAGCTATCACTAGACAAAATGGTGACATGAGCAATCGGTGATGCTACAGCTCTATCTACCCCTTGCCAAACATGTTATCATCTATATCCAAGACTACATGGTAGGCATCCTATTTGACATCCATATCATAAATAGCTGATTGACCATGAATCAATAATCTAAGGATGTGCCACACATCCTCCAAGGTAATGGTGGCCTCGCTAGTAGGAAGATGAAAGGATGATGTCTCACTGTGCCATCTCTCAGCAAGCACAAACATCATACCAAGGTGGGTCCATAGAGGTGCTACATGGGAAACATACCATAGCCCTATCTCTTGTAGTCGATCTTTCTCCCTATCAATTAGATCTCACAAATAACCGAATATCTCCTATGATCTCTGCTCACGAGAATAGAGCTCTCTCACCCCCTCCTACATCAAGAAATATCACCAAGTTAAAATCATGAAGAAATTTTATCCTGAGCATTAAAAAACCTAGCCTAGCATTGCAAACTATGAAGGTGTCGCAGTTTGACATTTGCAAAGAGTGATGTTGGCATATTCAAATCTGAAACTACACTGTGGTGGTGCACTTTGCTTAAGCATCCTGAACCCTAATTCTAAAGTCCATCGTGATGTTGGAGTTTGAAATCCAAAACTTCATTTCACGAAGGCATCAGAGTTTGAGGAATCTTTTCAAACTCCAAACTCCACCACGACGGTCCATCCTATGATGTCGATTTAGCTTGGAGGATTGAGCAGTCCAGTTTGAAATTTGAATGGGGCTATATAGCACCACTGCAAATGACCTTGTTCTGAAAGCAATTAATAAGTGCTTAAAATGAAAAACAAAGCTCAGGTAAGGATCACATATGGGTGCCCCAATGTCAGGAGGTCATTGGTATGTCCATGCTCGGTTGGAGATATGCAATAGGAGCTATCATTGTTCCATCTCATCAGGGTATCAATGCTCAAATTGTGAAATCTCTTAAGGTTGAATGTGTCCAAATGAATTGAAAGTGACCTCCTTGGGCCTATTTAAGCCTGAAAATTAGGGTTTTTTGACCCTGTTAGGCCATCCTGCTAGGGTTTTGAAGCCCCGGTTCTATTTTTGTCTATCTAAAGGTCATTTTACATTTTTTTTGGCATTTTACCTCATTTTTTGACATCCTAGAGCCTTTTTGGACTTGTCAGTTACCTTGTCCTCTTTTCTCGTAAGATCACCCAAAAATCAAATTTTTTTGTCCAATCTCTCAAGGGGGTAGTATGTTACCATAATTTCCTTCATTGGGGAAGCAATGAGGAAATTTTTAAAATTAGAGAAATTTTGGCTTTTGATCAAGACCATTTATTCTTTGAACCAATGCAACAAGTGTACTACTTCAAAGAGGGGAAAATTGTAGACATGTAAAATATATTGATTGACATTACACATCTAATCCCAAACACTAACACCGTTTCATCCTAAATCATCCCTTAGTGTAACCATTTAATCGAATAACTTTATTTGATTGAATTCATCAATGTTCCTCTCTTAATTAAATGAATCATTTATCAAATGAAGTCATCCTTTCTTGTTAATTAAATTATTCAGTCTGATCTAATTATCTCTATTTAATTAAATAATCAATTTTATTTGGTTAAATCCCTAAAGTCATCTTATTAAATTAAATAAATTAAAACCTTATTTGATTTAATCTAACATCATCTCCTTGGTGAAATAAAATGAAAATCTCTATTTAACCTTGAAATTATATTCTTTAAATCAATCCATAAATCTAAATCAATATGTCACATCATTCTAATCTCTCATTGAATTAATTAACCTTGATTAATTTAATCTCCTCTTATGTCCCATCCTCCAGCTTTTGCAACTTGCACAAGAAAATAGATTTAATTCATTTATTAAATCTCTATTTTCTTTCAAATGGCATAATAAAGGAATATTCCTCAAATTTGAATTCAAAATTCAAGTGGACTTTGTCCTTCCAACAAGGCATTTAATCCACTTAAAAGGTCCTTTTTCCTTGATCCAAGTGGCATTGAATACACCTTCTTTCCCTCTTACATGTCATTTCAAAAATTTCAAAATTCAAATATATGCATTTATTAACACATTCTTCAAAACTTGCACATCCTCCATCCATTCACATGTTGACAAGTGGCACTTTGTCATTGGTTGGTTCTTAATCCCACATTGCTCCATTTTGGACATCTCTTCAACTTGAATTTCTATAAATAAGAGGCTTGATTCCTCATTTGATCATCCACAACTTGAGTAAACTTACTATACTCAAATTCATAGAAACCTTCATCAAATTCATCCAACCATAGTTGGGCTTTTTGTAGGTTTTCAACATGGAGCTCCATTGAAGTCATCACCACAAGCATGAATCTTTCATCAATAATCTTCATCACATCACTAGAGTTTGGAAAGGGCCAATTTTCACATCAAATTGGCACCAACTCCCTCAAGAGATTAATCTGAGTTTTCTTTGTTTTAGAATAAGATTTGATATTTTATCTTTAAGTTTGTTGTGTTCTTGATGTTATTTATTTTCTCTTACATTCAAATGGATTTCTTGAGGAATCTCTATTCTAACTTGCATTTGACCTTATTAATGTGTTCATTTTTTTTTCGTGCAGGTATAGGATCTAGGTTCACAATAATCAATAGCATTTTTTAGTTCTTTGCATTTAGTTTAATTTATTTAGGCATATTACATCTATATCATATCCCTCTTTGAGTGTAAACACTACATTTTGGCTCCAATATTATCTCTTTTTAGGTGAAAAACCCTAGAAGGAGCATATAGCATTAGGTTGCCAAAATCTTTATTTCCATTTTGGTGAGCCTACATATTGAAAATTATCTTTCTAATTTACATCTACATTTTCCTCTTAGGACTCCTTTCATTAGCTTTTGCATTAGCCTTTGCCTTTTTTTGTATCCCAGGGTTTACAAAATTGCATTAGTGAATATCTCATATAGATTTCATTTTTGCACTTCAAAACATTACAAAAACTAAAATTCTACATGTACATCCTATTTTTGAATCTAAAAAGCATCAAAATCAATTTAAACTTTCTAAAAAATCACAAAAAACACATCCCCAGACTCATTCGCCACCTTGGGTGTATTATTCCATTTGCACTTTCTGCACAACACCTATCATTTTCATAGTAATTTCTATATTTCTATTTTCTGGTATTGTATTATTGTTTCAGTTGACAAAATTTCTATTTTTTTCATTTTATTATTCCTAGATTGCATTGCATTTGCATCCACCCCACCTCTTGTGGTATTTGTATGAGTGTTTGGTGCCCTATTGAGAATACTTTAGTGAGAAGTTCCTGACTCATGGCATCCTATGATAACACACTTGTTGTGGACCTTGGGTTGTCTTGAGCTCCTACTCCTAGTATAGACAATGGTGCATTAGGAATGGATACTGCCACTAGTACACATTTACCTTCACGTACAATGCATGTTGACACATCAAATGCTCACATTCCACAAGACAACATCATTAAAATTCATGAGGATTTAGCACATTTTCAAGAAAACTTGTGTCTTGAAACTTCAATTCCTGCTATAGACAACATCCATCAAATTCTTAAAAGTGGTGCGGACTTAGATGTCATGAAACAAATTGTTGAGATATATCAAAAACATGCTTCTTCCCCCTCTAGCACATATCAACCAGTAAAAACTATGGTTAACCAAGGTGGATCTCACATTCCTCCTCCTTCAACCATAGCATCCACTCCCACCTATAACATTCCTCAAGTTACAACAACCATGCAACAGGTTAGTCATGTGACTCCTTTCACTATTCCAACTAGCATTCCTAGTTCTTTTGTGCCATCAAATGTTCCACTCTCCACCACTTTCACAATTATTAGTGTCCCCTTCACTTGTCCCAACATTACATAAACTCCATCACCATTCTCTCTTCCACCTCATACCACTTACATCAACCCTCTCATTACACAACTCTTTTACACTGTGACGAGGGAGCAAACCCAAGACACAAAACAACACTCACAGAATAGAGAATAATATTTTATTCAAAAAAATATGGAACTTCTTACATGCAGAGGATCTCAAATCCTCAAGCTCTATGATACATGCAAGCTATAGAAGTTTCAGAAAAATTACAAAAATTGCAGAAAATCCCCTTTTCACAACATGCAAACTCTTTCCCTAAAAAGGTGCCCAAAAATCAGAAACTAGCTCATAAATAGCCCCTTTTCTATTTGGATCCAAAAACAACATTTTAGTTATAAGTTTTGGCGGTTTGGTACCAAAAATTACAATTTGAAATTCAAATTTAAATTCACATTAGAAAATTAGCATATTTCTAAAAATGCACCAACTTTTGGCAGCCATAACTTTTAATCTGACTGTCAGATTTTCAATGATAATACCTTTTTTGAAATCTCTCAAAAAGATGATGTTGCAAAAAGTAGGCCTATGGCTAACTACGTTAGGATTTTCACAAATTTTTGGGCCCATCCAGAACCGTTTAGTGCCTCAAACTAGACTCAGAAGGTTTTTCAGGGAAAAATGCAGAAACTAGAACTTGAACAACTTTCAAACCATGAATGATCTTGACCTAATTCTTTTGCCAAAGTGCTTATTTTTCTGTCTTGAACCTTCCCATAAATTTTTATCTTCCTATGCCTTCAAATTCACACCTACTAAAAATAGCAATTGAGCAGAAAAGAAGAAAAGTAGCTCTAAAAGTTGGAAACTCTTATTCGACGAAAAGGGTATCTAGAAATGCAAAAAAAATCAACAAAAAGAAAACAATGGGAACATAAATAGAAACCATATTTTTGGGTGATGCAATATTTCCTTCACACCACTGGATGCTACTGCATCACACTGTTTCTTCCATGCAACAAGAATATCCACCATTAACCAAAACCAAACCGCACCACCTACCTATTATGTTTGTAGTAGGCCATTATCTTTGGAAATGTTAAGAACACTGATGCCACAAGGAATTGAGATGACTAGGTTTGAGAAGTACAGTAGCAAAGGAAACCCTACTAATCATGTCAATGCCTAGACAACCTTATGCAATGATTTTTTCCTTGATGAAAAACTATTAGCTAAACTATTTCCTAGGACTTTAAAATATATTGCCTTGGAGTGGTTTTTCTCTTTACCGAATCATTCAATTCAATCATTTAATGAACTTGTTGATTTCTTTATAAGTCATTTCCAAGTCCATATGACTCCCAAAAAGACAATGGTTGATTTAATGAGGTGTAAACAAAATGCAAATGAAAAATTAACTGATTTCATTTCATGCTATTAATCATTGTATGCCCAAGTAGATGTTAGTACTCCTGATTCACATCTCCAAAAGATGTTTATTGAAAACTTACAAACTCACATTTAGGATAAATTGACTGTGCTGAAATTTCCTTCTTTCATGCATTTATGCACATTCCTTTTTGACTATCACAACTCATTTACTAGTCGTGATGCAAAATCCATTTCTAGCTGAGCTAAGAAGTCTAAACAAAGCAACCAAAACAACTCACAAAACTCTAGAAAACCAAAAAAAGGCTTCTTACAGTTCAATCCCCCTCCCTCACAACCAACTCAACCCATTCACAATCAAGTGGTCATTGTTAAAGTAGTGGTGCCCTTTACCTATGGGGACCCAAAGAGATAATTTACCCCTTACCTTATACTCTTCACAACACCATGAACCATCTTTTACAACAACAGGTGATTTTCTTACCTACTATTAAACCATTATATACAACTAAGACTTTGCCACCAAACTTTCAACCCAACACTTATTGCCATTGTCATAGACAAAATGGACATGACATAGAATGGTGTAAGTTCCTTAATCACATCATGCAAGACCTCATTGATTTTGGCCATCTATTTATTTCAAATGTCAATGTTAAAGTCAATTCATCTATTGCCCCACCCAATCAAAATTTACAAAATTTTAGCAACCTAATGCCCAAACATACCATGTCATTTGTCAAAGCTAGTGAAACTCAAAATAATGATGTGATGTCTATTCATAAAACTGTTGAAATTCTTGATCCTATTCAACATTCTAATTCTATTAATCCTATGAATGATTTGGTAGGAGCGATAGATGTTATCCCTCATAGGGCCCAACTAAGAAAAATATTGATATTACTTTCTCTTCTAAAGATATTCTTCTAAATCTTCCCAATGGTCCTTTCTACATAGTTGGATGTATTTATGATAATCCCATTAATGGGATACTCATAGATGCTATCTATGGTGAGAATGTGATCACAGAGGAATTTTTTTAATTACATGAACTTTATCAAGATATTTATGACAAACCATGAGCATGGATCGAAAGACATAATGGCTTTACATTCCCTATGATAGGATCAATCATTCTTCCATTACAGATAGGACCTAAGAAAGTGGATGTAACCTTTTCCATCATTCCACAATCAGATGAGTTTCGTCTATGGCTAGGCTATTTGTGGCTTCACTCGATGAAAGCTATCCCTTTATTCATACAAAAATGTTTAATTTTTCCACATGACAATGACATATTCATTGTTCACCATAGTGGCTTTAACCCTTTGTCTTCTAAAGGAAACTTTTCCTTAGAAGCCTTTTGTCCAAAGCCCATGGAACCCATCACATCTCACAAATATTTTTTTTTCATTGTTTATCAAAAGTTTAAAGCAAAGAAAATTTCTGAATTGTCCCTCTGCAATCCATCCCTATCCACTTCCAACACCACCATCCTCGATGAGACAATACTTCAACCTAAATCTATGCCACCAACTTCAGATAAAAAAAACATGAACACTTCACCTTCCTCATCCAAACATCCATGAGATAATGAAATCATCTGCATCATTCCTCCTCACATAAAAAAAGTTTATAAAGTAAAAGAGAAAGTGATTGACCCATCTCCTTCGATTCCTTCCATTCTTCCCCCTTAGGAAGAAAAGGACCCTATGGTAGATCAACCCACTCTTACACCCACACAACTTCAAAGTAGAATCAAAAGAAATTGTGGTGCTAAAGAGTCTAGGTGTCATTGTTGCCTCCCTACTCATCAATTGTAAATTGAAAACAACAAAGAAAATTAACCCTTGCCTTTGAAAAAAGAAATATGTAACCATCCTCCTCCTTCTAACCTGTCACAACATAGTCTAATAAATCCATCACAAAAAAATGATTTGATACAACAACCACAACTTTTGATATACCCTTCATTAGATATTGCTATCTACCCTCCCATCATAATTAATTTGGATGATGATGATGAGGAGGAGATAGATAAAATAGATGATTAGGTGCATAATGATTCAAATTCTTTATTTTCCTCTTCCATGAGATTAAATGACAAAACTCCTACATGAAGTGAAGAATCTTGTACTTCCCCTAGTTCAACACTTGTAATTCTCCCTTTGGATAGTCAACCGCCCTCATAATACACTAAACATGATTGGGAGGCGAATGACTTGTTAGATGGTTGACTTGCATTCACCTTGATAGCCTTTTATATTTTTATTTTATTTTATTTTTCTTCTTTTCTATGAGTGTATTGTGTTCCCCCATAATGTAATCTTGATGTTCTCCTCTCTTTGTGCACTTCCTCTATTTGTACCTACATTCTTCTATATGTCATACATTCCTTTTTCCTTTCACCTTTGTTTTGTGTTTTCCTTTTGGGGATGACACAAAGCATTGAGACTACAATGTCTCTTCCATGTTGAACCAAAACCTATTTTTTCTTTTTTGCTTTTGTTTTCTGTTTTCCTTTTGGGAATGATGCAAAGTGTTGAGATGCCCTACGTCTCTTCCATGTTGACCCAAATGGTCCCTTTTCCTTTTACTTTGTCTTTTTCTTGTGTTTTAGTTTTGGGGATGACACAAGGCATTGGGACCATAATGTCTCCTTCATGTTGACCCAAGAACTTTTCCTATTACTTCACGTTTTTATTTTCTTTTCTCTTGTGTTTTCCTTTTGGGTATGATGCAAAGTTTTGAGACCACAATTTTTCTTCCATGTTGACCCAAAATAGAATTTTATTTTTCTTTTGTTTTCACTCTCTTTGTGTCATCCTCTAGTTCTATGTATTTGGGGAATGATGACATTTCTGAAGTCTTTTATAAAAACATTTCGGCAACAAACATATTGACCCGAAATCCATAGATCCCTTATGTGTTTAGTTTATTATGTTTGGGGGAAACCCCTCTTTCTTTTGTTCCTTTTTCCTTCACATGATGAAGCCTTACTCAGAAACATATGACTTAGCATAGGGGCTTTCCAAGTTGGCTTTCATGTCTTGTTTCTTTTTGCATTTTTCATTTTCTACTTTAAAGTAATTGCTCACAAAACGGTGTGTAGAAATTTCTTTAAAGTAGCCCGACATACATTGGCATTATTCATTTTGAATTTTTCCTCTTTCTTGGTTCTTAGTGCAACCTTATCACTTTATTTGACGTGTTACTTTGTGGATGACATTGGGTGTGATGTCCTTCATAAGTGTTATCTATCTTAGCATATTTCATTCCTCTTAATGGCTTGGTATGACACACTCAATCTCCTAAGTTGTGAATATTCTATTCTTTGATTGGTCCTCTCTTGGAGACATTAGACACAATATTCCCTATGTTAAAGATCTTGAATTAACTAAACAAGATTCATTTGAACATTTCTTTTGCATGTTGCATTTTGCATTTACATGGCCACCTTGCATAACAAAGCTTGCATGCCTATGGTACCATTGCATTTGTTCATGAGTTCTAAGCCTCTGAAGCTTTGCTTGTCTCATGAAGCACAAAATGATATTGTATTTTTTGGCACCTTATTAAAGTTATTAGGAGGTATAAATTTAGTATGATTGAGTGGGAAATCCCATTCTAAGGCACAAATTTTCCCCATAGCTATCTTATGGATTTCTCACCCCACAGACAACCAGAAGTTCCATGGCCCTAGAGTGAGTATACTTGGGATTTCTCACTTGGTAGAAAACCACAAGTTTTATTTCCCTAGAGAGAGTACTCGTTTCTTGTTCCAAACAAATAGCCTAGATTTAATCCACAATGAGCGAGATAGATGATCAAAGCTTCATTCTTTTTCATCACTTTCATGTGTGTTCCTTTGTGCTTATGATTGATTTTCCATGGGATCTTCACTCTAGGGTTTTGATCATCCTATTATGCCTTGCATAACCACTCCATTTTTATTTTGGAACAAAATGGGTTGCCCTTTTTTTTTGTTTGTCTTTGGTTGTTTTTTTGGGTCTTAGGAGTTGGATATGTGCAGGATCGTGATGGGCCAAAAAGTGGCAATATGATGGGTATGTGGCTGACAACCTTTTTTAACCCAAAATTGATGAAACCAAAAGGGTTTTTAAAGGAGATTCTTAGATTTCCACAAATATAAATTATGCTTACTTTGAATTTAATAAGTAATTATTGTTCATTTTCTATTCAAACTATGACTAAAGTCCTGATCAATAGATTGATTGAAAAACATCTATAGCTTTCAAATAGTATCACATTTTTTGAATCCAAAACATGCATCACATTTTATGCTTCACATACTATAGGATTAAAAAAATAAAAATTGAATTTCATGAAGTTTTGACCAAGTTAAGGTGGTCAGACATACAAGTTTTTTATATTTTTTAAAAATTGTAATAAAAAATTCATAATTAATTATTTACTTGAAAAAAATAACAAAAATATATGCATCACATCGGGACATGAGTCCTCTACTTATATCTAAAATCTTATAAAAAATCATTATCATTTTATTGTGGTTAGGGTGGTCAGACAAACACCTACTTCCTACTTTTCCACGAAATTTAAGTACTATTGCATTGAAATTTCAAATTTTCACCAAATAGATTTTTTTAAAAAGCCTAGTAGTTTAGAAACTACATTCAATTTTCTACAGATTCTATTCTTACATATTTTTGAAATAATATAGATAACTTATTCAAATTTTTACGTCAAGTTGCCTAAGTCTAATTTTTCTTTTTTTTTTGCCACTGAAGGTCCTATTTTTTCCATGATGATCCTACACATACTCAGTTGTTTTCTTCTTCCTAAGTCTTTCTTTCTTTCATTCTTTTGGAAGCTGAGCCAGAACTGAAACTAGACTTTGAACTTTTCCAAGGTTCCTAGTTCAGGTTTTGTTCTGACTTTGCTTTTGTACTCCTTCCTTGGTTCTCTTAATTGCTTGTCAGTTTGTTTCCGCTCTCAAGTCTATTTTCTCACTAGGGTTGTTTGTCATTTTCCTTGCATCTTGTTTTTCTTGGTCAAAAGTGGAACCAAGATTGGAAACTAACTTGGAACTTTCTAAAAAAATAAAAATTTGTTCCTATTTCGATTCCAACTCCACTCATTTGTATTGTGGTGTTTGTTTTGTTCGTGTTGTTTGGGACGGGTCCAGTTTCCATTTTGTTATTATTTCCCTTCATGTTTGTTTGTCTTTCTTTTGTTTCCTATTTCTTGGTCAGGAGCATAACTGAAATTGGACACAAACTTTGAACTTTGTGAAAGTTCTAGTTCTCATTTCAATTTTGATCTTGTCCCCATTTTTTTCTTAGTCATTGTCTTTCTTGCAGGACTGGGATCGTGTTTGGAGTTTGATGAGGAACTTGTCAAAGCTTTCTTGTTTAGTTCCAGACCTAGGTCCATGTTCACCCTACTTTAGGTGTTCATGGGACTTAACTATCTATTCACGTTGTTTGCTCCGCCCTTGCGACCTTATTAGAACTAGACCTGGGGAGAAATTTGAACTAAATACAAAAAGTTTCTCATCCTAATTTGGTTCTCATTTTTCCTGTTTCTTGTCTAATTTTGGTTCCAAATTTTTTGATGTACTTCGTTACACCTGACCAACAATGGTTCCCATTTTGGTTTGGTTTCAGTTCTAACCCTGCCATATTTTAAAATGTGTTTCCTATTTCTGATCCTCTCTTGGTTCTACTTCTAATGAAAGAAAATTTTTACTAAGTATAAATGTTATCTTAGGAAGGTAGGGAATGGTATTCTATGTTGAACTAACTTTGATGTTTTTCTCCATCTAATACAGGAGTTTATTGTAGGAATCAAGAAATGTTTGGGGCATTAGATGAGGCTTCTCAAAGAAGCCACACAGGTTCAACTTCAGCTATAAGGAAGGAGAAGAGAGAAGCAAAGGCTATTAGAAGAAAAGTAATCAAGTTAAAGGAGATATAGAAGTTGGTTTCAGCGGAATTAAGTAGGATAAAATTTGAAGATGATTGGTTGGAAGGACTTGATTCAGGTGCTTTTCAACAAGTGTTTGACAATTATGATGAATATGCCCTTGAGCATATAAAGCAGGGCTGAACTTTTGGTTGAACACTTTCTTTGCTTAATGTAACATCTCCTTCTCTCCTCTTGTTCAGGACGTTAATGTGGGCTCAATTCTAGTTCTCTTCTTTAGTTTCACCATTTTCTCTAGAAATTAGAATTTGTGCAATATTTTTCTCCAGCTTCCTAACTCAAAGTTCAACAATTTAGCTCTAGTAGCAGTCCCTATTCCTTAATTTGTGGATTTGGATTCCAAATTTGAAGGAATTCATGCATGCTTGACCTATATGTATTATTTGGCTCAATTTTGTAAAGGATGACTAATTGAAGGAAGATAAACCACCTGATGATAGGGAATAGTGATTACTTCTAGGATTTCATTGTTGTTAGTATAGGTACTTTTAAGAAATTTTAGTTGAAGGGTATGTGTAGGATCATCTTGGAAAAAACAAGCCCTTAAGTGGCAGAAAAATAAAAGAAATCAAAGTTAGGAAACTTGACGTAAAAAATTGAATAAGTTATCTATATTATTTAAAAAATATGTAAGAATAGAATCTATAGAAAATTGAATGTAGTTTCTAAACTACTAGGCTTATTTAAAAAGAAAAAAAATCTATTTGGTGAAAATTTAAAATTTCAATGCAATAGTACTTAAATTTCGGGGAAAAAATAAGTAGGTGTCTGTCTGACCACCCTAACCACAATAAAATGATAATATTTCTTTATAAGATTTTAGATATAAGTAGAGGACTCATGTCCCAATGTGATGCATATTTTTTTGTAATTTTTTCCAAGTAAATAATTAATTATTATTTTTTTATTACAAATTTTAAAAAATATAAAACTCATATGTATGACCACCTTAACACGGTCAAAACTTCATGAAATTCATTTTTTTCTTTTTTAATCCTATAGTATACAAAGCATAGAATGTGACACATGTTTTCAAATTCAAAAATGTGAAACTGTTTGAAAGTTATAAATGTTTTTCAATCAACCTATTGATCAGGACTTTAATCATAATCTAAATAGAAAATTAATAATAATTATTTATTAAATTTAAAGTAAAGCATAATTTATATTGGTGGAAAGATGAGAATCTCCTTTAAAAACCCTTTTCATTTCATCAATTTTGGGTTAAAAAAAATCCCTTAGCCACATACCCTACACATACCCATCATATTGCCACTTTTTGGCCCATCATGATCCTTCACATACCCTAAACTTTGACACAACTTTTACAGTTTAATGCAAGTTTTATGTTATCAAGTTTGGACCTATCTAATAAGGTTAATGATGCATGATCAATACATATTCTAGTGATTTGTTGTCCCTAAATGTTTTCTATTTGATAAGAATCAATAGAGGAAACTGACTTCATGATTATCTCATTGGGTTATCTTGGAATGAAGTTATTGTTATATGTATTTGATCTATGTTTAATGATGAGTGAATGATCTATTTTGAAGTAAAGTTTAGTGAATGGTTATAGTATTGAATTAGCACTATGGGTGTATGTAGTTGTATGGTTTATTATGTGGATTATATCTTGTTGTAGTTGTGGTTAGAAGAATGAACACTGATTATTGATAATGTCTGGATATTAAGAAATTTTGTTCATGTTCTTCTATTTTAAGGCTTTGATATATCTTTTTCTATTTATTTAAACCCCCCCAAAACATAGAAAAATTTATTTGATGTAATTTTGTTCCTTGCTACCAATAAAGGCCCCTTGCAAATTATAGTTACATTGACCTATGAGTGATATCAATATAGTTGAGAACCAACTACTAGGACCTTGGGAGTTAGATGACTACATGTTATCTTTCTTTTTCAATAGAAATAGAATAGAAATATTTTGTTTAATCTTGTTGTGTTGTTTTGACTATCAACAAATCTGGCACTAGAAGGAGGGCCTAAGGAACAAACTGGCTCTAATTGGGTCATTCTCACCAGATAGGTACCAGAGAGTTCTCACTCTGATCAAAATCCTAAACCATTGGTCGAACTCCAAACCCCTATCAAGTATAGGACCCAAGCTCATACAGTCTTGATTCAACCATTTTCACCACCACTCAGCCCACTTGGGTTTCCTTCGAATCCATCCATATCACGTCATAGGCCAAATTCACCCATTCCACAACCTGCTCCACCAGTATCACCACGTAGACCCATGGATTTATTTTTCAATAACCCCTCACCACTAGGGACTATTGTTGGGGGGATACGGGATCTCCCCAAGAACCTGGAGAGGTTTTGTCCTAAGTACATGCATGGAGAATCAAAGAGTGTCAAGGAACACATATAGGCATTTAAGGATGCTTGTACTAATGCTCAGGTGGCTCATGATGATGTTGTGTGCAGGTTGTTCCCCAATTCTTTGGGTGATATGGCATACAATTGGTAACTAAATTTACCTCAAGGGTCTGTTCTAAGTTGGAAATACTTGGAAAATGCCTTTATCAATAAGTTAGGGTTTATGTAGGCCCTGCTATTCTATATCACTAATTTTCCACAATAAGGAAAGAGCATCATGAACCACTACCCTTATTCAACACTAGGTTTCAAAGAATGTATGAGAGATTATAGGATCCCTATTTAGTTGCTGAGAATATTGCCATCATGGCATACTTGAAAGCTATAGGCCCTTTTATTGGTTTTTTTTGTAAAGAACATATAATGTTAATGAAATTGACTCCTTTTCTAAAGTTTATCATTTGGCCATCAAGTTGAAACAATAGATAAGTCTACAATCAAGAAGTCTAGGAGGAGTTCTTCCCCACTTAGGATATCAGATGCCTAGCCCACATTCTCTATTCAACACAGTTCCAATAATTTCTTATTCCCAATATGGACCCATGTCTGAGTTGCAAGCCCAACTTCCCTACCATTCTTCACCAATGGTGTTTACAACCACTCCTAGCAAACTCAAAATTACCAAAATCAAGCTAGAGGATCAAATTTTGTTAATAAACCCTTTGCAATAAAGATTGCAGAAAGTGAAAAAACTCTTCAGCTAACTAATGAAATGGAGACTCTTAAAAATAATCTATTTCAGATGTCTAATGACATGGCTCAACTTAGACAAAATCCCCCTCAAAACCAAAACCAAGGTTTTCAGAATTAGGGAGGGTACTTAAATCAAGGGGGTTACTCTAACTAGAACTCTAACCAGAATTACAACACCAATCAAAATCAGAAGAGTTACTAGAATCAAAATTCCTCTAACCAAAATTATCAAAATTAGAATAGAGGATACAATCAAAGTCCTAACAAAAATAGGCCATGAAATACTGGACCCAATAATAGGGGAGTTTCTCACAATTATCAAGTGGGTGATGAAAGGCCACACATTTCCAACATGGCAGACCTCAACTTTATGACCTATTGATGTAGGCTACATTATACTGCAGCCCATTCTTAGGTGAATTTCCAAGAGATGGAGAAGATGGTTAAGATAGCCCAAGCTGATGCTCCATTTCAAGGTGCATCCAACATATTTGGTGGATCTATGGATACTACCATGGCCTATGATATCTTTGAGGAAGAACTTTCATTTCCCAACTAGGAAGGGAATGAAATAGTAGAATATGTTTATGATGCCCAAGCATTCCAAACCAAGGGATACCATTTCCTTAGAAATTAAAATAAGGGGCCATTCACCACATCTGCTCCTCCTAATAACATTGTCCCACCAAACTAGAATGTAGACAATAACCCACCACCACCAAAGGGGCCATATGATTTTTAGAATAAAGGTACTCCACCTTCCTTTTCTAAGTGTTGGTGTAATTAAATGTGTTGTACCTTGTCCTAGGTCATGATTACACCTTAGTTAAGTTTACTTAGGGACCACATAGGAGGTTGTTGGATATTTTCCACTTTTGGTGGACTTGACATGTCATTACTTTAAGAATTTCACCTTTTGTGGACACATCATGTGATTATGTATCCACCTTTTGTGGCAATTATCACATTACCACCCCTCCACTTTAGGTGGAGTGATAAATTTTCATAGTTGTCTCATGTCATAAGATTACAACACTTGTCATAATCTTATTCCCTTCTATGTTCTCACCTTTGCTATATAAAAAAGGGGCTCCTATGTAATTTTGCATAGCATTGTACTATTCATCATATTTGCATTATTGGAAAAATATAGTTTATTCTTGTCATCTTTTTTCTATCTCTCTTATGCTTGTGCTTTCTATTAGGCCTCTAGATCTTGAGTGGCTACCTTCATAACCAATTCTTACATGGTATCAGAGCTATTGGAGTGCCTTTAGTTAGTCATTTGGAGAGATTCTTGGAGGGTTCCATTTTTGGCCTTGTATTGTAGGAGCATTTTGGGAGCTTGTTGCATCAGATCTGAGATCACCATTGCATCTGGAGTGTCCGAGATAGTCAGATTTTCCTTTTGTTTCATCTCAGTTGAACATTGGAGGCCAAATCTACAAAGGGTTGAAGATTAGAGGTGGTTGCTAGATCCAGCACCTAGCTACTAATTTGGAGCATTTTCATCCAAAAAGGACATCACCATCGTGCTTAGAAGGGCCAAAAACCCTAAGATTGACTGCCCATTTGTCCATATCGGAGCAAGTTGTCCATCGAGGAAAAAAAAATTACTGGTCGAGCCGTATGGCCTAGCCATCATTGCATTGGTATGGTTTAATTTTCTGAAAAAAAATATAATAAATTTATTTTCTGCAAAAATATTTCAAAAAATAAAATAAAATTTCATTTATTATTTTTCACAATTTATTTCATTGTAAAAATTCTAAATTGAAAAATTAAAAAAAAAAGAAGAAAGAAAAAGTAGAGATTTTAATTTTTGCAGACAAAGTACTGTGTCAGTACTCTACAGAGTATGTGGAGCACCCTACCAAGCATGCTCCACCATGTGGCAGCTTCTACACAACCACCGCGGGCCCTCCTTATTGGCCGCCGATGATCAAATCTCCAGCCGCTCCCATTAACCAGAATAAATTTCCATCGGTGGCAACTTTATACAAAATCTAGTGAATATTCCTCCCAAGATTCTGGCGACAGCAAAATAATTGGCAACAAAGAGAATATTCTGACCACAAAGCATATTCTAGGTGAATATTCCAATGGATAGCGGACGACGACGGTACAGGCATATGCCTGTCAATTTTAAGCCCATGCAAAATTTTGATGGCTAAATAATCATCAAATTTTGCCCCCTTCTCCAATGAAGTTTTTGAATTTGCAGTCCAAGTTCAGAGGTTCATATCTTGGTCATTTTGAGGCCTTATTTCAAGCAATTTTTTTTGATTTGGGCTAATTTCACATGTACTTCATAGGTGTGTGCACGATTTCTAATTTTGGTGCACGGATTTTCCAAAAAAATTGATTTCTGAAAAAATTTTGCCCCCTTCTCCAATGAAGTTTTTGAATTTGCAGTCCAAGTTCAGAGGTTCATATCTTGGTCATTTTGAGGCCTTATTTCAAGAAATTTTTTTTGATTTGGGCTAATTTCACATGTACTTCATAGGTGTGTGCACGATTTCTAATTTTGGTGCACGAATTTTCCAAAAAAATTGATTTCTTTCAGGTTTAGCTGAACTGTCACCATTTTTGCAACTTCTGAGGCTTCGTTCAAGCTCATACAAACTTCTTTTTAGGTGTCCTTTTTTTTAAAGTGCATGATTTTTCATCTACTTCTTGAATCTACAATCAGTTTGAAGTGAACTTGAGTGGATTTTGTACTTTCAGCATATGGTCTTTTTTGGCCTATCTGGCACTTATATTGCATAGATCTGAATTTAGGTCTTTGCTTATATGTTCTAGTATTCTCTTAGCCTATTTATGGAAAGTTGTAAATGAGAAATCATAAGCCCACTTAGCCAAGTTGCAAGTGGCCTATTGTACACACACTACATTATAAAGTGCCAAAATCATCTATTTGGGGGGGTACTTTGATTGAGTGAATTTGGGGGGTGTCTCTTGTGTGATTGTTCCTATTTTCTCTCTTGTGCTCTTTCATTCCATCATGGGTTCATCTAAAGTTCCACTCTTAACTGCACAAAATTATGCTACATGGAAAGTATGCGCATGGAGTAAACTAATGGAAAAAGGTTTAATTTACTACATTGATGGAACAATAACTGCACCTTTAGATCCTAAGGCAGATCCAACAACATATATGGATTGGCTCACTAAAACTTCTATGGCATTGGGTACACTAAGAAAGTTCATTTCAGATGATTTTATTTTCCATGTTGATAAATGTACTACATCCAAGGAAGCTTGGGATAAGCTTGTTGCTTTGTATGGCAAGGTTGATAAGGTTAAGGGATACAAACTTGAACATGATCTCCTAAGTCTTGATCCCAAGGATTTTGATACAATTCAGGATTATGTCACTAAGGAAAATGAGCTAAGAGCACAACTAAAATATTGTGGTATTGAGAAAGAGGATGATCAATTGGTCTTCAACTTGTTGGACAAACTTCCAGTTGAGTATGTAGCCTTTGTTTCAATTTTTCAAACTCAAAGATTGAAAATAAGCAACTTCACATCACCATCTTTTGAGGCTCTCACATATCTTTTGATTCTTGAGCAAAATAAGTTGATGAAAATGGGTCTTCTCAAGTCTTCAACTTCAAGAGCATTGGTGGTCAATCATGGAAACAATAAGCAAGGAAAAGGGAAGGACCAAAAGTAATCTTCACCAAAGCCACAAGGAGAGAACAAACAATCCACTCCTCCACAACAAAGCTCAACTTCATCTTCTTCAAAGAAGTACAACTATTCAAGCAAGAGGGAGCAACCAACATGTGCATATTGCAAAAATATTGGTCATGAGGAGCATCGTTGTCATGTTAAGCAAATTGATGAGTTGAAAAACATCCTTAAGAAGAACAACATCAACTTGCCAGCTGCATATCAAGAGAAGGATTCATCCCCTTCCACTTCTTCTAAGGGAAAAAGTACAACTCTCATGGCTAACAACATCAAGCTCATCTCCTTCTTCTTCATCTCAACATGAGAAACATAAGGGGAAAGAATTTCTTGCAGTTGCAGATTCCAATTTAGATAGGTGGATCCTTAATTCAAGAGCATCACGTCATATGGCTTCTTCCAAGGATATGTTCTCTTCATTTGATTCTTGTTCATCACCACCCATTTTGAGGGCCAACAACACTGCTTTGGTAGTTTGTGGGAAGGGGTCTATTGACATTGAAGGTGGAGCATTTAATGATGTTCTATGTGTGCCTACTTTGTCTAGGAACATCCTTTCCATCTATCAAATTACACATAGTGGTACAGGAAAGAGTGTATAGTTCACACCAAATTTTGTCATTGTTCAATATTTGCATAGCAGGGCTCTTGTTGCAGTTGGGGAGGTTGATCATCATTATTGGTTCTACACCTTCTCATATTTTGCTCCTATTGATGTTTCAATTCACCCTAGTGTGGACACACTTGAGGAGATTGAGTATGGCTACTTGAATCTTGGACTGTTGTCTACTCCTAAGGTTCTTGAACCTATTCTTGATATTCCATCTCCTACATTGACTGATGTACCTGATGATACTTGTGTTCTAACAATTTTGGTGCCTTTTGATTCAGTGCAACAGTGCATACCTGGTCTTCCAACAACAGCTTCATGGGATGACTACTTGATAGACATTGGCAGCTTGTTTGTGGAGTCCTACATTGTAGACTTGGGATACACATTTGATTACTTACATCTTCTCTTTGATGAAGGTGATTCTTCTTTAGTTGTTGTGAGGGAACACTCTGACCCTCCTCTACATGATTAGTCTTTTGAGTTTGATGTGATTGTGGATGCATATGTACAATAGTTGGAGGAGGCCACTTTCTCTTTTGAGGAGATATTGTCTTTGGAGTATGTTCTACCTACATCCTTGCTAGATCTTGAGTTGTCTTTTCTAGTAGATGAGAGTGTTGTTGCAAAGGGTTTCTCACAGGTTCTAGGAAGTGACTACACTATTGCAGCTTCACATGGTTTGGGAAAGGCATCTTTCAACATCAACACAAGGACATTTGAGCAGATTTCAGAGACTTCTTACATTTTGAGGGTTCCTCCTTCTTCACTTGTGGATTGGGGAGACTTCATTCATGCACCTTTGGTATTGTTTCTTCCTAAGGGGAGGAACATTGTTCAACAATTTTGGAGTAGCTTATTCATTCCTTCTCGAGCATCTTCCATGGGTGATTATTGTACATTGAGGGGGGGCTACCTTGTCTCTGTTCTTCTCTTGTATGGGGGGGAATTTTTCCTTACATGGGGTTTTTTTCCTTCTCATTCCACGTTCATAGACTTTTTTATCTTATCTCTCTTTTGGGGGGTAATTTTTCCCCAGTGGGGTTTTCTATCTTTACTCCACTTGTGAGATATTTCATTGCACTTGTACATGGGTACCTAACATGGCCTAGTAGCTGAGACCCATCTTGCATTAGTTTCTTTTGTGTACATTCTCCCTAAGTTGCACTTAAGGGGGGGTGTTGGTGTAATTAAATGTGTTGTACCTTGTCCTAGGTCATGATTACACCTTGGTTAATTTTACTTAGGGACCACATAGGAGGTTGTTGGAGATTTTCCACTTTTGGTAGACTTGACATGTCATTACTTTATCACTTCCACCTTTTGTGGACACATCATGTGATTATCTCTCCACCTTCTATGGGTGATCCACCTTTTGTGGTGATTATCACATTATCACCTTTCCACTTTAGGTGGAGTGATAACTTTTCATAGTTGTCTCATGTCATAAGATTATGAAACTTGTCATAATCTTATGCCCTTCTATGTTCTCACCTTGGCTACATAACTAAGGGGTCTCCTATGTACTTTTGCATAGCATTCTATTGTTCATCATATTTGCATTATTGGCAGAATACAGTTTATTCTTGTCATCTTTGTTCTATCTCTCTTATGCTTGTGCTTTCTATTAGGCCTCTATATCTTGAGTGGCTACCTTCATAGCCAATTCTTACACTAAGAATTCGGAAAAGAATAATTGAAAATTTGACTTCATTACAGAGATGCAGAGGCAGGTAACTTCAATGTTGTTCTTTGATATTATGAAGTGATGCCCTACTCAAAAGGAATTTTTTTTGAAAGCCTTAGAGGAAGAAGACAAGTCAAAAGGGAAAGGAAAGGAAACCACCACCAACAAGATGAATGCAATGCTTTGCAAAGGTAAGACTGGTACTCCACCTTTCCTTTTGAGTTTAAGAATTTTTGGAAAGAATCTACATAACTGGCTATTAGATTCTAGGGCATCAAGAAATGTCATACCCTTTTCAATTTGTAGGAAGTTAGGTCTAAGTCCACTCCAGACAAACAAGAAAGTTATTCAATTAGATAAAATCGAGGTTAATGTGGTAGGAGAGCTTAAAAATATTCATGTACAAATTGGATCCAATTCAAGGATCCAAACTTATATGGATATCCATGTTGCAAATATCCCAAAAACCTATGGTATGCTCTTGAGAGACCTAATGAGAAGTATTGGGGGATATTTGTCCTTGGATTTCTCACACATGTGGTTTCCCTAGAAAGGGCTAGCAACCTAGATCGAAATTGAGAGTGAGCCTAGGGTCAAACATATGATCATAGAATATGATACCCCTAACGAGGTGGCCTATTTCAAAACTGAGATGGGAGTTTACAAGCAAGAGGAAATCATGACTCTCTCTATGCTTAAATCTGATGATCTATTGCCTCTATAACCAATTGACCTGATGATTACATTTAACCAATGAGTCTTAATAAATTTTTTGCAATAGGATAGGCTGGTACTGGGAGAAAAAGCTGATATGTGGAGTTTATTGCTTCCCAATTGGTGTAGGGTCCATTACCAAAATCATTCTGACTTAACTTGTCAACCCTATGTAGAAATTTTAAACTATGTCTCCCTAGTTGAGGAAACTTGTGAATGTAAACCTCACACCTTTACCAATAAATTTCCATTTGAAGCAAAAGTGATGAGGGCACAACCCAGGACATAGAAAATAACCCACAAATAAGAGAATAATTTTATTATTTAGAAAATGGAGCTTCTTACATGGAGGGGATCTCAAATCCCCAAGTTCTACAACACATGCAAGCTAAAGAAAACTACAAAATAACCCTTTCGCAATATGCGAGCTTGTCCCCAAAAAGTTACCCAAAAATATTAGAAACCTACCCATAATAGAGCTCCTCTTTTGTTTGGAGCCAAAACAACATTAAAATTTGAGTTTAGGAAGTTTGGCGCCAAAAATTACAACTTGAAGTTCAAATTTCAAAAGAACATTTGCAATTGTATCTTCTAGAAAGTGTGCCAACTTCCCGGGGCCATAACTTTTGATCCAGGGATCTGATTCGTGAACCGTTTGAACCATTGGAAAGGTATCAAAGTCAAGAGTACGCTCAAAATTTGATACGCCAATTTTGTCAAGTTTTGGGGCCGTTCCGGAAGCTCTAAGTGCCTCAAATCCAACTCAGAAGATTTTTAGGTGCAAATCTAGAAAACTAAAACTGCAATATCTTTCAACCCAGGAATAGAAAATAAAAATCATAAATTGGGAATTTCATTATGATGAAAAGGGTATCCAAAAATGTAAAAACATCTAAAAAAATGATAAACTTGAAATTTAACTATTTGTGGGTGATGCAAGATTGCCCTTACACCACTGGATGTTCCTGCATTAGACACTTAGGGTAATTTAAGAAGTGACCCCGTCACGTCTTAGATTGTTGAGGAAAACCCAACCAGTAAACTATTGCCTTAGATAGCCAGAATGAATCTTCCATAGGCCTTCCTCGCAATTTCACTAGATATTCTTCATACTACCTGTTTCTGGTACTCCTTCCCACATGACTATCCAAGATTTCCTCAATCTCATCCTTTTCTGAAGTAGATGCTAGAATCCCACACTGTTCCATCATTGGTACTTCCTCTACGCCACCTTCATGATACTCTGTCAAATCTGAAATGTTGAACATAGGGGAAATGTTGAACCCATCCAGCAACTCTACCTCATATGCATTCCCTGAATCATACTTCTTCAAAATTTTATAGGGACCAAACTTCTTCATCTTCAATTTGTTATATGTTCCCATTGGAAACCTTTCTTTCCTCAAGTGGACCATCACTTCATCACCAATCTGAAACTCCTTATACCTCCGCTTCTGATCTGCCTTAGCCTTATACTGCACATTCATCTTCTTAATATGTTCTCTTACCTTCTCATGTATATCCTTGATGTAGTCTACAAAATATTTAGCTTCAGCACTTATTTTCTTCTCTTGGTCCATCTTCCTCAATTATGGAGCTATTCTGGGGCTACCTCCATACATAATCTAGAATGGTGATCTACCAGTGCTTCTGTTGACAGAATTGTTGTAAGAGAATTCTGCCTGGGGTAAGCTCAAGTCCCATCCCTTGGGTTTATCTCCTACGAAACATCTTAGTAGGTTACCCAAACTCTTGTTAACAACCTCTGTGTGCCCATCTATTTGTGGATGGTGTGCAAAACTAAACTTCAGCTCTATCTTCAGCTTCTTCCACAAGGTCCTCCAAAAGTACCCCACAAATTTAGTGTCACGATATGAAACAATACTCTTTGGTAGACCATGTAGCCTCACCACCTCTTTAAATAACAAATCAGCAATGTGGACTGCATCATGGGTCTTCTGACATGGAATGAAATGTACCATCTTTGAAAACCTATCAACCACCACAAAGACTGAATCATTCCATCATTGTGTCCTTGGAAAACCAAGAAAAAAGTCCATACTTATATCCTCCCATGGCCTCTTTGGTATAGGTAAAGGCTGATATAATCCTATATTCTGGCTCACTCCTTTATCCATCTGACATACCCTGTAGCTTTGTACAAACTTCTTCACATCCTGTGACAACTGAGGCCAATAATAATGCTCACTAATGATGGCAATGGTCTTATCCCGACCAAAATGTCCCACCATTCCTCCACTATGCTTCTCCTTTATCAGGTTCTCCCTCATGGAACTCCTCAGGATACACAATTGACTTCCCTAAAATGACATGCCATCCTGTATTATGAAATCTAACCACCTTGTCTTGTCCACTGTAACAGATTCCTTGCAAGCTTTCCAAGCCTCTGCGAAATTAGGATCTTCTATGTATAGTGTCTTAAGTTCATTGAACCCAACCACTTCAAACTGCATCTTTGTCATCAATGTATGCCTCCTACTTAAGGCATCTACAACCCTATTTGACTTCCCACTCCTATGTTTCAAAACAAAGGTATAACTCTGCAAAAACTGTACTCATTTCATATGCCTCTGATTTAATTTTCCCTGACTATTTAGGTACTGCAAGGCCGCATGATCAGTATATAGAATAAATTCCTTTGGCAACAAATAATGTCTCCATTTCTTTAATGCTTGAACTATTGCATAAAATTCCTGATCATATACAAAATACTTTCTCTTGGCATCATATAACTTTTCCTGAAATAGGAAATGGGCTTTCCTGCTTGGCTCAACACTACTCCAATGGCACAACCACTAGCATCACAATCCACCTGAAACACCTTGTTGAAATCTGGGAGAGCCAGAATAGGTTTCTCTATCAACTTCTACTTTAATAGTTCAAAACTTTTTGCTGCTCCACTGCTCCACTTGAATTCTTTTCTATCCCCTCTCATTGTTTCAGTCAGGGGTCCACATATACTACTGAAGTTTCTAATGAACTTCCTATAAAAACTAGCCAAACCATGGAAAGATCTCACCTG
>VDFB02193867.1:475333729-475364658 GCA_007258455.2 Sequoia sempervirens | reverse complement strand
GCAGATCTAATTCATAGTCTACTGGTATGAACTACTTCTTCAGTTTCTCCACCATGCGATCCCAACTGCTAATCTTTCCTTTTCCTCTTCGATTTCTCTCCAACTGGACCTCTTTCCACCATATATTGGCATGGCCCTTCAGCCGTTTTGCAAACTTAACCTGATCTGGGTCCTCTACTTCTTCATACTCAAAATATTCTTCTAGCTCGTTGATCCAATTGATCAACTCCTCCGGGTTCAGACTTCCGGAATAACTGGGGACTTCAATTCTGGGTCTTTTTCCGATCTTTGAAATGGCCCTTATCAACGTGCATCTGATCTTGATCGATCAATTCTTCTTCCTCTTCTACATCTGAATCTTCCACCTCGTCTTCATCCTCACTTTCTCCTCTCCTTCCCGGGTTTAACCCTCTTCTCATCTGTTCTTGCAATGCATCAATTTGTCTCTGGAGGGCTCTGAAACCCTCGGCTGCCAATGGATCTCTTCCATCAGCATTTCTACCACCTCGGCCACCTCTGGCACCACCACGCCTACCAGGCATCACTCTTGGAGGCATCTTGAAGATCTTGAACCCACAACCATGGTCCTGGTGCAAACTGCCTCACGATCGGCGATCTGTTCACATGCTCAAGAAAACCTGCTCTGATACCACCTGACAAGGGAGCAAACCCGAGACACAGAAATACACTCACAAAATAGAGGATAATATTTTATTCATAAATATTGAACTTCTTACATGCAGAGGATCTCAAATCCCCAAGCTCTGTATTACATGCAAATTACCAACTTACAGAAAATTACCCAGATCCCCTTTCACAGCATGCGAACTTCTTTCCCGAAAAAGTTACCTAAAAATTAGAAACAAGCCCCTAAATAGACCCATTTCGGTTTGGAACCAAAAAAAACCTTCAAGATAAGATTTTTGACGGTTTGGCACCAAAATTACAATTTGAAATTCAAGTTTAAATTCATAGTTGAAAATTAGCACATTTCTAAAATATGCACCAACTTCCGGTAGCCATAACTTTTAATCCGATCGTCGGATATTCAATGATAATACCTTTTCAGAAAGCTCTCAAAAAGACGATTTTCCACAAAGTAGAATTTTGGCAGACTACTTTGGCATTTTCGCAAATTTTCAGGCCCATCCGGGATCGTTTGGTGCCTCAAACTGAGCTCGGAAGGTTTTTCAGGGCAAAAAGCAGAAATTGGAACTTGAATAACTTTCAAGTCGTGAATGATCTTGACCTGATTCTTTCACCAGACTGTGTATTTTTCCATCCTAAACCTTCCCAAAAATTTCTGTCTTCCCATGACTTCAAATTCAAACCTGCTAAAAATAGCAGTTGAGCAGAAAAAGCAGAAAAGCAGTTCTGAAAGTTGGAAACTCTTATTCGTCGAAAAGGGTATCCAGAAATACAAAAACATCTACAAAAAGAAAACAACAGGAACACAAATGGAAATCATCTTTTTTGGGTGATGCAAGATTGCCCTCACACCACTAGATGCTCCTGCATCAATATTTATGACACCAAAAGGAGGGTTTCATCTAATGGTTTGTATGTGGGTTGTCTGATTAGGGTTTTCTTTCTTTAGGCTAGTTAGATCAAGGGTATCACGAGGCCACACTTGGTGCCATTCACACAAGTTCTAGCAATCATATGCTAGGCAATGTTGGTATGAGTTTTCAAGTTGAAGAGGTGCACAATGGAGACTAGCTTCTTGAACACCAGGCTATTGAATTAAGATTTTTATATGAAGTCACTCTCATTAGTTTAATCAAGATGGTTACCTATTGGAAGTTAGTTGTGTGCGTGCTCCTCATTTACCCAACATTATTTCACATAGGCTACTATTTATCTCAACTCGTGAATGATTTTGCTTAAATAATGGGTTATTTGGAGGTAGGGTCTTGTGACCATGTACATAGTAGGGGTTTGGTTGTGTTGGTAGCATAGTTTCCTCTCTTGTTGTTTCTTGATTTTGTTCATTTTGGATTGTGCCTGGCTCCCCTCCACCCTTATACAAGTAGTACCCCATTCTCCTACTTTCCTTTTGACTTTGTAGCTGAATGGATTTATACACTGGTTCTTGCATTGAGTTCTAGGTTCCTTCCTTCATCCTTAGCAGACCTCATCCCCAATCAGAGCCAATGTTACACTCTAAATTTTAAAACATGCAATTTTCCTTCCTTAAATTAAGCAATCTTCTCTTACACCTTTAATTCATTTATGGTCGTAGTCCTTGCAAGTTTTATAACCTTTGTCATGCAATCCTATGGTTTCATAACTCAGTCAATAAGTTCAAAAGTTACAAAAGTACTCGACTACCTAGTTCTCCTTTCACCCATCCTCACCTCAGTGATGGATGTGTCAGAAGTTCTTGAAATCTTAGAACCTATGACATGCAGTTATATGGTTTGAGTTCTTTGTGATCCCATTAATTCTCAGGCAATCTTCCTAGTTTTTTAACACTGCCAACACATTTAATTATCTATACAATGTATCATGTAGTTGTCTTTTCAGGAGTTGTGAACTATAGATTTAATCTTAGGCACACTCATTAACCAATGGCACATTAATTAGACCTCTTAAATGGAAAATGTAATGGATGCTCACTAAGGTGGTGGCATGGTATGTACAAATTCAAGGTCATCATTACCTACCGGTGTAATTAAATAATCCATTTACAAAGTAAGGTAATGGTACTATAGAGTCCAGTTTCCTTATCGACCTAGTAATTCAAAATGGAGCTCCCTACAACCAATGAAATGTGGAATGATGAGTCTATGCTTGTTCTACAACTAGACTTGAATTGGCCTAAGAAAGAGAAAATTGATATCATTTCTGAATTACACACTTTCCTGGAAGGAAAAGACCAGGTACACTTAGTATCATAGGGTCATCTTCATCCTTGAAGAAGAATGTATTGAACTATGCAATCTTTCAATGGAGATACAACTGGATATGTAGAATGCTCAACCACCTACAACAGTTTAATTTACTATTTTTGGCATATTTTTGTAAATAGTGGAAATAATCCAATTTTGGTATAGCCTAACTATTTTTGTTTAATGTCACTTTATTAAAGATAGTTACTTTAAAGATTGTCATGAATAGTTACAATACATTTTTTTGGTTTGGAAAGCTCTATAAAAGCGGTGAAATTTAAAGGAAAATGGAATTTTTTTCTAGAGAGGGGAAAAGGGGAAGCAATTGGGTCTTTCATGCAATTTTATTGTACAAAACATAGTCTGTGAACTCATTTTTGGCATGGAGAAATAAAGAAGATATTTTTGAATCTTTGAATTCCTTCATTTTTTTCTTTAAATAAGCAATGAACTGTGTTTCATTGTGAAATTATTTTTGATGTCATTCTGTTATAATACACTATATGCACATTTATTTCTAAAACTTTGAATTTGGACTAAATTGCTCCCGAAAGAGTCTGTCGTTCTTTTTCCCTCAATATAATTTTTTGGTGTAAGGAAGATGAACTTTGTGTCATTTACTTGCATTCATGTAATCATGGGTTTATCCTTTCACAAATATTTCATGGTTATGGATAGGTGTTATTACCTTTTCTTCTTTCTAGCAAAAAGCATACCCAAATTTTATTTTATTGCAAATCACATGAAGGTAGTTGTGTCTTCTAAAATAAGCAGAGAATCGATGTATAGATCCTTATGTCTAACTCAATTGTTAGTTTGTTTGTGTCTTTCATTATGGGAATTTATGGGTCATTTTAGAATTATTTCAAAAGGCATAAATCTAAACCAACAAAACTTAAGTAGGTCCTATTTACTCTAACACCCCCCTTAAGTGCAACTTAGGGAGATTATTGTGCAATATTAAGATGCAATATGGGTCCCAACTACACAACCATGCTAAGTACCCATTTACAATGAAAAGTGATAAAAGGAAATCTCTCACATCTAGAGAAAATGAGAAAACCCTATGGGAGAAAACTCCTCTCCAAAAGAGAGAAAATGCAAAAAAAATAAAATCATGTGAGGAAGGATGGAGGACTCCATGATACCCACCATGTATACCATATGTCACATATATATTACAATCAATAGTCTCCCCATAAGAGGGAAAGAGAGAGAATATGTAGGCCCCCCACAATGTCTAATCACTTGTAAAAATGGTGAGTGCCTAAAGACAAACATGATCCAATGTTGAAAAATAAATTGTCAAACATTTGGAAGAGAAAAAAATAAAATACAAATGTAGGAATGGTTCCCATTCTAGATAAGAATTAGCAAGTGAAATCCAAATATAGGATGATAATGTCTTTGAAATCTACTCGTGTCGCCAAGACCTTGGAAGATGATGTCACGAACCAATCAAGAACATGCCTAATCACAATAGAAGGTTATAAACAAGGGTGATCCCACAATACTAGTTTACAATTTTTGGCCAAACTAGACATTGAACTAATTTTTTAAAACTAAATCTTCACTTTTAGGAACCTATAGTAGCTAAACCATGAGGAATTTGAAGATGATGCAAATAGTGATTTGTGAATTTTTTCCTGTAGATTCTAAATAGATTTTTTTATAATTTTTGGAATCATCTTGCACTTATTTTTTCATCTCCTTCAAAAACTAGTTTTTAATAGTAAACACCATTTTTAAAGAGTGGTGTTACTGCCTAACACACAATTTTTTTTTCTATGAAGGATAAAATACTATTTTTTTTGAATTTAGATTTTTAACTACAATATCTAGTGCATGGAATTGGTTTCATAGCATTTCATTGAATATTTTTTTCTTAATTAAATTTCTAAGTCAAACCAATTACAACTTAGACATGATTTATTGGCTAAAACATAAATTTTTTGTATGTATCGAAATTCAATTTTTTTTTTTTTTATTGTATTAGAGACTACAATATCTAGTGCATTGATATTTTTTAATTTTTTTTATAATCTACTATTTTTTAACATGTGCAAAACAAAGAGCTTGATTTTTGGTGAAAAACCTACTTTCACAAGAAATAAAATATAAATATAATAATAAAATTAAAAAAATATTGAAAATTATACTTTTTGGGAAGCTTATAATAAGAAATATATACTTACAAAAAATTGATTTTAAATGAATTCGTTTGATCCCACAAAAGGTAAATCAAAACTGTTTTTTATCAACATTTTGATAGGTGTAAAGGAGACTCCATTATCGGGGTTCCATCCAAGGGGGTTTGATCTAAGGTGGTTTGATAAAACCCTCTTCAAATGGAATCCTTCAAATGGAACTTTTCAAGGCTTAAATCATTATATTTTCTAAAAATATGTGATTTTAGCAAAAATTAGAATGTCTCAAAAAGTGTAAACCACTATTGTGGGATCACCCACAAGGTACCACTAGAAACTAATTTTGAAAATTCTCAACAAATAGAGATGGAGTGAAAATAGTTGAAAGTATCATCAAATAGGAAAATTAATCCTTTAAATGTGTCTTCCAAGTCTAAAATATGAGATTCCATGAACATTGAACCAATGTCTAACAAATAGGAATCCCAATCAAGAAGAAAATGATGATCTTGTTCTCAGGAATGATGGAAGTACTTAATGAAGGTGGATCAACTATCTCTAGAAAAAAATTAAAAACATTTGAAGCAACTACAACCTCATTTGTAGTCTCAAAAACCTCCAAAGGATTAAAATCATGGTTTATCTTATTTGAAGAATAAAGAGGCACATTAGTATTCGAAAGAGGATCATCAAGAGATGGTAGAGTATCATGATCTCCATATGATTCTTGAATTTAATCCCAAAGAGCATAAGGGCACTCAAAATGAATAAGTGAATCCAAAATGTTGTCATCATTTATGTGCTTAAAAATGACTCTAAAGACTTGAGCCCTATATCCTTTCCAAATAATACTCCCACTACATGTTCTTGGAATAAGAACTTTATTATACAAATATGGTAATAGATTATACTCACTAAGATGAGTGAGAATAAAATCACTCCATTGCCTAAAGTTCCCTTTCTCCAAAGAAACCATTATAACTAATAATTCTTCAAAAAATTTAAAAATAGTTATAAAACCTCCAAACAAGAATTATAAGGTTAGAAAACTTGATTTGGTATAAAAATTGTACCATTCAAGCACCATGATCTTCAGGGTACAAGAATGCACATAATTTCTAGGTACAAACCACATGAGATACATTGTCCATTGTCATGTGAGGCTTGCTAATAGTTGATATGTGATGGAACAAGCAATATCAATAGCAAAAAAAAACATATAGCACCACCAATGTGGGACAAAATTCCCTAAGCACCACTAATGGGCCCACATATGCTTCTTTGTGCAACAACCAAAACTTAAAAAATAAATATTTGCACAAAAAATTAGGGGTATGTGCAGGATCATCATGGAAAAAATAGGCCCTTAAGTGGCAAAAAATTCAAAAAATTTAGAATTAGGCAACTTGACATAAAAAATTGAATAAGATATCTATATTACTTTAAAAATATGTAAGAATAGAATCTATAGGAAATTGAATGTATTCTCTTAACTACTAGGTTTATTGAAAAGAAAAGAAAATCTATTTGGTGAAAATTTGAAATTTCAATGCAGTAGCACTTAAATTTTAAGGAAAAAATAAGAAGTAGGTGTCTATCTGACCACCCTAACCACAATAAAATGATAATATTTTTTAATAATATTTTAAATATAAGTAGAGGACTCATGTCTCGATGTGATGCATATTTTTTGTAATTTTTTTTTCAGGTACATAATTAATTATGATTTTTTATTACAACTTTTTAAAAATATAAAAAATTGTCTGTCTAACCTCCTTAGCTTGGTCAAAGCTTCATGAAATTCATTTTTTTCTTTTTTAGTCCTATAGTATGTGAAGCATAGAATGTGATGCATGTTTCAGATTCAAAAAATGTGATACCATTTGAAAGCTATAGATGTTTTTCAATCAGCCTATCAATCAGGACTTTAGTCATAATTAAAATAGAAAATTAATAATAATTATGTATTAAATTCAAAATAAAGCATAATTTATATTGGTGGAAAGTTTAGAATCTCCTTAAAAACCCTTTTCGTTTCATCAATTTTGGGTAAAAAAAAAGTTGTCAGCCACATACCCTACAAATACCCATCATATCGCCACTTTTTGGCACATCATGATCCTGCACATACCCTTAGAATGCTAAAGTCTAAAACTAGAATATTCATGAGCCAATATCTTAAACTGGTGTCACATATGGATGTTGTGATAGTGGAGGTGTTAAAATCCATCTCCATCAAGAGAGTCAAATGCATTTCAAACCAACCATGCAAGGTTTCTAGTTGCAGGGGTTGATCCTCCTAATAGTGAATGCATCCCTTTTTGCACACACTATATTTTGGGATGAATTCAAATAATATTCCTGACTTTCTCATAGAGATACTCCCCAAGATAGATAATGCCAAGGAATAAAGGCTTGAAAAAAAAACCAAAATTTGTGTGTGCCAAAAACCTAGTGTAGACAAAATGGATCCAACATTTGAATCGAGCCCTTAGATCACTCCTTCAAATCACTACAACCAAGTGTGGGAGAATGCCATTGATATGGTATGATTGAAAGCACTTAATATTGAATTATTTTGGTGATTGCAATTCAGGTGATTCTGAACCTCCAATACAGAACAAAGGTAATACACTATTACGCCTCAATAAATTGGTTGCACAAGTCAACAAATCACAACAAAAAATTGCATTGTAAACCAAAGATATAGTACATTAAATCCAACATAAAATCAGGCCTCTTACAACAAAAAACATCAATAATGTTAACTTTGAAATTTATTAAATTTCAAATGTCAGAAAAAATTTAACAAATAAATGATCTTAGACTTTGATGAAAACTCTCAACAAAAGGAGTTATCGATAGTTAGCTTGGATACCATGTTGGTGTAAATTCACCTCCTAGGAGCACAATCTGCAATACAAACCTTCAAAAATATGAGAGAAGCAAATCTCTTTCACCAGAAGTAAAAAAAGAATGAATTGAGATGAAGAATAAAGTACATTGGCCTTGCTTATAAAGACAAGGGGAAAGCCTATAAAATTCTAACAAAAAATAACTACCAATTAATTAAATGCACTAATAAACTATAATGCAAAATTCCTAAGTAAAATTGAGTAGGTAAATATCCTATTTACTCTAACATTTATGAGGTTTTAAAATCCATCAAGTTCAGTTATTCCTCCTATGAGTTTACTCTATGTAGTTTACTTAGGTAAAATTTAGTTCAAGAATGCATTTCATTGTTCAAAATATCTCTACAAGAATAACCAAGAGGGATCTAATTCTAGGTATTCTAATAATATTGTGTATAAGCCAACAATAGGTAAGGCTACAAAGCTATTGAAGGTTGGTCTTATTCAAAGCAACACTAGGAAAAAAAGTAGCATCAATTCCTTTATTTAAGGATAACAATTGAACTATTTTAAAATGAAGTAAGACTAAAAAATTCTCTAGCTACATACAAGATTATATACAAATAGCAATACATAAAACCACACAACCAATGATTTCATTTAACATATAAAAGAATGAGATGTCAAAATTGTACTAGTCATGTATGGGTCCCTCTACAATCATGGTAAGCAATTTACCTCATCCTTCTACATACGTGGTGTATGTTATTCATTTGTAGTAAATTGGAATCACACTAAATCCAATCTCCCTACTATTATTGTATGAAAATTAGAACTACAAATATCTCTATTTTTAGATCCTTAAAGTTAATACAAATTACTGCTACCCTTTTTTTTAAAGAAACTATTGGTTGCATATGGAATGTTGTTTCTAGGCTATTTTTGGCAAACCTATGTAACACTTGTCATCTCCTAAAATGGAGGGATAATTCTTTGTAGCATGGTTTCAGTTTCTTCACTTCTTCTATTTGGTGGAATAAGCATTTTATCTATCAGGATCAACCTCTTGCTTTGTGTTTTCCAAAACAATCCTACTCTTTGTTTAGAAAAGGAGTTTATAATGTTGGTGATCTTTGGGATTTTCATACTATGAGTTGGTTGTCATGGAAATATATCAAAGTTCAATTTAATCTTAGCAATCAATACAAGTTTTTTCTAATTTTTGTTCAATCTCTGGTTCTAATTGATTTGACTATGAAGCTATGCACTCCTATCCATTATAACTTTTACAAAGATTGGATATGGATGTCCTCTTATCGTTTTCTTTTCTTTCCTTTGAAAAAGGTCTACCTTCAGCTACTTACAATTTTTCTCTTAAGAACTCATTTAAACTCCAAGTGGAATTGTAGGTTCACTGAGAAATTCTAGGCTAAACTATCTGCTCAGATTTGGAAGTCAAAGGCTAATACAAATGCCCAATTAGTTGCTTGGAAGGTTTTACATTGCAAACTTCCTATTGCAAATAGGTTGAAATGTATGATGATCCAACCAACTAATTGGGCCCATTCTATCAAAGGAAAGAAAACATGAAACACACTTTTGGGGGATGCCAATCTACTAAAAAACAATGGAATATTGTTTGCCATGATCTACCAACTATTTTTGGGCATAATTTAAACTAGAAAGAAGCCCTTCTTGGGGTCGGGTTACATCAGAATATCATTGTTGATGGAGTCTGACATGTCATTTTATCTAATATTTGGAGGAACAGGTGTAAATTTGTCTTTAATAACCTCAATGATCACTAGGGAGTTGTATTTCTAGGGTTTTACTCAGACATTTTTTATTGTCTGATTTCTCTTTTTTCTCATATATAGGCTGAGGCTGCGAAGAGTTTACAGGTTGATCTTTAGATTCAGTAGATCAAATCCCAAGTGAACCATTTACTCAACGAAAGAAAGATCATTCTTACACAAGGGTTAAAGTTTTACTTTCAAGATTGACTAGTGTTGTTGGATTCTCATGTCCTTTTTATCTTCATATTGTATTTAAAAAGTGGTTTTAGTTGTTGGCCTTGTAATCATTATGTTGTTGCTATGTTTGTGATTTTTAGACATTATGTTATTGTTGCTACAGTTCTTTTCAGTTGTTGATTCAGGCAACACTGTTATGTCTCTCCTAATATTTTCTACAGTTTAATGTTGCATTCTATTTGTAATTTTTGCATATTCAATACAAAAAAAAAAACCTATGTAACAAGGAAGAAATACTAGAATTTTATCAGAATGGTGTTGTACTTGCTGCAAAAATCTTTTGGATATATAAATTTTGAAGATTTATCAATGCAATGAAGATTTTTAGCAAAAGGATTTCTTGATTTATGATTTTAAATCTTAATTGTTTTCAAAGGTAAAGAATTTCAATGTAATTTATGGGATCTTAAGTAAAAATAATCTTTTGTAACTCAATAAACCTAATGGAATTCCCTTTGAAATTAATGAGTGAAATAATTGAGAGGGAAAAAAATTAACGCTTAAGTAAAAGGTAAATGTTTTATGAAATTCTAACTATTAAAATTTGATTTACCTAGTTAATTACTAAAACATATAATTTTATTTTGATAATCTTTGAACATAATAAATAATTGATGTAAAAATTTAGGGATTACTTTAGACTATTGTAATTTTTTTTATCTATTTTGTACAAAATAAATGCAACCAAATAATTGGATTAGTAAAGCTTTCATACCAAATGTAACCTAAGTATCCTCCAACAAGGAAAATGAAATAAATGTAAATTATTTCCAACAATAGAAAATGGAAATATGCTGCAATTTGTTTAATGAGTAAAGAACACATGTATTAATTAGAACATTAATAAATAAGAGAAACAATGATAATTAATCCTTTGAGTAATATGCATATCAGATAATGGCATTTATAACATTGACAAGAGATGATAAATTAACATAGAGAACATTTGAATAATAATGCAATTTGTAGTGTAAGAAAATGCATACCCTTGCATTTTCACACTTTTTTGGGCCTTCCTTGCTTTATTTATGATTCTCTTTGGTTTAGTTGGTCCTATTTTGTGTCTACAAGCCCTATGAATAATAAATTTTTCTGGTTAATCCCAACATTCTCCAATGCATAAATGATAATTTAATGACCATTAGTGTGTCCTTGACTTTTGGGTCTAGAGTAAAATGCCACCTAGGGAATCTTTGTCCCCAAAGGCTCTTGGGACCCTCATTTTTGGATATTTTGATTGGGATCCTTATTGGTGTATGTGCCCCAAGTTTTTAGGACTTTGGACTAAGATGCCACCTAGGGAGTCCTAGTCCTCGAGTCATTTTTGGGATTTAATTTCAAATTTTGGCAGGATTTGGCCTCCTTTATTTAATGCATTCATATATTGGCCTAGTGTGATATAATTTTTGGATATTAAGCCTAGATAAGTATAAATACAAGGTTCATTCATTCATTTCAACCCAAGAATTTTTTGAGATCTCTTATCATAGCATAATTGAGTTCACAAGACCATTCAAGAGTAGATTCATCAAGCATTGGAGCCATTTTCAAATTCAAGCATCATATCAAAAGGTTTTTTGTAAGGAAAGCAAAGGTGCAGAAATTCCTTCCTAATGCTAATTCTAAGAGGAATGGTGTAGACTAGAGGTTCAAAATCAATTACAGTTCATTGAAGATGCACATTACTAGAATAACATAATAGACAATTAAGATCATACACAAAATTGAACACTAGTATTTAATGTGGGAAAACCCTTATAGGAGAAAAATCCACACACCAAAGAAAGTCACTTTGCATTACAATAAATGAATTACATACAAAGCTATAGACTTTCCTTCACAAATGACAATTTCACAGTAGCAACATTTCCCTAATCAACCTTGAATAGAAAAAAAACCTAACTATACTTCACTATGTCTCAATGTTACAATTCTTGTACAACATACAATGAAGAGTAGTAACATGTCAAACCATTATTTGTTATAGTACACTACAATGTATATCTCATAGCCATGGTAAATTCATTCTCTCAACAAATGGTTTGGTTATGTTTCCTTTGTTGAGTAACTATTGACCTTGCTAGCACTAAACTATCACAACCAACTCAACACAATCCTCCAATGACCATCATACACCTCAATAGTCAACCCAAGTTAGCATTTGTTCAACCATGGTCTACCTTCAAGCCCATCGACATGACCAACACTATCGGTGACTATCTAAGATGTCACAATGATAGCCTAGGTCTCTTTGATGTCCCAAAAGAACATCAAGACCATGCACATTTCCAAGAGTCACACTAACATTCAATTGGAACAGATCCATCGGCAAGAACAAAACCATCGAAGATATAACAAAAAGTCTCATCGAGATCTTATGTCATGCCAATGACCTTATGCTTGACTTTAGTTTGGAACACCTCATAAGTAGGAGTGAGATCGATGTCCAACAAGAAAAGAATCATCAACCAAAGCAGAAGTGTTGGTCCAACATGTTGGATCTCAGTTATGATCATATGGTTTGTCCTTGATGTTAAAAACCCTTTCAGTTGACTCTACTTGTTGACTATTTCAGATTGGTCTCTCATGCTTTATCTTGGTACAGTTTTGTCTTTATGGTTTACTTGTCTTCGCATTAAGTGGAAAGTCTACATTCAAAATTTTAATATCGTATGGTACTGATCAGTTTGAGCTTTGTGTCATTTCTAGTTCAAGTTATGAATGCTACATCTTTAATTGACAGAGTTTGAAAGATGTTTTCTTTGTCAGGATGGTTCTCTTTGCATATCAGGCTTACACATCAGCATAAGTTTGGCAGGGTCTCCCCGATCCACTTTGAAATGTCTGTGTTAACTATCAGCAAGACATTTCTAATGTCATGTCGATTGAATTTAACATACATGCTACTTTCAGCGTGACATTCCAGTTGTCTTGGTGACCGACACAAGAAAGGTTATTTCGGCAAGACTTGTCTTTGGTTTTGGCGACATAAAAGTTTCTCTATCAGCATATGTAATACCATCGGGATAAGGTCTTATCGATTTCACTATATCTCCTCAACCCACTTCAGAATGATCATATTGGCAAAAGAAATCATCTTCGGTGTAATGTTTCATCAAACATGCAATTTCACACCGACCCGCTTCAGAATAAGCATATTGGCATGAGTTTGGCCATTGGGCTAAGGTCATAGTGAAATCATATTGTCACCCCGACTAGAGCATGTGGAAGTCTATCAGCGAGAGTTGTAGCATCGTTATATGTCTTGGCGAATTTGATTTGTTATACCGACCAAAAACATAAAGGTAGTCTCTTCGGTAAGAGCTAGAGCTTTCAGCGAGAGGTCTCGGCGAGTGACCTCTGGTCTCACTGATGGAACACAAAAGAAGCTTGTTGGCATAAGATCTATCCTATCTCAGTGACTCTGAGTAAATGAAGTTTTTTGGTATGACTCAAGCTTTGGTCGAGAGGTCTCCCCGATATTGGTATGTTGTAGCGACCCTCATAAGTTAGAAGGGTGCAATGGTGAGATAGACTTTTTGTTACAACGTCATCACACAAGGGATTTCTATCAAAGGCTCATCGATGTGAGATTGATACTATCTTGGCAATCCAGGATGAGCTCAAGATGTTTCGGCAAAACAAGGGGCAGTCTATATAGTGTCTCCTTGACTATGTATTTTCTTGGTGACTTGGAATTGACAAAGGACTTCGGCATAGGTTTTGAATTGTCACAGCAACAATGTGTACCAAAGTGACTCTTGGAAAAAAAATATGAAATCTACAAGAGGTCTCTCCGATATTGTTTGGTCATAGCGATAGTGAATGAAACTAAAGGAGATCTCAGTGAGAGATTTGCTGATGTCTCAGCAAACAAGCCCATCAGTGAAACTCAATGTTGCTTGTATAATGTCTCCTTGATTATATAATGTCATAGCGACACACAAGTGGTTGAAGACTTTTGGAAAGACATGCTATGCTCTACAAGAGGTCTCCCCGATATCATAATGTTATAGTAATGCACATTAGGAAAAAGGCTTATGTCAGTGTGAGATCATTAATGTCTTGGCAATCTATTGTGAGCTTGGGGCTTTCAGCAAAACAAAGTGAATTCTCTATTGGGTCTACCTGATAATGAAGGGTCACAACAAAACAAAAGAAACCAAAGTATGTTTAACATTAAAGTTGCCTTCGACATACTTGTCTGGATGTCTCAGCGAACATTTAAAAACTCTGTCTCTATGGTCGACATGTGATTTTCTAAGTTTAGTTGCATGGCGACATCTTTGGTTGCTATCAATTCTTTGGAAATTATTCTTTGAGATTTCAGAAGATATGATTTTCTGTTTGTGGGCTGTCATGACTTTGATGAAAATCTTTCAGTTACAATTTGAAATCTCCTATTTCAGCACAAAAATTAAAAGCTCTATCAATAGGTGTTTCTCCGATTTTTTCCATAATCTACAGATCATTATGAATCAGCTTCATATTCAAAAATCAGTAAGAGAATTTAAGAATCTAGTGAAAAACACTTGTTGATGATTTCTTCATAATTGACACACTTGGAATGTATATAAAAACCAATGTTGAAAATAGTGAAGATGCTGCTGGCTAGTAATTCTGAGAGAGTTATTTTGGCCGTATCAAGTGATGTATTGGAAAACTCTGTAATTCAAGAGTTGGATTCTTAGAGTATGAGGTAGATAAGAGTGTTGAGTTTCTTGAGCTTACTTGAAAATAGAGTGATCCTCTAATATTATTACTATAATTCTAAAATTTGAGTAAGGGGTTGGTGCTCCTTGAGATTTGTGTCTCTAAATAAGGGGTTGGTACTCCTTGAGATTTGTGTCTCTAAATAAAGGGTTGGTGCTCTTTGAGTTGGTGCTCAGAAATTAGCCTATAAGGCATTGTTAACAGTGGTTTTTGAAGATTAAGCCAGTAAGGCAGTTTAGGAGTGGTTTTTCTACCCCAGGATGTTTTTCCACTCGGCAAATCTTTTGTCTCTTTGTTCTTCTATGTGCTCTTTGCTTTTTTGTGCTGTTGTTGTTTCAGTTCACTATTGGGATTATTACAATTCTCAAATCAATTTATGAATGATTACATTCAACTCATGAATGCATTAATCAGAGTAATATTGAGATCAAATCTGAGCTATGTTTTGGAAAATGCAAGATATCTCACTCAAATCATATTTTCATAAGTTGTCTAATAGACTAAGTTAATGTTGTCATATCTTTGTGCTTTCAAAAGTGATTACTCTACTCTATTGTTGAAAGAAAAGGAAATTAGAATGAAAAATCTTGGTCGAATTTGAAAAAGTGTTGACACTGATTCACCCCCCCTTCTCAATGTTTTTCCATAACTCCAACAATCGGTATCAGAGCCTAGGGTCCTTTGTTAGGTCTAAACCACCTAGTATTGTTCCTAGTTTCTTGGAGTAGTTTGGTTAATATGGGAAAGAACATAGGGAATAAGGGAAAAATATGTTCTCATCAAAATGCTATTCATCATGCTCAACCTAAATCTAGTATAAGGAATAACGAGGAAGAGCTCATAATTAGTAACTCTGAAATGGTAGAGTATCCTAGTTCTGGAACGCGTCAGTTCGAAGGAACAAATTTTATTATATGGAAACATTCTTACATTCTTTAGGATCTTAAGTGTGGGTAGCAGTTGAAAAGGGTTGTAGTACATTTGCAACATTTCCTTCCTCTATTGAGGAGATGAATGCTCTTGAATTCAATACCAAAGCTATAAATGCTATTCTTAATAACTTTCCAAATAAACTCATTACAAAAGTCATTCATTACAGTAGTGCTAAGGAAGTTTGGGACAAGTTGACTAAAATGAATCAAAATAGTGAGTTACAAGAGGAGATATATTTTGATACTGAAATAAGTTGTGAAACATCTGAGAGTGAAGAAGGTGTAAACCTTTATGATTTAGAAAAGAAGTTCAGGGAGATCATTAATGAATATTTAGATGATCAAAAAACTTATGTAAAAGTAGATCAATCTTTGGGTGAAGTCAACTCTGAACATGAATATGATGAACCAAAAAGTGAGGTTGATTTGGAAGGTGAACTCCTATGTGCCTTAGATACTATTAAGCAACTTAGAAAAGAAAACCATTTTTTAACAAGAAACCTTCAGTAAAAAGAAAGTCTGAAAGTCAAGATAAAAGACAAGGATGAATTGTGTAATAAACTAGAAAATGAGATTGATTCTTTAAAGAAATGTTTTGATAATGATTCCTTGTTAAAATAACTAACTCTTAAGGATGATATGATTATTAGTCAAAAACTTGAAATTGAAGAATATAAGAGGATTGCAGATGTTGTGAGTTCTAATTTGGAGATTAAAAAGATTGTTTGTCTAAAACTTGAAGAAGAAGTAGTTTCTTTAAGAAAAGGGCTTGAAAGTATCAATGCTCAATCTGGTAAAATTCAAAAATTTAATCATAGTACTAATATATTGAATGAGATGTATGGCAGGAAAAAGCATTCTAAAGATCCTACAGGAGTGGGATATGAGGTTGGACAAAGCTCTGCAGAAAAATCTAAACATGAAACAGTGTTTGCTACTTCAGATGGAAAGAAGTTTACAACCAAGCAAACACCAAGAATGAAGGTTGATCTTGGTTATAGTATTGCTACATCAAAGGATAACATTGACACTAGAAGACAATCTAAAGGTATTCATAGAGAAAGGAAAAATGTCTCTAGAACTTCACATCTTTGGCATGATCATTCATTCAGGTATAATCATTCTTTCCAAGGATATTGTTATGTTTGTAATGACTATGGTCATACGGAAATTGATTGCATAATATGGTCAAATAAGAATCATTCTAATGTCCCTAGAAATGAGGATGTGGTGTGTTACAACTGTAACAATTTAGGTCACTTGAGAAGAGACTGTAGAATAAATACAAGTGAGAATAATGTAGGGAATAATGCTGGAAAAGTCTGTAGGAAGTCTTCTATTTCTTAGAACAATCACAAAGTCATTTGTTTCAGATGTAATAACATTGGGCATAAAGTACAGCAATGCAGTTTCAATAGAAAGACAAGTACGTCAAGCAAACAAGTGAAAAAGTCTTCATTGGAGTGGAGAAGAAAGAGCAATCAAAATTACAAGAAGAGCAATAAAGGTGTGTCTGAGAAAACTCCTTGTGCACTCCTTGCACAAGTGTTGCCTTCCATGTCTTGAGTAGATGCAAAGACTTAGGGGGAGTCTATTATGGTAATATATTTTACCCCTATGGAGTCTAGAATGAGGTATGACATCTTTCATTTTCTTTTGGTGGTATAAGATGTTAAGGAATGTTTTTGCTTGGTCTAGTGGCTGACAGTGTTCAGAAGTTTTTGGAATGATAGTGCACTTTGTTCTTAAATGAACTTTTTGGATGTTTAGGTTTTGGAAATAATGGTATTTCCTTATGACATCTTTGAGTGGTGTGGAGACATATAGATGAGTTCCTCAATATTTCCTAAGTATCAGATGTTATGAGTTATTTCTGTGATGATATTATTCAGTATTCCATGAAGAAGCTGAGTTAAGATTGTGTGCTGCATGAAGATAGTTACAATGTCTTTTGTAAGTTGTTATGAAGGAATTGAGTGTTTTGGTCTTCTGAGTATGGTACAGTGATCTAAGTAGGTTGCTACAGTAGTCTTGAGAACTATGCATGTTCATGGGATATGCTCTGATGTTTGTGTTTTGATGAAGGAAGGTGACTGGTAGTATTAACCTCATTGTGTATGGCTAGGACTTATTTTTGAACTTTGAAATTGAGTGTTGTGTGTGAAAGTGAGTGCAAGTTATATATATGAAAGTTGCTTGAATTCATGTTTTAATAGAATCAAAAGGAGAGAGCTTTGGTGTGCTCCCTTGAAGATATATTATCTGCATGATGTTATTAAGTTTTTGATCTCGAATTGGGAGTTATTGCATGAGTTGTTACTATTGATTTCTCTGATAATTTCTATGCATTTGAAGTGAGTGAAGTTGTGTTGTTATAGTATGATGCTCTATCTTGCATTGGTGATGTGAAGTTATTCAATATGTCTACTACATTATTGCTCTATTTGCAGCTGTTTCTAATGGTATTTTTGGTTGACTTAGTTGTGTTATGGCAATGCACATTTTCTTCTATCCTTTGTCATTGAGGAAAAAATGGGGAGAGTCATTTGTGTTTTGCCATCAAGGAAAAAGGGGGAGTTTGTTGGATCTTAGTCATGATCATATGTTTTTTCCTTGATGTGAAAAACCCTTTCAGTTGATTCTACTTGTTGACTGTTTCAGATTGGTCTCTCATGCTTTATCTTGGTATAGCTTTGTCTATATGGTTTACTTGCCTTGGCATTAAGTGGACAGTCTACATTCAAAATTTTAATATCTTATGGTCTTCGTGTCATTTTTGGTTCAAGTTATGAATGCTAGATCTTTGACTGACTGAGTTTGAAAGATGGTTTCTTTGTCAGGATGGTTCTCTTTGCATATTAGGCTTACACATCAGCATGAGTATGGCAGGGTCTCCCCGATCCACTTTGAAATGTCTGTGTTGCCTATCAACAAGACATTTCTGGTGTCATTTGGATTTAATTTAACATACAGGCTACTTTCGGTGTGACATTCCTGTTCTATTGGTGACCGGCACAAGAAAGGTTCTTTTGGAAAGACTTGTCTTTGGTTCTAGTGACAAAAAAGTGTTCTCTATCAGCATATGTAATACCGTCGGGTTAAGGTCTTATCGATTTCATTATGTCTCCCTGACCTGCTTCAGAATGAGCATATCGACAAAGGAAATCATCTTCGGTGTAATGTTTCATTGAACATGCAATGTCACACCGACTCACTTCAGAATAAGCATATCAGCATGAGTTTGGCCATTGGGCTGAGGTCATAGTGAAATCATATTGTCACCCCAACTAGAGCATGTGGAAGTCAATCGGCGAGAGTTGTGGCATCGTTATATGGTCTTGGAAAATTCAATTTGTAATATCGACCGAAAATATAAAGGTAGTCTCTTTGGTAAGAGCTAGGGCTTTCGGCAAGAGGTCTCGGTGAGTGACCTCTAGTCTCACCGATGGAACACAAAAGAAGTTTGTTGGCATAGGATCTATCCTATCTCAGTGACTCTGAGTGAATGAAGTTTTCCAGTATGACTCAAGCTTTCATTGAGAGGTCTCGCTGATATTGGTATGTTATAGCGACCCTCATAAGTTAGAAGGGCGCATCGGCGAGAGAAATTTTTTGTTACAATGTCATCACATAAGGGATTTCTATCAAAGGCTCATCAGTGTGAGATTGATACTATCTTGGCAATCCAGGATGAGCTCGGGATGTTTTGGCAAAACAAGGGGCAGTCTATATAGTGTCTCCTTGACTATGTATTATCTTGGTTACTTGGAAATGACAAAGGACTTCAGCATAGGTTTTGAATTGTCATGGCAACAATGTGTATCAAAGTGACTCTCAACAAAACATTATGAAGTCTACAAGAGGTCTCTCCGATATCATTTGGTCATAGCGATAGTGAATGAAACTAAAGGAGATCTTAGTGAGAGACTTGCTAATGTCTCAGCGAACAAGCCCATCGGTGAAACTCAATGTTGGTTGTATAATGTCTCCTGACTGTAAAATGTCACAACGACACACAAGTGGTTGAAGACTTTCGGAAAGACATGGTGTGCTCTACAAGAGGTCTCCCCGATATCATAATGTTATAGCAATGCACATAAGGAAAAAAAAATTTGTTGGTGTGAGATCATTAATGTCTTGGCAATCTATTGTGAGCTTGGTGCTTTTGGTAAAACAAAGTGAATTCTCTATTGGGTATGCCCGATAAGGAAGGTTCATGGACAAATAGAAGAAACCACAGTATGTTTAATGTTAAATTTTCCTTCAGCATACTTGTCTAGATGTCTCAGCGAATGTTTAAAAACTCTGTCTCTGTGGCTGACATGTGATTTTCTAAGTTTAGTTGCATTGTGACATCTTTGGTTGGTATCGATTCTCTAGAAATTATTCTCTGAGATTTTAGAAGATATGATTTTCTATTTGTGCGCTATCATGACTTTGATGAAAATATTTCAGTTACAATTTGAAATCTCTTATTTCAATGTAGAAATTAAAAGTTCTATGGGTAGGCATTTCTCTTATATTTTCCATAATCTATAAATCATTATGAATCAGCTTCATATTCAAAACCAACAAGAGAATTTGAGAATTTGGGGAAAAATGCTTGTTAAATGTTTCTTCGTAACTAACACACTTGGAATGTATATAAAAACCAATGTTGAAAATAGTGAAGATGTTGTTGGCTAGTAATTCTTAGAGATAGTTATTTTGGCCATATCAAGTGATGTATTGGAAAACTCTATAATTCAAGAGTTGGATTCTTAGAGTATGAGGCAAATAAGAGTGTTGAGTTTCTTGAGCTTACTTGAAAATAGAGTGATCCTTTGATATTATTACTGTAATTCTGAAATCTGAGTAAGGGGTTGGTGCTCCTTGTGATTGGTGTCTCTAAATAAGGGGTTGGTGCTCCTTGACACTTGTGTCTCTAAATAAGGGGTTGGTGCTCTTTGATTTGGTGCTTAGAAATTAGCCTATAAGGCATTGCTAACAGTGGTTTTTGAAGATTAAGCTATTAAGGCAGTTTAGGAGTGGTTTTTCTACCCCAGGAGGGTTTTCCACTCAGCAAATCTTTTGTCTCTGTGTTCTTCTATGTGCTTTCTACTTTTTTGTGTTGTTTTTGTTTTAGTTCATTGTTGGGATTATTATTGTTCTCAAATTAGTTTACAAATGATTACATTCAACTCATGAATGAATTAATCAGAGTAATATTGAGATCAAATCTGAGCTATGTTTTAGCAAATGCAAGATATCTCACTCAAATCATATTTTATAAGTTGTCTAATAGACTGAGTTAATGTTGTCATATCTTTGTGATTTCAAAAGTGATTAATCTACTCTATTGTTGAAAGAAAAGGAAATTAGAATGAAAAATCTTGGTCAAAGTTGAAAAAGTGTTGACACTGATTCACCCCCTTCTCAGTGTCTGTCCATAACTCCAACACAACATTCTCAGGTCTAACTGAAGACCAATGTTACCCTGACACTTACCCATGCACGACCATCAACAAGAGTCACAAAACTCTTTATTTAGAATTATATCATCAACAAGAGTTAGAAGTCTTGTGCTAGTAGTTTAGGTCATACATATATCTCCTTTCAGCAAGAGCGATGATTAGTCTCACCAATCTGATCACTTCGAGCCTCTAGAACTAAGATACTTGTCAGAAACGCATTCTAGGTGCCTCACTAATTTTTCTCTTTCACTAGTTTTAGGCCAATGAGATTGAGGAAAATGTCTCAAACAATCTACCACTTGATGAAGATCTTACTAACATGTCCATAGTAGCAAACAATTACTAAGATTCATGGGCACAAAGGCCCATCAAACTAGAACACCACCTGTACTTGTTTGTGCTCATTGGTTTCATCAATGCATCTATAACATTTTCAAGAGTATCCACTTTTTCTAAAGATACCTTTCTATCCTCCACCATTTATCATAGAAAATGATATTGCATTGTTGCAAAAACAAGGGAAGACAAGTGAGAGGGGGGGTGAATCAGTTGTCACTGAATTTCAAACTTAATAACTTAATTAGTCCTTATTCTCAAATATGATCAATATCAATGTAAGCATGAATCAACACATTAGAAACACACATAACACCAATATTTTTTTTTACATGGAAACCTTATTAGGGGAAAAACCATGGTGGAGGTTAGTTCATAAGATTATACCCTATTAAAAGTATAAAGAATCAAATATAGGGAATGCACTTGCATTCAGGCACAGTTCCTAGAGCTCACTACTCAATTACATTTAGGCTAACCACATAGAGGAAGATGAACTATCTTACAAAAGATTCAGATTACAACCATCTAGATTTGAACTGATAAAATAACATGTTTTAATGCCTGGTTACAGTTCTGGTTAAGCTCATGAACAACTCTTCACTCTTCTACACTCTCTTTCACTCATCTTCACAATCTAATTTTACTTCAAATGATATTCAGACATACACACATAGAAGAAAACTTCAATTCAAATAAACAATCACTCTTATATATCCACAACATGAAATTTCATCCATTCAAGTCACCCTCAATGAAAATAATAAAATGAATGTAAACTGTTAGCCCAAAACATCAAAGATCAATAATGTGAATAAACCAAACTCGACCACAACTTAGTGACAACCCAAAAAAAAATCTTTAACTCAAAAATGCTTCAATGAATTAGACCTTGAAGATCCACAACACGCTACAACCACCATGTTGTCCAAGAACAAGACAAATATGAATAGACAAGAGAAATTTAGCAACCACAAGCTCAATGATCAATGCAAATATACAACAAAGATAGAGCATGATCTAGAAGCATCCACAACTAACATGAAACAAAAAAGAAGCATCCATAGCAATTGAACTAATTGAAATAGCCTCATCGTCATTCAGGAATACTGATTGAAGAACCAAAAATCTATCATAATGAAAATCTTCACACGGATCTCTAAAATTTGATGTGGATAAACTAGATACACTCAGAAAAAAAACCATTTAGTCTACAACCTTTGAACATCAATGTACATAATTCCCTAACACACTAAACTTCACTTCAGCACTTGACAACCTGCAACTTATTTATTACAATTTTCTCAATATCTTTGACATATACAACTTCAAGTGAACAAATGCTAATAGTATTGACATCAATGAAAACCACATATCAGCAACACAACCACAACATCCAAAAATCTCCCACTAAATTTTTACACTTACTCTCCCTTAGGTTCTAACTCATTTTCTCCTTAATTCTTCCACATGACTCTTCTCCTCATCAAGGATTTTCTCCTTAGATAATCACTAGTTTTTCACATTCTCTTCTCCTTCTTTAGTTTTTCACATGATTGTTCTCCCCCTTGACATCAATGACAAAGATCTCTTCCATACAAGTTGTGAACCACATATCTAACATTTGAACATCTGACTACTCCCCTTGAGTAGCAACCACCACAAAATCATTCCAAAACAAGATATGACTATGAAGTACACAGATTGATGCACACATTACATCCTTAGTTCTAATTAGGAGGGGTCATAACCCCTAACTTCCCTCTGAGATACTCAAAATTATCCTTAGGCAACCACTTAGTAAAGATGTTTGCAATCCAGTCCTTAGAAAGCACATATTCCAATCTGACTTCTTTTTCACTTACCTTCTCTCTCAGAAAGTGAAACTTAATAGATATATGCTTTGTCTTTGAATGTAACACTGGTTTCTTGGAAATGTTAATAGTACTAGAGTTATCATAGAATATAGCTATCGGTTCATCATACACCACTTTGATATCCTTCAACATTTATTTCATCCATAAGACTTGAGTACACTTATTAGCACCAACAATATACTCTGCCTCCACAGTAGATAAGGAAATTGCATTTTATTTCTTACTTAGCCATGAAATTAGTTTCTTACCCAAGAAAAATGCTCCACCACTTGTACTTTTCCTATCATTCACATCTCTAGCCTAATCAGCATTAGTAAAGGCACTCAAGGTAAGATCATCATCTTTAGGATACCATAGGCCAAGATCAATTGTTCCTTTCAATTATCTAAAAATTCTCTTCACAATAGTTACATGACATTCTTTTGGATTAGCTTGAAATCTAGCAAAAATGCATACAACATTCATGATATCAGGCCTGGTTTGAGTTAAATACAACACTCCACCAATCATTGATCTATATCTTGTCTGGTTTTCTTTTGGAGAATCATCTTTTGTTGTCAACTTGCATCTAGTCACCATTGGTGTATCAACTGGCTTTGAATCTTCCATAACAAACTTTTTTATCAATTCTTTCACATACTTGGATTGAGATACAAAAATTTCTTTATCTAATTGAGTAATTTGTAATCCCAAAAATAATTGCATCTCACCAATCATTGACATATCAAATTCATTCTTCATCTCATTAGAAAAATTCATGCACAAGCTATCATCTCCTCCAAAGATAATAGCATCGAAAATGATTTCAACTATCAACTCTTTATCATGATCAATCTTGAAATATAGATTACTGTCAATAATACCTTTGTTAAATTGAAGCTTCAACATATACTTGTCCAATCTTATATACCATGATCTAGGGGTTTTCTTGAGTCCATAAAAAGCTTTCTTCAACTGACATATCATTTCTTCCTTATGAGTCAACTAAAATCCATTAGGTTTCTCAACATACACCTCTTCTTCCAATTCACTATTTAGAAAATCTGATTTAACATCCATTTGATAAACTTTGTAGTTCTTGTGAGCAACGTAAGCAAGAAATAATCTTATAGCTTCAATTCTAGCAATAGGGGCAAAGGTCTCATCAAAATCAATTCCTTCCGTCTAAGAATATCCTTTACATAACAATCTTGCTTTATTTCTAACCACTTCACCTTTCTCATTCAATTTGTTTCTGAAAACCCATTTCATTCCAATGGCATTCTTATCCCTAGGTCTTGGAACAAGAATCCATGTATCATTCTTTTCAATCTATTTCAATTCTTCTTTCATTGATTCAACCCAATGTTCATCTTTACATGCTTCATTCACATTAGCAGGATCAATTTTTGAAATTAAGCAATACTCTTCTGTAATCATTCTCCTAGTCTAGACACCTTTGTTCTTATCACCTACAATATGATCTTTTGAATGATTCAATCTTACATACCTCAGAGTTTTCTTAGGTTTTTATTTAGTTTCAAACTCTTGTGTTCTCTCTTCTGTGCTTCCACCAGTTTCTCCTTCTTCTTCATTCTCCTGATTCACTAGATTGATTTACACTTGATTTGTATTTTGAACTTGCTTTCCTTGTTTTTTATTGTCATCCTGATCATTAGAATCATATTAGTAGGTTCTGGAGGGAATACCTATTTCGTCATCAACTTTGACATTTGCACTTTCAACCATTTTCTTCAATCTTTTATTGTAGCACTGGTAGGATTTTATTTTAGTAGAATAACCTAGAAAGATACATTCATCACTTCTAGCATCAAACTTTCCCATGTCTTCATCTCTCTTGATATAACATTTTCTTCCAAAGATATTGAAATATTTAACATTAGGCTTATGACTAGTCCATAGTTCAAAATGGGTCTTACCAGTATCACCTTTGATTTCTACTTGGTTGAGTGTGTACACAATAGTACTCATAGCTTCTCTCCAATAGATATGAGGGACATTTCCTTCTAGCATCATTGTTCTAGCAACATCTTCAACTTTTTTGTTCTTCCTTTGTACAATTCCATTCTATTGAGGGGTCTATGGTGCAAATAATTGTCTCTTTATTCCATGTTCTTCACAAAAAGAATTAAATTCACCAAAAGTGAATTCACCACCTCTATTTGATCTTAGACACTTTAGTTTCAAACTTGTATTTGTCTCAACCATAGCCTTAGAGATCTTGAAATTTTCTAGAGATTCAAATTTCTCCCTTAAGAAAGTAACCCATACCATTCTAGAGTAATCATGAATGAGCAACATGAAATATCTATAACCTTCTAGACTTCTTACCTTAGAGGGACCACATAGATTAGTATGCACAAGCTCCAATAACTCATTTGAATTATTCTTTTTGCTTCAAAATGAATTCCTAGTTTGCTTTCCTAACTGACATTCCTTGCATATTGCATTAGTAGGTTTCACCAACTTAGGTAGATCTCTCACAGCCCTTGTGGAACTTATCTTAACAATATTATCAAAGTTAATATGACACATTATCCTATACCACAACCATCTTTCATCAACTTGAGCAATCAAGTAACTCTTACTAATAGAACTAAAATTAAAGATGTTACCTATTTTTTTTTGTACCTGATGCAATTTCATTTCTGGAGCTCAATATTCTATAATTTACATCCATGAACTAAAGATTGTATCCCTTATCAACCATTTGACCAACACTCAAAAGATTATGCTTCAAGCCTTCCACATACAAAAAATCATTAGTATTATGCTTACCATCAAGTGAAATGCATCCTCTCCCATGGATTACACCAACTGTATTATCACCAAATCTCACAATAACACCATCATACTTTTCCAAGCTCACAAACTTTCTTTTATCTCCTATCATTTGATGTCAACATCCACTATCAATTACCCATTCATCTTTCTCTTCAACTCAAGTAGCTAGGTATTTCTTCACATTTGAACAACTAGAATATTTAAGCTTATTCTCCTTGATAGCAATGAACACCCAATCATCTTCTTTATCAGATTCTTCATCTGTCACTCCATTAGTAGCATAGTAACACTTCTGAAATCTAGGCTTGTTATGTCTTGGTTCAGGAGGTCTTTCTAGACACCTTGATGCAAAATGACCTATCTCGTGGCAAGAAAACCATTTATGAGGAAATTTTCTTTCATACTTACCATTTCCTTTTGGTATACTCTTGAAAATAAGTGCTTCGAGCTCTTCTAGTTCTCTTTCTTCTTCAATTTGTCTAATTTCATCCTCATACTTGAATGTATTTCTAGATGAACTTTCACCTTGATCATATCTCTATCTATCTCTTCTAGAAGTAGTAGCCTTAAATGTAGCTTCAACCTTAAGAATGGCATCACCAGATTCACTTAACTCAATGGTAGTCATCTTACCAACCAATGTATCTCTGGTTATGTTTGTTACAGTTTGGAGCTCTTCAATAGCATTAGCTTTGAATTTATCAAAATTAGGAAAAGATCTAAGAACTTTAGCAACAATCTCAGATTCATCTATCTTTCCACCAACACATCTAATACCATACACAAGTCCACTCACTCTTTGCATGAAAGTGTTCATATTCTCATCATCACCCATTCTCAACCTTTCATATTTCCCTTTCAAACTCTGCAATTTAGCAATCTTCACATTAGCATCACCTTAATACAATATTTCCAACTTTTTATAGATTTCATATGCAGTCTTTAGATCCATAACATTTTTCATTTCAGAATCATTCAAAGCACTCAACAAGGCTTCCTTAGCCTAAATATTATACTTAGCATCTCTGATCTCAACACTAGTAGTAGGACCATTGAATGGAATAACATACCTATTACATGTAATGTTCTATTAGGGTTCACCAATGCATCTTAAGTGACATTTCATTCGAGCTTTCCATAGACAATAATTTTTTCCATCAAATCTCAGACTATCCTTCTTATAACTTTCCATCTTAGATCACCTTAAGTTGTTAAACTTCTTCCAAGGAACTTAGCTCTGATACCAATTGTTGGAAAAACAAGGGTAGACAACTAAGAGGGGGGTGAATTGGTTGTCACCAAATTTCAAACTTAATAAGTCCTTATTCTCATATCTAATCAATATCAATGTAAGCATGAATTAACAACACATCATAAACACACATAACACCAATATTTTTTTTTATGTGGAAACCAAATTAGGGGAAAAACCACGGTGGAGGTCAGTCCACAAGATTATACCCTGTTAAAAGTATAAAGAATGAAATATGGGGAATGCACTTGCATTTGGTCACACTACCTAGAGCTTGTTGCTCAATTACAATGAGGATAACTACCCAAAGGAAGACACACTGTCTTACAAAATATTTGGATTACAACCATCTAGATTTGAACTAAAAAAATAGCATCTACTAATGCGTGGTTACAGTTCTGGTTAAGCACATGAACAACTGTTCACTCTTCTACACTCTCTTTCACTCCTTTTCATACTCTACTCTACCTTTGAATGGTATTCACACATACACACATAGGAGCACACTTCAATTTGGACAAACAATCACTCTTATATATTCACAACATGAAATTTCATCCATTCAAGTCAACCTCAATGACTATAAACTATCAGCCCAAAACATCAAAGATCAATAATGTGAATCAACCAAAGTCAACCACAACTTAGTGATGAACCAAAACAATATCTTCAACTCAAAAAACTTCAATTAATTATACCTTGAAGATCCACAACACGCTACAACCACCATATCAGCCAAGAACAAGAAAAATATGAACACACAAGAGAAATTTTCCAACCACAAGCTCAATGATCAATGCAGATATGCAATAAAGATAGACCATGATCTAAAAGCATCTACAAATAACATGAAACAATAGAGAAGCATCCACAACAACTGAACTAACTGAAATAGCCTCATCTTCAATTAGGAATACGAACTGAAAAACCATAAAAACTATCATAATGAAAATCTTCATAACTCGATCAAATCTTCATGCAGATATTTGAAATTTGATGTGGATAAACTAGATATAGTGAGCAACAAACCCTTTAGTCCACAACCTTTGAATTTCAATGTAAAAAATTCACCAACACACTGAACTTCATTTCACCACTTGACAACCTATGACTTATTTATTACAATTTTCTCAATATCTTTGATATATGTAGCTTCAAGTGACAAAATGCTAATAGTTTTGACATCAATGACAACCACATACCAGCAACACAACCACAAAATCCAACACTACACATTAATATGTTTCATCCTAGCATGGAAAGTTGTATTTTTTTCCAAACAAAGAGAACAAATGTCTAAGCCAATATAGCTTCTTTGTAGGTGTGTTTTGCTACCATGTACTTCGCTTCAATAGTGAATAAAGTGATTACATCCTACTACTTGCTCATCCAACTAACTGCACCACCATTCAACATGAAAATATATACATTGGTGGATGTTCAACTATCAATATTCCCTACCCAATTAGAATCCACATAGCCTCAAATGATGAGTGATCTCTATGATCCTATCAAGTTACCATGATAGCACAAAGCATAGTGAGATGTACCTTTTAAATATCTAAAGGCTTTTTTCACAACATCCCAATGTGGCCTTCCTAGTTTCATCATATATCGGCTAAGCACTCCCACTGCTTGGGCAATTTCTAGCCTTGTGCAGACCATCTCAGTAGGAGATTTTGGACAATCTTCAATAGATAGTTTTGTTCCCTACAAATCTGGAACTAGCGGCTTGCAATTTGTCATACCAAATCTCTCCAAAGCAATGTTAATATACTTACTCTAGCTGACCCAAAAAAAATTGTTCTCTCTACCCCTGGTTATTTCCATCCCTAGAATATACCTAGTTGCACCAAGATCTTTCACTTTGAACTTTGTAGAAAATTGAGATTTTAGATCAAAAATCATAAACTTACTATTCCTTATGAACAACATATTGTCAACATAGAGGGAAATAATAAGAACATGATCATTTCTAGTTTTGAAGTATACACAATGATCTAATTTCAATCTTACAAAACCCAATGACAAAACAAATGTGCCAAAATTTTGGTACCACATTCTAGGTGAATATTTCAAACCATACAAAGATTTCTTTAACTTGCAAACCAAATTTTCTTTTACCTTTTTCCACAAAGTGCGTAGACTAGGACATATAAATTTCTTCTTCAAGATCACCATGAAGAAATGTTTTCTTCACATCCATTTGTTCAATCTCTTAGTCATACACTGCCGCAAGTGACTAAAGAAATCTGATAGATGTCAACTTAGCTAGAGGAGAAAATATTTCTCCATAATCAATTCCCTCTACTTGGGAATACCCCTTCACAACTAACCTCGATTTATACTTTTCAACATTGCCATCAAAATCAATTTTCTTTTTAAATACCCATTTACAACCAACAACTTTTCTTCCTTTGGGCAAGGGCACCAAACTCCAAGTTTCATTCTTCTCTAATAATTCCATTTCTTCATTCATGGCTTCCAACCAAGAGTGTGAATCAAGCATTTCAATTGCCTCTTTCACAATCCTAGGCTCATCAAAGTTTGTAATAAAAGCATAAGCATAGTTTACAACCAACATGGAAAAACCATACCTTTTACGTTGTCACTTCTCACATGTAGACCTCCTCATGGGTTGAGGCTGAGGTTGTGGTTCTTTTTCTTGTTCATAACTCTCAATTTTGCTCAAACTCTCCTTAGATTCAGGTACACTGTAAATTTTTTCTTCTTTTTCTAGAGTTAGAGGAATTTTGACATCATTTTTTTCCTTGTTTTCTTTCATCCCTGATTGCAAATCCACTAAAGAAGATTTCAGCTCACGGAGGATTACACTTCTACTGTATACAACCTTTTTAGTCATGGGATTCCAAAGCTTTTATCTTTTCACACCAATGTCATAGACAATGAATATACACTTACCAAATTTTTTCGATACCCCGCAAAGATCAGTGTATGACTCAACAGATGGTCCATACCATACGGAATCCACATGGATGAATTATTTAGAAAAATTATTTTCTCCATTATATAATTATTTGGTTATATTAAAAAATTATTTAGAAAATTCAAGATTGTATTTAGTAAGTGAGATAACTGAACTCATTACATTTGGTATCAGAGCACTTAGGTTCAACAAGTAGAAGTAGTGCCCATGATGCATAATGATATAGCAGCTGTGCAGAATGGTATATATTAAAGGTTTACTCTGTTGTTCTTGAACAAAATTGATAAAATCTGCATTTGATGTTTTATTTAGTTAATATCAAATTTTATCTGTTATGTGTATAACATTCAAAAGAAAATAGTAAGTTTATTTAATCCATTAAGAGTTGATTGTATATAGAGGATTTAAGAAATATGTTTATTTCATTAAGTGCAAAAAAATTCTAGCAGACTCAAGAAACATAGATATCATTAAAAGAGTAGATAGAATAAGTATTAAATTTATTATGAGTTGAATTGCAAGGGAATTAAGGAATATGGATATATCATTCGAGTGTAGAATAATAGCATTTAGTTGTAAATCGAGTAGTTTAATATATTAAAATGTCTATTAGTTGTTTGAATTTAGTAAATTATTTCTTGTTATTAGATAATTGTTCTCCCTTGAACTCTAATTTATTGATATCATCATTAAGGCAATAGTGAGTAAT
>VDFB02193867.1:475209368-475333629 GCA_007258455.2 Sequoia sempervirens | reverse complement strand
TTGCATATTTTCATTATTAGCATCTCTCATTTAGCTTACATTTATAGTTTTAGGTCATTTTGTATATCACAACATATTTTCAAAAATTTATCTTTTCCAAGAATTTTCTAGGTGTTGAACCCCTTAGAACTCATACAACCCCTCCTAGGACCTTCCTAATTGTGATTCGACTCACCTTGTGAGGTTGTTAGTCAATCCAATTGGGACTCCTATGACATTAGTTAATGATTAGATAAGAAAGTGTGATATCTTTCAAGGCATCCATTTCCCCATTCATCATTTTTGTGAAATCAACTTGTGAGCATCCATTTCATTTCTAATTTGGAGTCCATTAAGGTTGTTAGATCTAGATTGCATCTTGCATTAGTGAAAGTACATCTAGGATTTATTGCATTTTGCATTAGTGAAATTTCATTTAGTGTTTTCTATATTTTCATTTGTGAAAGTGCATATAGGTTGCATCTTTACTTTATTGCATCATTTCATTTCACTGAAAAACTAAAAAAGAGCACTATTCATCATCTTAATTACATTTAGACACATTCTTATTGCGTTGAAAATTTAAAAAATTGCATTTCACATTGCATTCAATTGGTTGTTCTTAGTTACTTTTTCTTGCACTTATTTGCAAATTTTTCTATTTCTAAGCATCAATTTATTGCATAGGCAATCTGTAATCATTGTTGACACTCCATAATTCTTTTTTTTTTTTTGAAAAACCCTTGTCTAGGACTAAAACATCCTTCTTGGCGTCTTAGTCACTCTCAGGATTTTTTCCCCAAAAATATCCCTTTGTAGTTTGTTGTCTATTTCAGCCTTTAGAACTTTAGAATCTCTCTAGGAGGACCAGGATGACCTTCCTAGTGTCTTAGTCCCTATTGAATTTGATTCTTTAGTTTTTAGAATTTGAAATTTCTTTCTTATGTTTCTGTGGGCTGCATTCTATTTTTTGTTTCAATCTCCAAAATTGTTGTTCCAGTTTCTTTCATTTCAAGTACATTTTTTCAATCTTGCATGATGGATATGTGCTTTGCAAATTTGTGGATGTCATTGAAATCTTTGGTTGATTTGTCAAATTGTGACTTTGGTAATGATCCTAACGAAATTGAACTCACTCATGCTCAATCAACTCCTAATGCATGTCCTCCTCGTGATGTTGACATCATTGGAGAAGATGATGAGGTGATCCCACAATACTAGTTTATAATTTTTGGTCAAACTGGACATTGAACTTATTTTTTGTAACTAAATCTTCACTTTTGGAAACCTATAGTGGCTAAATTGTGAGGAATTTGAAGATGATGCAAACTAGTGATTTGTGACATTTTTTCTATAGATTCTAAAAAAGTTTTCAAAATTTTTGGAATTAGATTGCACTTCCTTTTCCATCTCCTTCAAACAGTAGTTTTTTTAAGTAAACATTATTTTTAAGGAGTGACGTTCACCATATAACACAACTTTTTTCCCTGAAGGATAAAATTCTATTTTTTTTTAATTTAGATTTGTAACTACAATATCTAGTGCTTCCAATTGGCTTCATAGTGTTTTATTGAATATTTTTTCCTTAATCAAGTTTTGAAGTCAAACCAATTACAATTCAAAAATAGCTGGACCGTCTAACACAATTTTTTTTGTATGTATCAAAATTCAATTTATTTATTTTGTTGGATCAAGGACTTCAATATCTAGTGCACTCATATTTTTCATTTTTTTTTTTGATAATCTTCTATTTTTCCACATGTGTAGAACAAAGAGTTTGATTTTTGGTGAAAAATCTACATTCACAAGAAATGAAAAATAAATATAATAATCAAATTTAATTTAGTTATAATTATAATTTTTTGGAAACTTATAATAAGTACTGCATAGTTACAATTTTTTTTTAAATGAATTCATTTGATCCTCCAAAAGGTAAATCAAAAGTGGTTTTTTATCAGCATTTTGCTAAGTGTAAAGGATACTTTGTTATAGGTATGGTTTAAAACTAGTGGTGTTCTATCCAAGGGGGCTTGGTATAAGGTGGTTTGATCAAACCCTCTTCAATTGGAATCCTTTAAATGAAACTTTTGAAGGCTTAAATCATTATATTTTATAAAATATGTGATTTTAGAATAAATTGGGATCTCACAGAAAGTGTAAACCACTATTGTGGTAGCACCCGATGACAAAATGAATAACTTCCTAAATAATTGTCTTGATAAACTTAAAGATAATGCATCTTTCTATCCTTCCATGAAACAACTAGATCTTCCCCACAATACTTCCTCTTGAGATGTTTGCTTACTTACATCCTAAAATTGAGACAAAATTTGAACCCATGCTTCTAACAATGGATAAACCTAGTTCCTCTAGACAAGCAAACATCCAACCATTTTATGATAACAAAGTGACCAACACTTCCATTAACCTCGAAGAAACGTATGGAAAGGCTTTACTATATTGAGAAAAAAAGGTTGTGACATGACAAGTGAACATGATATTCATCAACCTTTAGAGCAACAACCAACTGATGAAAAAACAAAAGGGATATAGGATATCAAGATCCCCATCACACTAATAAACCTCCTATAGAATACTTAAACCTTTGTAGTGATGGAATAGTGATCTTTGATTCTCCCATTGATATGAATGTCCTTCTTCCTCAAGAACAACCAATGAATCATAACAATGACACACATGATAGGATCACCTTAGGTTGTCCTCAACCTTCAACTAGGGAAAATTGGTCAATCTAGAAAACACAAAAGACCTTATAAATTACAAAATCTACAACCTCTCTGTCCAACACCTAAAATTGAAAAAAAACTACAATTGCTTCTTAAAAAAGGATTCATATCATTACCACCTATGAATGGATTAGTGCTTTATCCTAAAGATGCAAAAGTTCCACATTGTTCCTATCACTGCATTCCTAGAGACAATACTAATGAATGTTGTGCATTTCACTTAATATTGAAAAAAATTCACTTTGATGGCAATGATTGCCATCGTGTGATTGCTTAGTTTCATAGTGTCATGTAATAGTTTCATAATTCTTTATTCTCACTATTACATGACCCTTCTCATCCCCTACCTCAGCCCATTCTTGTCTTGCACTTAGTGGGGGAAAGAAGTTGCTAGCCTTTTCCTAGTAAGGAATTTGTTGTCGTCCCTTAGGTTCATTATTTATCTTTTGCTTATTTAGACTGAGATTGGGAGGTGGGTGACTTGCTTTAGGTTGTCTCACGTTTTCCTTAATAGTCTTTTTCATTTTATTTTTCTTTGATTTGATGTGCATAATGTGATCCCCTGTGATGTTTTTTTTGATGTTCCTCTCTCTATGTGCATTCCTCTATTTATACCTTCATTCTTCTATATGTCATGTTCTTTTACCTTTTGATTGATTTTTTCTTTTCCTTTCATTTTTCCTTTGCATTTGTCTTGTGTTTTCCTTTTGGGGATGATGCAAGGTGTCAAGACACCCTATGTATCTTATTTGTTGATCCAAAATGATTTTCTTTGTTTTCACTCTCTTTGTGCCATTCTTCCAGTTATATGCATCTTTGGAGGATGGTGACAGTTCGAAGCTCTATAAAAACATTGTGGCAAAGAACATATTGACCCCAAATCCATAGATCTCTTATGCATTTGGTGTTTTTCATTTTGGAGGAAACCTATTTTTTTTCCTTTTTCTCTTGCATGACATAGCCTTACTCAAAAACATATGACTTGGCATAGGGATTTCCAAGTTGGCTCTTATGTCCTCCTTCTATTTTGCATTTTCATTTTACTACTTTAAAGTAATTGCTCACAACATAGTGTTAGCAATTTCTTTAAAGTGGGGGCATACATTGGAATTATTTTTGCATGATTGCATTCTTTTCCTTTTCATGTTCTTTGATGTGATTTTATTATTTCACTTAAGGTGTTCTCCTATTTGTGGTGACATTGGAAATAATGTCCTTGAAAAGTGTGATCTATCTTAGCATATTATATCCCCCTTAGTGGTGATACGATGCACTGTATCCCTTAAGTGGTGAATCTTTTATCCTTTGATCGGTCCTCTCTTGGAGACATTAGGTACAATGTCCCCTAAGAGTAAGACCTTGCATGAACTAAGAAAAATACCTTTGAACATTCATCTTTCTTGTTTCATTTCTTTTTTGTCTTTATTAAAATCATGGAGGTATGGCTTTGATTTAGACCACCTTGGGGCTCACCTAGCGGACGCCTAGCTCCCACTAGCCCTCGTGAGCATGTTTTTTTGTACCTTATTAATTTCATGGAGGTATGGCTCTAATATGGTCCCCTGGGGCTCACCTAGTGAACACCTAGCTTCACTAGCCCTTGTGATTGTGCATTTTCTTTTGTCCTTATCATAGTCATGGGGGTATGGCATTAATATGGACTTCCTAGGGCTCACCTAGTGGACACCTAGCTTCACTAGCCCTTATGAGAATGCATTTTTTTTGTAGAGTGGATAGTGAGTTCCACTTGTAAACTTCCTTTTTTGACAAACAACTTAGACCTGATCCACACCATTGGACAACCTTTTGAAGCTTGATCTGTTGTAGTTTTTTTTTTTCCTCTTTTTCCTTTTACCTTTTTCTTGTCTTTGATGGTGTATTTTTGTGATTTGGCTATGGCTTCATATATCATCCAAAAGCATGTTCTTTTCTGCCTATGTTGGTTTTTCCTAGGATCTTCATCCTTGGGGCTTGGCTACCCTCTTGATTATTGTCATCCTAACTTACTAGCATTTGTACATTTGAACCCCTCTTGATTGTGTGGTTGGCTACTTTAGAGTGATTTTGAAGCAAGTTCATCCTCTCACTAAAGTGAGGGCTAAATATAGTGTAGGAAAATGCACACCCTTGCATTTTCACACTTGTTTGGGCCTCCCTTGCTTTATTTATGCTTCTTTTTGGCTTAATTGGTCCTATTTTGTGTCCACAAGCCATATGAATAATATATTTTTCTAGTAAATCCCAACATTCTCCAATGCATAAATGATAATTTAATGACTCCATCGATGTGTCCCTAATTTTTAGTTTGGTACTAAAACACTACCTAGGGTGTGTTTGCCCCCCAAGATGCTTGGGAGCCTAATTTTTGGATATTTGGATTTGGCCCCTTCTTGTTGTTTATGTCCCAAGTTTTTAGGACTTGGCACTAAGATGCCACTTAGAGTGTCTTAGTCCTCCTTGAGTTATTTTTGGGATTTAATTTCAAATTCTAGCAGGATTCAACCTCCTTTAATTAATGCATTCATATGTTGGCTTCACATGATGTAATTTTGGGATATTAAGCCTAGATAAGTATAAATACAAGGTTCCTTCATTCATTTCAACCCAAGTATTTTGTGAGATCTATTATCATAGCATAATTGAGTTCACAAGAGCATTCAAGAGAAAATTCATTAAGCATTTAGAGCCATTTGCAAATTTGATCATCATATCAAAGATTTTTCTTGCATCATGTGTGTTGTTGTGCTAACATTTGTGATGCAGGGTTTTTATTTAAGCAAGTAATTCAAGTTCTATATTTAAAGCATTCAAGATCCATATCCATTGCAACCATTACACACAAGTTTACAAACTTTATAAGGGTTTGGTGAGTTGTAGAATTGCATGTTGTTCATTCACTATTTCCTTCATTATTTCAATTTCATTTCAAGGTTTAATTAACAAGGGGTTTGACCAAGGAAAAACCTCATTCACTAACAAACAATAAGTTTTTCCCTTCTTGCATATTTGTGATTACAAATCTAGATTGAAGACTTGAAGATCATTTGGATTGCAAAGTTGTCATCTTCATGGAAACTCACCTATGTTGGAAGAATGAAGAGGAACATCTCATTTTTTTTGTTTTGTGTTGTCATTGATGTCACCATATAATATGAGTTGCAACGACAAGATTAAGTCTTAGTTTGATCTAGTATTCTGGATCAGTAACTGAACTGCTATGCAGTTATCATCCTCCAGTATTTTGGTCCACAATCCTTTACTTTTGATTATTGTTACTTTCATTTTTTGGAAATGGTTTATTGATGTTGGAAGCACGTATATTCAGAATCTCACGTATTCAGATGCTCATATGGTGTATTGTCATTGCTCTGTTGTTGCATTTTTTTCTATTTGGTTTATCCTTGGCTGATCTAATGGATAGATGGTGTTATACTAAATTAATTTTGTTATGTGAATGTATATGTGACCTATCTAAGGTGCATTCCAACATGATATAGTGTGTTGAGCATTTGAATTGTCTTTGGAAAGATTTTGTGAATGATTGAAGCTGATAGTTGGTATTTTTGGTGAATAAGGGTTGCATCTAATTAGGCCAATCTAATTGATGCTTGCAGATGTATCAACTATATATATATATTGGATAGTTTTGAGATTGTACATGATGAATTTGATGATGATGTAAATGTGAAGATGTGCAAATATGATGAACTGTGTTAAGTCAGTTTATTGAGCTTCAAAGGAATAGAATCAACACTTGTTAGGTGTACATTATCAGTTTATTTTCTAGTCGTAAACCATTTTTTCATTGTAATTCTTTAGATAGTGACCCTCTCATTTTGGATAGTGAGTCCTGGTAGTGATCACCTCTTTTGCAATATTTTATAACTGGTTATGCTATATTGTGAGCAAACACTCACCATGGTTTTTCCCATTTTGAGTTTTCTAGATAAAAAATCCTAGTGTTCATGTGATGTGTAATTTCATGTTCTATTAATGCTATTTATTATATTTATTTTTATATGCATCGAAGTAATTGGATGTAATTTGTTTAATAAGTTTAAGAAGATACTGATTCCCCCACCCCTCTTAGTATCATGGATATTCAATAATTGGTATCAAAGCTTGGTTTCTCTGAAGAAGTCTAATAGCTTGAGGAAGATCTTGAAGATGGAACATATGGATGATAAAGAAGAGACCTAGGATGTGCTTGAAGATCTTGACAAAGTTGAAAGTGAAAACAAAGATTTGAAATAAAATCTTAATAATGCAAATGAATGTGTTCAAAAATTAAAAGATCAATTGAAGAAGTTCAAAGAAAGACATAGGGAAGTAAGTGAGTAGTTGAAATAGGCTAATGAAGAGGTTACCAGTTTGAAGCTGCAAGTGGAGGAAAATAAAAGAATTGAAGAATGTTTGAATAGGATGAATGCACTAAGCTTGAACATGAAGTGGTGAACTTGAAAGTAGATTTGGAGAAAGTGAAACTTTGTGAAAGTAATTTCAAATCTATATCTGATGAAGATCAAAGTGATTTAGGCTTTCTCAAGTCAACTCAAATTGGTTTCCAAGTCTACAAACCCTCTTAAGGGGTGGTTTCTTCACAACCTAACCTAATTGCTTGTAGGATTTCACACACACTTTTCTTCTTATATCTTGTAGATAATGTCAACAAGGGACAAAACCTATCTACTTTCATGCACCCATTAATCTATCATACAACATATCAAACTGATTCCATAAGTTGTTTTTGAACATTCTTCTCAAATCTGACCTGCAATGCTAGATTTAGGCCTAATTAGGCCATTTTTCCAAAGGAAGTACTATCAATTCACCTTGCAAAATCTAAAAATCATTTCCAAAATTCTTGAACAGTCACATAGGGTCAAATTCTACCATTTTTTCCCACCAAACTTCACAAAAACCCATTTTCCTATCTAATTTCTATCAGAACTAAGCTTAGCACTTTGAGATGCTAGATGAGGACACATGCAAAGACACCACAAAAACCATCACCCTTCTCTATGACTATTGAAAATAGGAATATAACTCCTAATAGGTCCATTCCACCAAATTATAGAATTTTCCTATATTGTAATGGCTTAATTTCTCATGATTTTATCACCAAACCCTCGGAACCCTAGTTTACAAAGCAACCTTAAGAAGAACAATTTTTTCATCCTCAAATCTTGATAAAAACCTACAAGAAAGGATTAAAATGAAAGCTAGTTCAATTTCGTAACCCTTCATATGAGTTTTACATTGATATCTTACTGTATGGGGCCGTATAGAATCTGGAAACACAAGAAAACTCAAAAAAATTACACCAAAATAGAGTAATAGTTTCTTATTCACCAAAAAATCCTTCAAAAAACTTGCCTCAAAGATGCTTGAGGCTATTTAATCATGTTCTCAACCAAACCAATAGTACCCAACTAAAATTTGAAAGGGGTGACTGTTCAACTTCAACTACCTTTCAAAAATGACAAACTTGCAAATGCAACTTTTACAACTTTTGCTTTATCATTGAAAAATTTACACAATACTAACTCAAGACACTATATGACACTTATTACATCATAAATTGGTCAAATATACCTTATTGACATAAAAAAAAATACAAAACTAGACTAATACTCCAAAATGCATTAATAAGACAAAATTGTGGGAGGTGCTCCTGCACCAAGCTGAAACAAGCTTGATGAGTTGATTTTAGGGTAGTGTTGATGGTGTTTTTTGCACAATAACAACTTAGATAGAATACAAGTATCCTATCTCTCTTGAAAGGTAAATCTCTATCAACAAGCCTCAAGAGATAACCCCAAGGTCTCTAATGTCAGACCTTGACAATGCAACAAACAACCTAGTGATGATGTCAAAATGCTTGTAATCACAAAGGGACCATACAAAAAAAATGCTAGAAATTTTAAACTTATCAGATCTTGTAATATAATGATAATTTAAATCCTAAATCTAACTCACATTTTAAAAGAAATAACAAAATATAAGGTTTTAGAGAGATCCTAAGATTAAAATGATTCTTGAGACCAACAATGTAAATGAAAAAACACTCAAAGTGGACCAATCCCTCAAAACCAATTCTTGTTTAACCTAGATTTAATTTGTAATCTCATAGAAATAGTGCGATCTTCTAAGGAATCAAATATTTTTAGATCATGAAGTATCCACCCAAATCAACCATATTTTTCAATTGAAATGAATAAATACCCACAATTGAACCTAGCACACAAATTTAGGGCTTCGACTAACTTTACACAACTTACAATTAGCAAGTTGCTAAAAGTATGGACCAAGAATTGCTCAAACACTTCAAATATTAAATAATAAACACCATTGCATCACATCTAACTCTAAATTTAGCATATATATAATGATTTCAAAGTAGTCCTAAAGAGATGGAATAACCAGAACCATGCAGGATGAAACAAAATAAGAAAGAGCACCAAAGAAAAATGTCTTTACTTATATTAAATCACCCAATGCTACAACAATTTCATTATTCAATGTACCAACACTTGCTCTTAGAAAATATTAACTCCGAACTTAGCTCTAGCTCTTGCAACTATCACTTAACTTTTTCTAACCCCTACAAATGAGACAAGATCCTCAATTTATAGAAATCCCTCCACTAGGTTAGCCCAAATTAGGGTTTACATCAAAAGGTCGGCCAAGTTAGGTAGGCCTAGAAAGTTCCAATAAAATAAAATTTACATTTAATGCTTCGGGCTTCATCCAGGTTGGTCTAGGTTCTTTCATAAAACATCCTATTGGTGGTAGAAAATTCAAAGTTGTAAATTTTGTTGGCTGAAAATCACATGCCTAGCACAAAAATCTATGTGGCTACAGGTTGGTGATTTTCTCTCTCCTTGTTAGCTTCTAATGTATTGGATAATTCCTTAAACTTCCCCAATACTTCCTTCATATCTTCTAAATTTAAAACTGGAATAAATTTAATTCTTGTCTTATGATTTTCAAATTTTGCCTAATATTGTGGCATTACCTTATTCCATATAATTTGTAACTCATGATACTTATACAATTTTGAAATATAGATTGTTGCATCTTCAAAAAATTCTTTTGTAATTGGAGCACCATTACAATGAGCATATATCTCATGCCACCATTCTTATAAGCTGCCAACATTCATATTATTTTGGCCAAACTTCTTCATTCCAATCATTATTTCTAAGAAACTTATGCAACTGTCATGTATTTCCTTCACCTTCCCTTGTATCTTCATTATTTTCTTCAAAACCTTGGATAGGAGCTCCTTTTTATAATCCCAAACCTCAATCCATTCATTTACCTTATCAACATCATCTGGGGAAAAGATGTCTAATTTGGCCAACTCATTCTTAGTTGTTTGCAAAATTTCATTATCACTTGTTTTATTAATATTCTTGCAATTTGTAACAACCTATGCGATATGTTCCAGAAAATCAGAAGCATTGGTGTATATCTTCAGAATCTACTCAATTGCTTCATCCCCTTTGCTACTGACATCCTATAGCCAACTATGAGTACAATGCACATAAGACTTTAATATTTCAATTTTTGTTATCACTTCCTTGGGAAATAATCCTTCTGACACAACTCCTTCACTTCCCATCATCTACAGAGGCTTCATTAAATGTTGCACATATTTATACACATCATTCAATTGCTTTTGCAATCTTTCCTTTTCCTTTGCTCCCTTGTCTAATCTCCTTAAAATTGCTTCAAAGGACTCTTGAAACTCTTCTTTTTTCTATTCTCTGGTTGTGGGCCCTAGGTTGATCATTTGTACCTTTTAATTAAAAGACCTAATCTCATCCTTGAATTTATCTAATGGAGGTACAACAACATGGATGACCCTATTATCCCATCCCTAGAAATCCTGGAAACTGTCCTGCCCCTTTTTCTTTTCTTTGGTTCCCCCCATTGTTCAAGCAATTTATCCCAACTTGGGGTCTCTTCCTAAACAATAATTGGCTTCTTGCTAAGCCTCTTTTCTAACCACTCTGGTATTGAAGATGATTTAGCTACCATCTCCTTGTTGGGATCATCAACCACATTTATTTCAGCATCCTATTCAACTTCTGGTTGATTTTTTTGTCCTTCCTTGTCCTAATTGCAACTATCAACAACACCTTCTTCTCTATTATATGCTTCCTCAAGATTACTTTTTGAATCATCAACTATTACCTTCTTAGGATACCTTGATATTTTTCCTTGAACAACCTTTGATTCTATCTTCTTTCTCTTCACACTAGAGGTGGATTGCCTTATTTCTAGGACAAACTTTCTCCATTCTCCACTATCAAGAGAAGAAATATTGTCATCCTCTTCATTCAACTACTTAGGGTTATTAGATATATTTCCTTCCTCTGGAAGTGCCTCCTCATAAATTTTTACATATTGATGTGAAGAGGGTGGAGAAGGAATGGGAGAATTATTTCCTATAGTTGTTCTCTTTTCTAGATCATCCGTAGGTGCAACTCCTCTTCTACTATCTTCACTTCTTCTATTGGATTAACCTTCTATTTAGGAGAATTTCACCTAACATAAACTTGGGGCTTTTCCATTGAACTCTACAAATCTACCACCTTTGTAGTAGAGGGAGCATTTGTGGCAGCCTCATCCTTCCTAGTGTTTGCAACTTTCTTCCTCTCAGTAAGGATTCTCCTTTTTCACACTGGTTGTGAGGTCTCTCCTTTTTCAACATTGGTGTTGGCCTAAGGAACATTCTTAATTTTAGGAATTGGATTTTCTCCCTACCTTACTTGCAGCTAGCTCCTAATTCTTCTTTTAATGGATACTATTTCTTAAAAAGCCTCTTCATCATGGGGCTTCATGACTTCTTCCTTCTTGTTGGTTTCAGCTACTTCTTCATTATGATACTCAAAGTCTCCCATTAAATCATAGGTAAACTTGACACCTTCATCCTCCAACTCTAATACTTGATGCTTAACCCACAATCTGGAATACTTCTTGACAGACTCGGTAATTTGATTCAAATCAGTTATTTCCTCCTTAGACCAATTAATTGGAGGAAATGGCTTGTTTCTATAAGGTTCATAGCCATGATGTTGAAGAAGATTTGCATCATTATCTTCCACCTAATCAGGCACTTCTAAAAATCTGTAAATTCTAATTAAATTTAAAGGTAGCCTTGAGAATATTCTTCTAGTGACTTCCCATTCATCCCAAAAATTGGCTCAATAGTCCTCAATGAGGTCATTATGCCTGAAAGTTCTGTTAGCCTTCTTCATGGCCTTTCCATAAGGATCAAAATGGCTTCTATCATTGTGGCAGTACAAGTCAAATTGGGTCATCTCTTTTTCAAAATGTTGGGCACTCTGAATAGAAGGGAAAACCTCCAATGCTCCTATCCTCAATGGGAACTTCGATCCCAACCCTTTCTTCTTTATGTTTCTTTTTTGTAGGATTTCTTCAAAACCAACCATTTGTTTTGTCAATTCTAATAGGATGATCTTATTGGTAGGATACTAAGGTAGTCTAAGAGGAACAACTAGTGATCCTTGCACCTGGATGTATGTGAACCTTTGGAATTGAATGAACCATTGGCCATATTGCTTTATTAAATCTATAGCATCTGTAGAGATCCTCATATGAAGGGCATCTTGCAACAATCTGGGAATATACATGAAGAAAGAATCATTGGCCCTCCTATAGTTGGATCTTTTATACTACAACTGGGGATATACCTCCCATATCCTATCCTACCTTAGGATTCCTTTGCAACTAAGACCCTTGTACTTGGTCTTGTGTGCCAGCATATATACTAAATATGAAGTCATGGTAAACTTGTTAGTCTCTTGCACATTCCTTAGTTGGGAATCTATATTATTGTTGATGATTCTTGCCCAATGATAATGCTTGTTTGCTACAATATATGTAATGGGATGGAACGTCCAAGGTTGAAATATATGTGCTTCCTCCACTCCCATTACTCTGCCTAGGAAAGTTATGATATCATTGTATTCTAGCTTGAAGTCACTTCTATGCAACTAATTGGGAAATTTTGAATAGTGTGGCTTTGAATTCAATATTCATGCATTGTTCATTATCTCTAGAGCTCTATTGGGGTCTTCCTCATAGAATTTAGTATTTTCCCCAAAGTTGATCTCTTCAATAAGCTTATGATGGGAGGCAATATTAAAGATCTCTGCAATTGATTCTTCAGTCACATTTTCCATGAATTTTCCTTGAGGCCCAATTATGATTCTTGTCCTGGAGTCACAATGCTTTGTACACTCCAAGACTAGCTTCTGACATAGTTGTGTGGGTGGGAATCCTGCTACCTATTCCAATCTAGTGTGAGTGATCTTTTGAGCCAACTTGGTGCTCTTCCTAACATCCTCTGATGGAATTCATCATAGTCAACATGGCCCATATTGGTATCTATAATCCCTGACCATGCAGAAGCAACCTTTGTCTCTAACCAAATGCCTTTGAAGTTGTACTTCATCCTTTCTTGTCTCTTTCTAACTTCCTCTTGTGCTAGAGCAGCCTTGGTTTTGGTGGTTTTGTCGAGACTTTCCTCTACCTACATTTGTTAGAGCAAAAGGCACAATCATCAAAAGGAAGCAAAATAAACATAACATATCCTAATAACCAATGTAATTGATTCAAGGTAAACCACTCACAATACCATTACACCATACTTGAAACTTTTTTAACTAAATAATTACCCCTAAAATGATCATTTTTCATCATTGAAGCACATAAAATCATCAATAGTAATCATCATGATCATGGAGTACCCTTTTATTCAGTTTGAAGCCAAAATAGAAAATCTCAAAAAATTTGAGTCTGCTTGGATTTTCCATCTAGATTAGGGTTCAAATAATCCAAGCAAGCTAATATTTACCAAACTCAACCACCTGATAGTAAGAAAATTACTTTTGGCTCATGAATAAATACCACTGAGACCTCAAGCATTAAATCCTCAAGATACAAGGTCTTTCATCAAGCATTCAAATCAACATGAACTTAAATGTAAGCATTAAGAGCGAAGTCTATAAGAAGTTTAGAGATTCCTCCACATCTTGGATTATCTAGATGAACTATCATTTAGGAAATTCAAGGTAGGTAGGAATTACTGAATGAAGGTCAAGACTAGGATTTGCTAAGTGTAAACATGTCAAAGTTCAGGTTTCATGAAGTTTCAGTCAATTTGGGGCTCCTTAGATTATCCAAGCTGATTAAGGCTCAGGTAATCCAAACTAGTGTAAATTTTTTGAGCTTTCGCTAGGGTGATAAAAAAATGGTAAGTCTCAAGATCATTTTCCTCAAAATAATAGAAATAAAAAAATCACCTTGAAAGATTGATCAATCACCATGTTTCATGGCATCCTTTGAACAATTGTGCGCAATGTTTTAATTCATTTAGATCTAGATGTTTGCACTCAAGACTCATAGGCAGGGGATCTTTTAACTAGGGTTTGAATTGAATTAGAAACTGAGGAAGGACCCACTCAATCTTGATCGAATATTCTTAAGCTTAGGGAGGAAACCCTCGCATGCTTAATCAATGTGCCCTAGTAGACTTGACAAGCAATGATGAAACCTAGAATGAACTCTTGTGACCACAAAATTATTTGACCTCATTTGTAACAAATGGATTCAACAATGGAACTCAAAACTAAATCAATGCCAATGGAGGAAAATGAAAACCAGAGAAGATACTCGACAATTCAATGAGGAAGCAATGAAATATAATAATGATCACTTCCTAGTGAATTGAATCTCTAAACAAAGCTTAGTTTTATCACCTAAAGGAGATTACGCTGACACATTCGAGCTTTCTTAAATGGAAAAAAGTCAAAATGGAGAGCCAAACTCGAATATAATATCATTTGAATGCAATAAATGACCATAATAAATGCATGATGGGATGTTCAAAATTTTGGAAATGCAAAGCAGACATAGATTTTGGATAATCCAAGGTAAACTAAGGTTCAAATAATTTGAGCTTGCTCAAATTTTTTCAACTTCCTCGTCTCTTAGCCAAGTTTCACCAGAATTTCATGTTTTTGATCAGGTGTCAATTCCTAAGAGTTAGACCATGACTTAAAGCTAGAAGAAGACATTTCAAATGAAATTTCATCAATAAGTAGTTAGGTGAATCATGACTCAAATCAAGTAATTGATCCCATAAGGGGATGAAGTTAGGACCCTACAAAAAGAAAACATGAAAACAAAGTAAGAAAAGAGGGTCCCTGCTTTTAGTAGGGCGTGTGTGCAAAAATTGTGCAACAAATGGTGACTCCTGCTAGGGAAATGCTCCAAAGAATTTTGATGACAAACTAGAATCAATAACCTAGAATCTTTGGTTTCAATCCTTGCATTGGGTCACCAACTAATAGAGTTCAAAGTCATGGAATAAGCAAACCTTTCCTATGCCAGAGCCAAAGTGTGTGCACATGTATTCATTTTCCTTCCTTAGCTGCTGCAAGGACCAAACTTCATCTAATCAAGCTACATGAAGATTCTAACTCCAAACGTGTCCATGATAGAGTCTTGTTTCCAGTCAGGGTCCATAGCCCTAGAGAGGTTATTGTTTTCATCCTCCTGAGCATAGCTCTACTACTAGTTGGGCATCCATAGCTCTAGTAGAGATACTTAGAAACTCCCGACAAGGTGAAAATTCTCTTTTTTTTAATTTGTTAGTATTCTCTTTTCTTTTCTTTTGATATTCTTTTAAGATCTTTTAAACTTTCCCTTTCACCTTGTAAGCAGTGAAACCCACACTTAGGGTTGAGAACCACAGTGGCACTAATGTAGAAATAAGATTTTTCACCTTACCAGACTTCATAAGGAACATTTAACAACCTTGCAATTCTTAAGATGTATTTAAAGGTGTAAGACCCAAACACATTCCAAATTCAACTTAGTCCATTAAATTATCTACTTCAAGCATTGATGCATGTGACACCAAGTAAAATATTTCTACCACTTGGGTATGTGTAGGATCATGATGGGCCAAAAAGTGGCAATATGATGGGTATTTGTAGGGTATGTGGCTAACGACCTTTTTTTAACCCAAAATTGATGAAATGAAAAGCATTTTTAAAGGATATTTTCAGCTTTCCACCAATATAAATTATACTTTACTTTGAATTTAATTAATAATTATTATTTATTTTCTATTTAAATTACGACTAAAGTCCTGATTGATAGGCTGATTGAAAAAAATCTATAGCTTTCAAACGATATCACATTTTTGGAATCCAAAAATATGTATCACATTCTATGCTTCACATACTATAGGATTAAAAAAAGAAAAATTGAATTTCATAAAGTTTTGACCAAGTTAATGTGGTCAGACATATGAGTTTTTATATTTTTTAAAAGTTGTATTAAAAATTCATAATTAATTATTTACTTGGAAAAAATTATAAAAAATTATGCATCACATCTAAACATGATTCCTCTACTTATGTATAAAATATTATAAAAAAATGTTATCATTTTATTGTGGTTAGGGTGTTCAAACAAACACCTACTTCTTATTTTTCCCTAAAATTTAAGTATTACTACATTGAAATTTATAATTTTCACCAAATATATTAAAAAAAAAAAAAACCTGGTAGTTTAGAAACTAAATCAAATTTTCTATAGATTCTATTCTTACATATTTTTGAAATAATATAGATAACTTATTCAAATTTTTACATCAAGTTTCCTAACTCTAATTTTTCTAAATTTTTTGCCACTTAAGGGCCTATTTTTTCCATGATGATCCTGCACATAACCACTTGATTCTGAAAGGATGATTAGAGTTTGTAAAATAAATACTCAAAATGATCCTTGATAATGTAATGATTGATGTGTAGCAAAATAAAGTAGGGAAACCCAAAATCAAAAAAGCAGAAATAGAAGCAAACCTAACCTAAACCAAAGCAAAAAAAACAAACCAAAAAAAGAAAGAAAAAAGGAACCTAACCTAATTATGTACAAGGGAAGAGTCATGAACAACTCAAGATTGAAAGTAATGCTTCAGATGCTTCCCATTAACAAGCAATGAGATATCCTCTTCAGTGAGATTTTTCAAACAAAAAGCATTATCTCCTAGTATCTTTGAAATCTAGTAAGGTCCAAGCCAAAGTTTGTAAAATTTTCCATGATCCCATTTTTGATCATGTGCTTTATCCCAATAAAGAACCAAGTCAAAGATTCTAAAGGATTTCACCTTGGCTCTCCTATCAAACCATCTCTTAACTACACTATGATATTTAGCAAATTTTTCTAAAGCTTCATCTCTTTTCTCTTCAAGGTGCAAAAGTTTATCCAAATAGGCCTCACATGTATCCCCTTCATCATAGTAATCATTAATGAATTTCAAAGTGGGGATCTTCAAGTGGATCAGGAATATAGGGTCCAAACCATACACAAGGTGATAAGGAGAGGTTCTAAGAGAGGCCTTACATCTAGTGTGACCTGCCCAAAGGGAAAACTTGAGTTGTGTATGCCAGTCTTTGGGGTTCCTCTCTAATAATTTATGGATGACTATTAAAATATTTTTTATTTGATGACTCAGCCAGACTGTTACCTTGTGGATAATAGTTGGATGCAAGCTTAGAAATAATTTCATGATAAAAAACCCAACTACAAATATTTAATGATGTAAATATAGGACCATTATTATAGACTAAAGCAAATGGAAGACCAAAGCAATTGATGATACCCTCTTCTAGAAAATTTATTACCACCTTAGAGGTGCACAATTTATAGGAAAGAGCTTTAATTTGTCTACTAAAGTAATAAATTATAGTGAGAATGTACCTATGGACTACAGAGGAGGGTGGATTGATCAGACTAATGAAGTTCAATCCCCATTGTGAAAATGGTTTTACCTTTATAACTAGTTGAAGTGGAAGGGATGCATACTTCTCCTTTCTTGTTGCAGTTTGACACACATGACACGTCCTCACATGGTTGTGTGCGTATTTGAACAAAGTGTTCTAATAATAGCTGGCCATCAAGATTTGATTTTTAATGGAGGGGAATGAACCATGGCATGTGCCATACCTATCATGGAATTCAGCCATTACTCTTTCAGCTTCTTCCTTTCCTAGGCAATGGAGATAGATGCCCTCATGATTCTTCTTGTATAAAATAGCACATTTCAACATGAAGTTGTTACTTTTCAAATGTAATTCTCTATCTTGCACTGCATTAAGATGATTAGGAAATTTCTAATTTAAATAGATAGTAAATAATATCATCATACCATTCCCCTAGGCAAAAATCTTGGAGGTGGTAGTGTTGAGCTATGAGATTAGGACCTATTTTTGCCATGGTCTTAGTTAATCCATGTCCTCTCACCAATTTCATGGGCTGAATCTCAATATCATATTCCTATAACATGGTCACCCACTTCATTCTTCATTCTCCTAATTCATTTTGCATCAAAAAAAGCTTAACTGTAGGATTAGGAACTATTGCAAAGACCTTATTTCTCAAGATGTAATGCCTAAACTTCTTTAGAGCTTTAACCAAAGCATAAGCCTACTTTTCTACACTAGGATACCTCAATTCTACATCTTTTAAAGGAGCACTCATGAATGCTATAGGATGCTCATTCCCTTGGTCAAAAATTTGAGTTAACAACCCAACACAAGAAAGATTTGATACAAAAGAGTATATGTAAAAGGACTTGGAGTAATCAGGACTTACCAATACTAGAGCGTTAGCTATTTCCCTCTTAATTTCTATAAAGGCCTCTTTTCCTTTGCACTCCATTCAACCTTTGCTTCTTGCTTCAACATTCCATTTAAGGGTTTAACTATTTCTACAAATCTAGTGATAAAATTTCTGAAAAAGTTGATTTTTCCTAAGAATGACTTCATTTCCTTCTTACTGGCAAGTGGTTGGATCTTAAGTATTTCCTCCACTCATTCAGATTCAATAGCAATGCCCTTTTCTGAGATGACATGTCCTAGTAGTTTTCCTTCAATGAGTACAAAGATACACTTCTTTGGATTAAGTGAAATGTTTAATTCCCTACACCTTTGAAATACTTTGCACAAGTCTACAATATGATCTCCCTGTTTCTTTGAAAAGTCTATTAGATCATCCATATAAATAATAATGCACTTACCAATGATGTCCTTGAAGGAAATATCCATAGCCCTCTAGAAATTTTCTCCAAAATTGATTAGCCTAGAAGGCATTCTCCTGTAAGAAAAAGTGCCCCACTTTGTGGTGAAGGAAGTTTTGTGCTTGTCATTGTATTGCACCATGACCTGATTAACGTCATTTTGAGATCCATTAACAATCTATAGTGCTTCATCCAGGGATGGGATTGGATAGTTTTCCTTTTTTGATGCATGATTGAGATTTTTAAAATCAACACAAAGTTTGATTTCTCCATTCTTCTTTCTCTCGAGGACTAAATTAGCTAGCCAAGTTGAATTCCTAATGGGAAATATGATACAAGCATATAATAACTTTTGTGCCTCCTTTTGTATGATAGGATCCAATAGTGCATTAATGGCTCTTTGTATTTGTCTAAAAGGCTTAGCACTTGGCTTGATAGGGATGGTGTGTGTGATAATTGAAGTATCATATGTCTTCAGGTCCTCATAACTCCAAGATATTACATCCTAATATGTGTGCAATCCATCAATGATTCCTCTCTTTTCATCTGGAGTACATACCTTTCCAATAAAGACATTCCTAACATTATCTAGAGTTCCCATATTGTATGTATCACATTGAATACTAATGGGCTCCTTCTTGTCTTCTTGCTCCTAATCCTTTATTCTATCAAGATCAAAAATTCTTTCTAGTTGCACCATTCCTCTTGGAATAGTGTTTTCTTCATATTGATGATCCCCTTTAGGTCCATCTCTGCTTCTTGAGGCTTGGCTTCATCAATTATCTAAGAGGTAAACACATTAGAGCTTGTGATAAAATCCAAGATATGCTTATCATCTTTGAAAACCTAAAAATTAGTCACATTTTTGGGCACTGAAGGTAATGACTAAGCTCCATAGTGAAATTCCTCAAGCCCAAAAGTGATAGAGGTTGCAATGTACTGGTTGCTTGCGCTAGAGAGTCAACAATTTGATTCTTGTTGCAAGGTATTAGTTGGATGTTGAAAACATCAAATCCCTCAATAAGATCCCATACCCTATGTCTATAATTAGTCATCCTTCTATCATGACACAAGCACTATTTTCTCACTTGCTTAATCACTAATTCTGAGTTTCCAAACATTTGTAGAATCTTAACCTTCTTTCTTAATGACATAAGAAATCTATGAATCAAAGCCTCATATTTAGATACATTATTAGTAAAATGAAATTGGAGTCTATGAGTAGCAAAGAAGGTTTTACCTTTAGGGCTAATCATCTCAAATCCAACTCCAACACCTTGCTTGTATTTGTATCCATCAAATCCAAGTGTCCAATAGCTAGCAACTCTAGATCCTCTTGATTTATTTTTGATGTTGCTACTACTAGAAGGTTCTTCAGAAGGAACTAGGCCTTTTCGTTTGGGATCATCTTGAGAACTTTGTACATTAATCCTGGTAGTTGGGGTGAGATTGATGCACCTCTATATCTATTCTACTATTGTTTTGCATAGCCAACATTATGAACTCTACACCAGCTTGGAAGAAACAACTCTTTAAAATCCATGTCCCTACCCAAGTGGATCTGATCTTCTATGTATTTCTAGATGAATTCTTGAAATATATCCAATAGTCTAAATTGACCACCTTCCTAGTCATCAAATTCTACTAATTTAATCAATGCCCTCGTACTGCTAGATTCTGGTGTAAGCTTTACCAATGTGCTCTATAACATAAGAATTTCCTTCATATTTGATTCTAAAATAGGGGCTACCAATACATAATTCCTCATACTGAATTTTAATACCAATATCTCATTTGAAGTATTTTGATATTTAGTAATTACATACTTCATTCTAGGCTCTCTCAATCTTGATTTAATTTGGAACCCCTTTCTAGGGAAGCCACATGTGGGAATGATTGGTCGAAACATATCCATTTAGTGCCATAGTGAAATCTCTACCTAGAATTAGATAATAAGTATTAGGAATATTTGGTACTTGAATATTAATGACCTGTTGGATTCTAGGATCTAATGCAATCTAGATGGGAATCATATTTAGTTCTCCTACTACATTTTCTTTTGTCTTCTCTAGTTGAGTGACCTTTTGAGAGGTGATAGGAGTAATTCCTAAGGATCTACAGACATCAAAAGGCATCACATTCATGGAGGCCCCTGAATCTAATAGGAAATTATATAAATTATTTCCAAAAACACAAACAAAAATCAGAAACGAGGGGGTTTTTGTTCTGCCTTGAAATATAGTTGATTATTAGCCTGAGCAACTTTATTTTTATCCTTTTCTTTCCCTTTGTCCCTAGGTTTTGTTTGGACTTGACTTTGATATTTTGACACTTGGGAACTAGGGACTTTCCATGTTACCCCACTAACCATCCTATCTTGTGAGACTATATTAGCTTTGTAATCTCTTAAGAGTACATTTCTAATAGTAGGGACTCACAATAATTCAAATGCAAAAATAATTACCTTTAATTTCTTAAGTTCCTCAGCCACATATTCAGCTAGCTACTTTGTGCTCATATTAGTAGGGGCCTCTTTGAGATAATCTACCACCCTTTTTTTCTTATATCAACATTCTTCTCCTTTGATGAATCAACTTTTCCTTGCCCTCGCTTGGATATGTACTATTTGGGAACATGAGGATATGTCAGATTGTTACTAGCATTGGGATCAGGAGGTGTGGTGAAATTTTTTGGAGGGATGGAAGTAGTGAATAGACCTCCAACTTGTGGACCTCTGGTTGGCCTATTCCTCAAATCATACTTTCTGGTAGGTTATTGGAACATCTACAATTCCTCAATATCAATCTCTTCCTCATCCAAAGGGCCATTTTTATTTTTAGTACTTTCATCAAATAACTATGAAATATCATCTCCAATTACACACTTGATCTATCTCATCCTCTTGCTTACTTGACTCCTCTTTTGGCCCATTCTCTTCTCCTTTTGGGATAGGACCACGATTCACCACCAAGACCAGATAATCATAAGGATTTGATGGCACCAATTCTTGACCATTGGAGTTGTTTTCAACCTCATATTGGAAGATAGATGTGGTAATCTAGAACTCAAGGCAATCCAACTCAGAATGTTGATTTTTCTTGTGGAGCCTACACCATTCGGATAGAGTTTCCTTTGTTAAATACACACCACTTGAGGGTTTTTTATTGACTTGGAGGTTGATCCAATGGAGTAGGGACACCTCCATTGTTTGGCCTTGTGTTCCATGTGCTATTCTATCTAGGTGGTTGTATTCTTTCAAATCCTTGTCCAGCTGTCTGTCCTCTATCAAAATTCTGACCAAAAGATTTCCCCCTGTCAAAGCTTTGTCCATGCCCTTGTAAGGGCTCTCAATTCTCCCTATTATAATTGGATTGAATGTTCCTCTGAGCAACTTGGAGTTGACTATTTTGATTTCTTAAATATGTCACTTCCATGTTCAACTTCTTCACCTGCTCTGTCAACTCATCCAATCTCTCCTTGTTTGAATTACTATAAGGAAACTGATTCACATTGTTTTGAGGGTATGCTACCCCTAAGCTTAGGGACTTATTTAGTACTTTAGAGTTTTGCAAGTATGAAGGAAAAACAACCTGCTACTGTGGGTGAAGGGGTTGATTGACACTTTGTTGAGGATAACTAGTTATTGGTAGAACTTGATTCCTTGGAGGACCTGGATGCATGACTAATGGTAACTATGGTACCAGATTCATAATGGGTGTATAATTGGTTAGAGCCTGGTTGATTTCTTGTATCTATCTTGGGTGAGCAGTAGGCCCTAAGGATGGAAAAGTTCTAGAAAGATGTCTCATATCAATGTTGACCTTAACAACCTCTGTCTATGCATCAAGCAAGATATTTTTTAGGATTTGTTCTCCATTTAAGAAATTTGGTTGTAATAATATCAAGGGCTTCATAATATACTTCCAATGTAGTAGAATCATCTCAAGAATAAAGGGATTCCAACCTAGTATAGGCTTGATGAAACCTATTATTGAATGAAATTATAGGCTCATTAACTTCTCTCTTGACCTTGGTGAATTGTAGGTACAACTCATTAGCACTACTAAGGATCTTAAACTTCTACAAAAATGCATTTTCCAATTCAATCCAATTATGAATTGACCCAGTAGGAAAATGATAGTACCAATAAATTGCATCTTCTCCTAGAGAATAAGGGAAAAGTATACATGCAACATCCTTATGATTAATCCCCCTATCTGATGCAAGAGCATCCTTGGTTCCTAGTAATCTTGAATCAAGCAATTTTTTTGTTCTTTCAATTGTGTTCTTATTTTGTTCTTGCTCAGTTCATGTTTGTGGAATCTTCAAATTTTCTCACCAAACCGTAAGGATCTTTGTTTACATTATGGACATGTTCATTTTTATTTTTCCAATATTTGAGCATGATTGGATATTTTTTCAAAAAGTTATTGATTCTGGAGTTCATGACAGTTTCTTGAACCGGTGTCAGAATAGTTTCCAAGCATAATGGCTAATTTGATGATTTGTGGATCATCCTCGCGACATGTAGATCTCAACGATGTGATCTCAAATGTTCCATGGAGTTCCCCCAACCTTCACTATAGGTTCACACTTCATTCTATGCACCTGTTAATGAAGTAATTCAAATTTGAGGCTGAGCTATATATGTGCACGTTACATTTTATTTCCTTGGAGAATGTGATGATCTTTGGCTGACGTGGATGTTTCCAGAATCACAGAGATGATATAAATCTTGTAATTGATCATTAGGAGTGGTAGTAGTAGTAGTAGTAGTAGTAGTAGTTGATTGAGTATATAAAGATTGATTTGAATTGTAATATTTCAACTCGCATATAGGAGCATATTGGAATGTTCTAATTAGGGAATGTTATATTAGGCCTATGAGTTGAAGTTGTAAGCTTGGATGTTGTTGGTCAAATGTAATTGAGATTTATGTTAATGAGAATATTTGTATCTATATTTGCCTCCATATTCTATGTTACTTTTTTTTTTTACTCGTGATGCATGGTCTGGATTGTTCTCCTTAAGGACCCTCCTACTATGGCTGCATCAAATCAGTATCAGAGAAAGGTTCATTCCTTGTGTGATCATCAAAGTTTGTGAATTCTTGTTGAAGATTTGTTGTGGGGTGGCAAATTAAGGATTTGACTTGCAACTACATATGGCTTGTGTAAAGATGACGAGAAGAAGAAATATTAGAGGAAATGGAGCATGTGGAAATGTAGACCTAGCTTTAATGGAGATGTTGATAGGAATTACTCCCAAATTAGATGCAGTCAAAATACACTAGAGAAGAGGTCGATCAATTGATGATGTGAGTGATGAAGAAGTAGAAGTTCAGGAAAAAAGAGGAAGAGAAGAGAAACTTGGCCTAGATAATGGAGAAGAGAGGTTCATAAGAGCCCTAACCAGAGTGAATACAAAACCACATTTCAATCCACCAAATTATAATGGTATGTTAGATTCAAAAGAATTGCTTGATTGGATAAAAGAGATGGAAAATTACTTTTATTTTGAAGGTATCGTTGAAGATAAGAAGGTGAAATTTTCTTGTACAAAGTTGAAAGGACATGCATCCCTTTAGTGGGAAAATTTGTAAATAGATAGACAAAGAAGAGGAAAGGAGAAGATAAAATCATGGGATCAGATGGTGAATAAGTTGAAGACAAATTTTATTCCTACAGGGATTAGTTTGTTTTAGAAGTTACAAAATTTGAAGTAGAAGGAATTGAGTGTGATAGAGTATACTAAGGAGTTTTACAAGTTGAATATCAGATCTAGACACTTAGAAAATGTAGTGGAACAAGTAGCAAGATATGTGAATTGGTTGAGGCTATCTATACAAGATGAGATCAGTTTGATCTAGTTTCTGAATTTGGAAGAAGCATATCAATGTGCCCTAAAAGTTGAAGAGAAGTTGAATAAAAGACATGAGTAGAGACAGAGAGGAAGAGGTGGAAGATTTCAGAGGAATAATTTTTAGTGGAGGTGGAAGAGGACCTTTTGCAGATCAGAACAAAGATAAGGTAGTCAGTGAAAATGAGAATCCGTACCATAGAGGTGATGGGAACTCTTACAGAAGAGGAGGATATGGTGCTTACCGAAATGAAGGTTATAGAAAAGATGATAGAGGACAGGAGAAAAGAGTGTTCAGGGAAATTTTTTTAAGTGTGGTGGAGAAGGACATAGAGCATTTGAATGTAATCAAGGAGAGACAAGTAGAAAGATAGAGAACAATAGAAGGATAACATTTATTGAGGAATATCATGTCAGATCATCTAATAAACTAGAAGATGGAGAAGTATTGGTGAATAGAAGAGTATTGTGTCAAAGTGAGATGGAGAAGGAACCGTTGCAGAGAAAGAACTTGTCTTGAACCAGATGCAAGGTGAATGGTAAATGTTGCAAGGTGATTTTTGACATTAGAAGTTCTAAGAACCTAGTTTCTAAAGAAATGGTGACTAAACTAAAGTTGGAAAGGTTGAAACACTTGAAGACCTATTAGATTGCTTGGATTCAGGATTTGCATAAGATAGGAAATTACCATGATGAAGTTTTGTGTGATATTATGCCTATGGATGTATGCCATGTTTTGTTGGGAAGACCTTGGCAATATGATAGACATGTTATTCATGATGGAAATAAGAACATATATACCATTGTTGCTAATGGGATGCAACATAATTTGTTTCTATTGGAAGATGTTCCTACAATAGAGGTTTGTATGAGTACTAGAGTTTCTTTAGTTGATGGAAGGGAATTCCTAGATGGGTTGAGACATGAGTACATATGCTATGCCTTTAGAAGAACAATCAAAAGAGATAAAGGAATTGGTGATAGATTATGAAGAGATAATTTCAGACAATTTACTTGATGGATTACCACCTATGAGGAGTATTAGTCATTGTATGGATCTAATTCCTAGAGCTAGTTTTCCTAATAAAGCAACACATTGGATTACACCAATAGAATGAGGAGTTGAATAGACAAGAGAAAGAATTTTTGAGGAAGGGTTTGATCAAAGAAAGCTTAAGTCCATGTGCAGTACCTATTGTGTTAGCACCTAAGAAGGATGGAGAATGGAGAATGTGTATATATTCTAGAGCCATAAACAAGATCATGGTGAAGTATAGATTTCCTTTTCCCTAAATGAACGACATTATGGATTGTTTGAGTGGAGCTAGATACTTTACAAAGATAGATTTTAATAGTGTATATCATCAGATAAAAATGATAGAAGGGGATGAATGGAAGACAACATTCAAGACAAATGAAGGGTTATATGAGTGGTTGGTGATGCCTTTTGGGATGAAAAATGCACTGAGTACTTTCATGAGGCTGATGAATGAGGTATTGAAGAAATTCTTGGGTAAGTTTATGATTGTATATTTGGATGGCATCTTGATTTTTAGTAAGACTAGAGAAGAACTTTTGTTGCATATAAGACAAGTTCTATAGAGGTTGAGGGAAGAGAAATTGTTGATAAACATTAAGAAGTGTAGTTTCATGAAGGAAGAATTGGTATACCTAGGATTTGTGATATCTGTGGATGGATTGAAGATGGATCTTGAGAAGGTTAGAGAAATTTTTGAGTGGCCTACACTTGAAATAATTGGAGAGGTAAGATCATTTCATGGATTATCTAGTTTCTACCGAAAGTTCATTAGGAGTTTTAGTTCTATTTGTAGTCCTATGAAAAAAATAGTGTGAGGAGATAGGAAGGATATTGGATGGAAAACTATGGAAAATAGGAGTTTTGAGTTGTTAAAGAAGGTGACTGAGTAGCCTATGTTGGATTTACTAGATTTCAATAAGGTATTTCAAGTAGACTGTGATGCAAGTGGAAATGCAATTGGAGCACTGTTGAGTCAAAAAGGAAGACCTATAGCATATTTCAGTGAGAAATTGAATGATTCTAGGAGAAGATATTCAGTGTATGATCAAGAATTTTATGCCATAGTTCAAGCCTTGAAGAAGTGGAGACATTATTTATTTCCTAAGGAGTTTGAGTTGTATATATATCATCAAGAATTGCAATATTTGAATAGCCAAGGTAAGTTGAATCAAAGACACATGAGATGGGTGGAATTATTGTAGAGTTATACTTTTGTTTTGAAGCATAGGAGTGGAAATTCAAATAGAGTCACTGATACTTTAAGTAGGCAAAGGAATTTACTGATAGAGATGAGATTGGAGATTTTAGGTTTGGATGAATTGAAGAACTTGTATGAGGAAGACCCGGATTTTGCAGAACCTTGGAGATCTTGTAAGGAAATAGTTTTGGAGGATAGAAGTCAGTGGTTGGATTATTTCACTCAGAAGGGTATGTTGTTTAGAGGTAATTAGTTGCGTATACCCCATATTTATATGAGAGAAAACTTGGTAAGAGAAAAACACAATGGAGTATTAGCAGGACACTTTGGGATTGATAAGATAGTAGCATTGGTAAGTGAGAATTACTTTTGGCTAGATATTGCCAAGGATGTCAAGAAATTTGTGCAAAGTGGCAAAGTTTATCAAGTTACAAAAGGAAGTAGTCAAAACATTGGATTGTATAATCCTTTGATAGTTGTAGAGAGACCTTGGGAAGATATTAGCATGGATTTTATACTTGGTTTGTCGAAGACACAAAGAGGTAATGATTCTATATTTGTGGTGGTAGATAGATTTTCTAAAATGGCACATTTCACATCTTGTAAGAAGACAATGGATGTAGTACATGCAATAGACTTTTTTTTCATAGAAGTCATTAGATTGCATGGATTACCTAGGAGTATTGTTTCAAATAGAGATGTAATGTTTGTTGGTTACTTTTGGAGGACACTTTTGAAGAAGCTGAAGATAGATTTGAAGTTCAGTTCTTCTTTTCACCCATAGACTAATGGATAGAAAAAGGTAGTAAATAGGAGCTTATGGAATTTGCTAAGATATTTTGTTGGAGAGAAGACTAGAAGTTGGGATTTAGCCCTTGCACAAGTAGAGTTTTCTTACAATAATTCATTGAATAGGAGTACCAGAAAGACAAATTTTGAGATTGCTACTAGACTTCATCCTAAAGGTATATCAAAATTGAGAGACATCAATATGGAAGGTAAAAGGAGTGCAAAAGCAAAAGAATTTGTAGAACACATGAAGAATTTGCATACTCAAGTGAAACAACAATTGGAATACGTGAACCAAAAGTATAAGGAGAAAACAAATGAAAAGAGGAGACATAAGGATTTTGAAGTTGGAGATGAAGTGATGGTATATTTGAGAAAGGAGAGATTTATAGTTGGCACATACAATAAGCTGAAGATGAGAAAATTTGGACCTTGTAAAATCTTGAAGAAATTAGATTTAGGAACTGCATACGAAGTGGAGCTACCAGAAGGCATGGGTATATCGCCTATATTCAACATTGTAGATCTATATCAGTACCATGAAGCGGAGTTTAGTAAAGATAGTGAAGAAAAATTGGGGAATCAATTTCCTAAACAAAAATCAGATGAGATTGAAGAGATTTTGGATGTCAAAGATGGGAGAAAGACTTGAGGAAGACAATACTAAGAATATCTTGTGAAGTGGAAAGACAAACCAATGAAGGATTCTTCTTGGATTTCTTATGTAGAGGTAGACCATATTTGTTTCCTTTTAGCCCTGTAAAAGTGAGGGACTCACTTTTCATTAACCTCGGATGTCTGATGTAGAAGCATCATTAGTTCCTAGCAATCTTGCATCAACCATTTTTTTCTTTCAATTTTGTTCTTATTTTCTTCTTGCTCAGTTCATGTTGGTGGAATCATCATATTTTATCACTAGACACTATAGATCTTTGTGTAAATCATGGAAATGTTCATTTTTCTTATTCCAAGATTTGAGCATGATTGGATCTTTTTCTGGAAAGTTTTTGATTCCATATTTCATGATAGTTTCTTGAACCGGCACTAGAATTGTTTCCAAGCCTAACGGCTAATTTCATCATTCATGGATCATCCTCGTGACTTGTGGATATCAACAGTGTGATATTAAAAGTTTTTTGGATTTCCCCCAACTTTCAATATAGGGCCACACTTCATTCTATGCACCCGTTGATGAAGTAATTCAAATTTGAGGCCGACCTATTCATGTGCACATTACATTTTCTTTCCTTGGAGAATGTGATGATCTTTAGCTGACATGGATGTTTCTACAATCATGGATATGATATAAAGCTTGTAATCGATCATTAGGAGTGGTAGTAGTAGTAGTAGTTGATTGAGTGGATAAGATTGATTTGAATTGTAAGATTTCAACTCGCATATTGGAGCATATTGGAATGTTGTAATTAGGACATGTTATATTAGGCCTGTGAGCCAAATTTATAAGCCTAGATGTTGTCAGACGATTGTAATTGAGATTTATGTTAATGAGAATATTTATATCTACATTTTCCTCCATATTATGTGTTGCTTTCATTATGTTACTTGTGTTGCATGGTTTGATTGTTCTCCTTGAGGACCCTCCTACTATGGCTATGTCACTATCCCTAAGAGAAGCCTGGAAGATTCTAATGTGCTCTTTTTAAGTTCTATTGGGATCATTGATGTGAAAATTGGAGCATAAATGATTAGGTATATTTGGCATAACATTGTAGTTGTTGAAGGATAAGGGAGATGGGTCATTTTCTAAAAATTCCATTGGTGGTGGTGGAGGTGGTAAAGGTTGATTAATGATTGGTTGGGGTTGTGGAATGTGAATAGCTTCATAATTAGATGAATATGGACTTCATGAATGTGAGGATGATGGAGATGATGGAAGTGGTGGAGAAAATGATGACTCTCCCCTTCTTTTGGTACTCCTCGACCTAGTAGGAGCTTGCAATTCTTGGAATTCTTCCTTTCCTAGTGTTGATCTAGTTCTTCTTCAAAACCTTTCAGGAGAAATGACAAATAGAAAATGATTCAACTTGCTTATTCAATCCCCCCTAGTGCCAATATTTTGATGGTGTTTTCTACACAACAACTGAGACTAAATACAAGTATCTTATCTCTATTCAAAGGTAAATCTCTATTAGCAAGCCTCTAGAGATAACCCCAAGGTCTCTAATGTCAGGTCTTTACAATGTAACAAACAACCCAGTGATGATGTGAAAATTTTGGTAATCACAAAGGGACCTAACAAAACAAATGTTGTAACTTTTAAACTTATCAGATCTTGCAATGTAATGATACTTGAAATCCTAGATCTAACTCATATCTTAAAAGAAATGATAAAATATAAGGTTTTAGAGAGATCCTAAGATGAAAATGATTCCTGAGACCAATAATGTAAATGATAAAATACTCAAAGTGGACCAATCCCTCAAAACCAATTCCTTTTTAACCCTAATTTAATCTGCAATATCATAGAAATAGTGCAATCTTCTAAGGAATCAAACATTTTTAGATCATGAAGCATCCACCCAAATCAACCATATTTTTTAATTGAAATGAATACATACCCACAATTGAACTTAGCACACAAATTTAGGGCCTGAGCTAACTTTACACAACTTACAATCAACAAGTTGCTAAAAGTATGGACCAAGCATTGCTCAAAAACTTCAAATATTAAATAATAAACACCATCACATCACATATAACTCTAAATATAGCATATATCTAATGATATCAAAGCAATATTAAAGAGATTGAATAACAAGATCAAAGAAGGATGCAATAACATAAGAAAAAGAACCAAAAAATAATGTCTTTACTTCTTTTAAATCACCCAATGTTGCAACAATTCCAGTATTTAGTGTAAAAAAACTCTCTTAGAAAATACTAACTCCTAACTTAGCTCTAGCTCTTGTAACTATCACTTAACCTTTTTAACCCCTACAAATGAGACAATATCCTCAATTTATAGAAATCCCTCCACTAGGTCAGCCCAAATTAGGGTTTACATCAAAAGGTTGACAAAGTTAGGTCGAGCTAGAAAGTTCCAATAAAATAAAATTTGCATTTAATGCTTGTGGCTTTATCTAGGTCGACATGGATTCTTTCAAAAATATCCTCTTAGTGACACAAAATTTGAAGTCATCCATTTGGTTGGCTGAAAGTCACATGCTTGGCACAAAAATCTATGTGGCTACAAGCTGGTGAATTTCTCTATCCTTGTTAGCTTCTAATTTATTGGATAATTCCTTAAACTTCCCCAATACTTCCTTCATATCTTCTAAATTTAAAAATGGAATAAATTTAATTCTTTTCTTATGATTTTCAAATTCCTCCAAATATTGGGGCATTACCTTATTCAATAAAATTTGCAACTCATGGTACATATCCAATTTCAAAATATAGATTGATACATATTGAAATTTTCTTTTGCATTTGGAGCACCATCAGAATGAGCATATATCTCATCCCACCAGTCCTACAATTTTCCAACATTCATATTCTTTTGGCCATACTTCTCCCTTCCAGTCATTATTTCTAAGAAACTAATGCAACCCTCATGTATCTCCTTCACCTTCCCTTGTATTTTCATTATTTTCTTTATAACCTTGGATAGGAGCTCCTTTCTATAATTCCAAACCTCAATCCATTCCTTTACCTTATCAACTTCATCTTGGGAAAGGATGTCCAATTTGTCTAGCTCATTCTTAGGCATCTACAAAATTTCATTGTTAGTTATTTCATTAATATTCTTGCAATCTATAACAACCTGTGAGATATGTTCTAGAAGATAAGAAGCATTGGTGTATATCTTTAGAATATACTCAATTGCTTCATCCCCTCTGCTACTGATATATTGCAACCAACTATGAGTACAATGCACAAAAGACTTTAATCTTTCAATTTTACCACTTCCTTGGGAAATAATCCTTCTGGAATGACTCCCTCACTTCCCATTTTCCGTAGAGGCTTCATTAAATGTTGCACATATTTATACACATCATTCAATTACTTTTGCAATATTTCCTTTTCCTTTGATTCCTTATCTAATCTCCTTAAAATTTCTTGAGAGGTCTCCTAAAACTCTTATTTTTCTTGTTCTTTGGTTGTGGGCCCTAGGTTGATCATTTGTACCTTGTACTTAGAAGACCTGATCATATCCTTGAACTTATCTGATGGAGGGACAACAACATGGATAACCCTTTTATTAAGCTCATCCTTGGCAATCCTAGAAATTATCTTGGCCCTTTTTCTTTGCTTTGGTTGCCCCCATTGTTCAAGCAATTTATCCCAACTCAGAGTCTCTTCCTGCATAATAATTGGCTTCTTCCTAAGCCTCCTTTCTAACCACTCTAGTGCTTAAGATGATTCAATTTCCATCTCCTTGTTGGGATAATCAACCACATTTATTTCAACATCCTATGCAACTTCTGGTTTATTTTTTTGTCCTTCCTTGTCCTGATTGGGACTATTAGCAACACCTTCTCTACTATCTTCTTCCTCAAGATTACTTTGTGGCTCATCAACTATTACCTTATCAGGAGACCTTTATATTTTTCCTTGAATAACGTCTAATTCTATGTTCTTTTTCTCTGCACCATAGGTGGTTTTCCTTATTTCTTGAACAAACTTTCTGCACTCCATTATCAGGAGTAGAAATATTGTCATCCTCTTCATTCAACTACTCAGGGTTATTAAATATATTTCCTTGCTTCAAAAGTGCCTCCTCAGAAATTTATACATCTTGATGTGAAGAGGGTGGATAAGGAATGGGAGAATTATTTCTTGGAGCTACTCTCTTTTCTATATCATCCATAAGTTCCTCTTCATCTTGTAGCTCCTCTTCTACTATCTACACTTCTTTTGTTGGAGTAACCTTTTGTTTAGCAGAATTTATCCTAACATAAATTTGGGGATTTTCCCTTGAACTCTCCAAATCCACTTCCTTTGCAGTAGAGGGAGCATTTTTTGCTGCCTCATTCTTTCTATCTTTTGTAGCCTTCTACCTCTCAGGGAGTAATATCCTTTTCCTCACTAGTTGTGAGGTCTCTCCTTCTTCAACATTGGTGTTTTCCTAAGGAACCTTCTTAAATTTAGGAGCTGGATTTTCTCCCTACCTTACTTGCACCTAGCTCCTAGTTCTTCTTTTAATGGATACTCTTTCCTCACAAGCCTCTTCATAATGGGGCTCCCTACTTCTTCATCATAAGACTCAAAGTCTCCCATTAAATCATAGGTGATCTTGACACCTTAAGCCTCCCACTCTAATACATGATGCTTAACCCACAATTTGGAATACTTCCTAAGAGGCTCAGTAATTTGATTCAAATAAGTTATTTCCTCCTTAGAGAAATTAATTAGAGGAAATTTCTTGTTTCTATAAGGTTCATTGTCATGATGTTGAAGAAGATCTGCATCATTATCTTCCACCTAATCAGACACTTCCACAACTCTATATAGTCTAATTAACTTTAAAGGTTTCCCTGAGAATCTTCTTCTGATGACTTCCCATTCATCTCAACAATTGGCCCAACATAACTCAATGTGGTCTTTGTGCCTGAAAGTCCTATTAGCTTGCTTCATGGACTTTCCATAAGGATCAAAATTACTTCTATCAGTGTGGGAGTACAAGTCAAATTGGGTTATCTCATTTTCAGAATGTTGGGCACTATGAATAGAAGGGAAAGCCTCCAATGCTCCTATCCTCAATGCGAACTCTTATCCCAATCCTTTATTCTTTATGTTTCCTTGCTGTAGGATTTATTCAAAACCAACCATCTATTTTTTCAATTCTAATAGGATGAGCTTGTTGGTAGGATTCTGAGGTAGTCTAGGAGGAACAAATGGTGATCCTTGCACCCGAGTGTATGTGAACCTTTTGAATTGAATAAACCATTGGCCATATTTCTTTACTAAACCCATAGCATCTATAGAGATGCTCATATGAAGGGAATCTTGCAACAATCTGAGAATATACATGAAGAAAGCATCATTGGCCCTCCTATAGTTAGATGTTTTATACTGCAATTGGGGATAAAATCCTATATCATATCCTACTCTAGAACTCCTTTGCAAATTAGACCCTTGTACTTGGTCTTGTGTTCCAACATATATACTAAATATGAAGTCATGGTAAACTTGTTAGTCTCTTACATACTCCTTATTTGGGCATCTATATTATTGCTAATGATTCTTTCCCAATGATAATGCTTGTTTTCTATAATCTGTGTAATGGGATGGAACATCCAAGGTTGAAATATATGTGCTTCCTCCACTACCATTACACTGCCCAAGAGAGTTATGATATTGTTGTATTCCAGCTTGAAATCAGCTCTATATAGTTACTTGGGAAATTTTGAATAGTGTGGCTTTGGCTTCAATGTCCATGCATTGTTCGTTATCTCTAGGGCTCTGTTGAGGTCTTCCTCATAGAATTTAGTAGCTTCCCCAATTTTGATCTCTTCAATAAGCTTTTGATGGAGGTGATATTAAAGACCTCTGCAATTGATTCTTTAGTCAAATTTTCCATGACTCTGCCTTAAGCCCCAATTATGATTCTTGTCCTCGAGTCATAATCCTTTGTACACTCTAAGACTAGCTCCAGACATAGTTGTGTGGGTGCCAATATGGTGTGAGTGATATTTCAAGCTAACTTGGTTGGTGCTTTTCCTAACATCCTCTAATGGACATCATCATAGTCAATATGGCTCATATTGGTATCTGTAATCCTTGACCATGTAGAAGCAACCATTGTCTCTTTCAAATTCCTTTGAATTCATACTTCATCCTTTCTTTTCTCTTTCTAACTTCCTCTTGTGGTAGAGAAGCTCTAGTTTTCATGGTTTTGTTGGGACTTTCCTTTGCCTACATCTGTTTGAGCAAAGGTACAATAATCAGAAGGAAGCACAATCAACATAACATATCCTAATAAGCAATGTAATTGATTCAAGGTAAACCACTCACAATACCATTAAACAATACTTGAAACTCTTTTAACTAAATAATTACCCCTAAAATGATCATTTTTCATCATTGAAGCACATATAATCATCAAAAGTAATCATCATGATCATGGATTAACCTTTTATTCAATTTGAAGCCAAAACAAAAAAACTCAAAAAATCTAGGCCTGCTTGGATTTTTTGACAGAATTAGGTTTCTGATAATCTAAGTGAGCTAAGATTTACCAAACTAAGCCACTTGATGGTAAAAAAATTACTTTTGGCTCATGAATAAATACCACCGAGACCTCAAGCATTAAATCATCAAGGTACAAGGTCTTTCATCAAGCATTCAAATCAACATGAACTTAAATGTACGCATCAAGAGCAAAGTCTATAAGAAGTTTAGAGATTTCACCACATCTTGGATTATCTAGACAAACTATTATTTGGGAAATTCAAGGTAGCAAGGAATTACTAAATGAAGGTCAAGACCAAGATTTTATAAGTGTAAACATGTCAAGGTTTAGGTTTTATGAAGTTTCAGTCAATCTAGGGAACCTAGGATTATCTGAGCAGATTAAGGCTTGAGTAATTTGAGCTAGCTCGTATTTTTTGAGCTTTCTCCAAGGTGATAAAAAATGGTAAGTGTCAAGAACATTTGCCTCAAAATAATGGAAATCACAAACTCACATCGAAAGATTGATCAATCACCTTGTTTCATGGCATCATTTGAATGTTGTGCACAATGTTTTAATTCATTTAGATCTAGACCTCTGCATTCAAGACTCATGGGAAGGGGACCTTCGAACTAGGGTTTGAATTGAATTAGAAATTGAGGAAGGACACACTCACTCTTGATCCAATACTCTAAAGCTCAAGGAGGAAACCCTAAGATGCATTCACCAAATTGAGGCATTCAAACAAAAAACCCTCACATGCTTAATCAGTGTGCCTTAGTAGACTTGACAAGCAACGATGAAACATGGAACGAACTCCCATGACCAAAAAATTCATTGACCTCATTCATAACACATGGATTCAACAATGAAACTCAAAACTAAATTTAGGCCAATGGAGGAAAATGAAAACCATACCTTAAAATGTGAAAACCAGAGAAGATACTAAATAATTCAATGAGGAAGCAAGAAAATCCATCAACAATCACTTCCTAGTGAATGAAATCTCTCAACAAACCTCGGTTCAATCACCTAAAGGAGAGTACTTTGTCACTTTTGAGCTTGTTTAAACACAAATGATCAAAATGGAGAGCCAAACTTGAATATAATGTCATTTGAATGCAATAAATGACCATAATAAATGCAAAATGGGACATTCAAAATTTTGGAAATGTGAAGCAGGCATAGATTTCAGATAATCCGAGGTACCTCAAATTATCCGACTAGAATAAGGTTCAAATAATATGAGCTTACTCAAATTTTTTGAACTTCCTCCTCAGCCAAATTTTTCCATATTTTCAAGTTTTTAATCAAGGGTCAATTCCTAAGAGCTAGACAATGACTTAAAGTTGCAAAAAGACATTTCAAATGCAAGTTCATCACTAAGCACTTGGGTGAATCATGACTTAGACCAAGTGACTGATCCCTTAAAGGGATGAGTCAGGACCCTATGAAAACAAAATTATAAAGAAAAGCAAGAAAAGAGGGTCCCTACTTTCAATGGGGTGTGTGTGAAAAACATTCACAATAGGTAGAAACCAAGCAAAGACAAAGGTGGCTTGGGAATGGAAGGAGGTGAAAAATCTAAGGATAATCAGAAGAATCATAATAAAGGAAAGTGGAAAGGAAATTCAAGGAACTTTTCTAGAAGACTACGTATCAGACAACCAAATGCTCAAAGGTTCCCATCCTTCAATGGTGTCTATTTTTCATGTAATAAATTTGGTTATAGGGTAACCGAGTATAAGAGTAGGATGAATCAATTTCCTAGTTCCTTCTTTGGACAATTTTTTGTATGCAATAAAGTTGGACATAGAGCTAGTGAATGTAGAACTCAAATGGTGAATTGGTCTAATGGAGGAAGAATGAATCAGTGCTTTAATAGTTACTGCTATAAATGTAACAAATTTGGATACAAAGATAATCATTGTAGGTCAAGGGTCAATGGAGGACAAACTAATTAGAAAAATGTTGTCAGCTACAATTGCAACATACTAGCACATATCTCAAGAGTTTGTAGAAGTAAAAAGGGAAATCAGTCTACACTAGTAGAAAATAATGAGCTAGTGAAGAAAGTTGACAAGAATTAGGTTAAGAAAAAAATGAATAAGATTTGGAGGAAGAAATAATAGCCTAAAATGACAGATGTGTTTGTGCTCTCATCTAGTACAAATAATTCCTCCGAGAATTGGACCTAGTAGGGTCTTAGGGGGAGCTTTAATATAATTTTTTTTGAACCTCCTTGATATTTGTCATGTCAGCATTTAGCATGAGGATATGTTGTAAGGAATGAATGGTCAAAGGTTATGCAAGTGGAACTGGAAGAAAAAGTGAAGGAATGGTCATTTGTGGAGAAAATTAGGGTTTTTCTATGCTGAGAAGAAGATTTTTTAGTAGCTTTTTGAAATCTACCACATTTAATGTGAATTAGGGTAGATCATTGTTTTATAAGTTGAATGTGTAGGAATTTTAATCACTCGTGTGTTTGAAGAAATTGAAGTGCATTTTGGAGCATTCTTGAGGTGATTTGGAGTTCGAGTCATGTAAACCCTAGTTCTAGTTCTTCAAGAAGAAAAAGGTATTCTACTTTTCTATGTAAATTGTGGGTTTGTGTGAATCATCTTTTTCAATTGTTTGATCTCAAAATTGTGAAGAATGGAAACCCCTATAGTTGTTAAAGTGTTGAAAATAATTAGACCATCATATAGGAAATATTCAATGAAGGTTTCTGAAGACAACCCTATGGATGCCTTCTCATCGTTCCCTCACAGGGTTATGCTGACCAAGGATGCAAGAATGTTCATTTGAGTAAATACTGAAGAATTCAATCATAGTAAATTGATAGATATTTGGCATAATGAGCTAATTGGAGACAATTTCTTGGTGAAACTTGAATATTTAAATATTGTTGCAAAGAAATTGGATAGATGGAACTACTTTCCTAATTTCAGTTCCACAATTGATGATAAATATATAAAACTAGTTCTTAGTAGAATACATGATAAATTCTTGTGGACTAATTAAACCCATCTGATAACTAAGGAAGTAATTAAGGTTGTTACCAAAATCCATGATACCAAACTATTACACGTGCTAAAAGCTGTGAAGAATGAAGTGGTGATGGAACTCATCACTGCCACATATGACAAGAGATCTCTTACAATGAAGTATATCACTAATACTTCTATGAAGTATGTAGCTATAATGATCAGTCACAAAAATTACTTCACCAACAAAGAGAACTATATTTCTACACAATTATTTATACTAGTTTCGATATGGTAGTTAATGGTACAGACTATGATTTGTGTGAAATTATCCATCAATAGTTGCTTCAGAACTTAAGAATGACCAAAGAATGAAAGTATGCATTTAAAATTCGCTCCTTGATTATGTGTCTATTGTTCTATTTTTTGAAGAGACTTCCTTGAAGGGATTATATGGTGTTTTGGGATACATCGAGACCAATGGCACATAAAATCTTTGATCACTTACATAGTTTGGGTTATTTCAAGAAAAATGATAATTCTCTAATAGATTTTTTTGCTATATTCAAGAGCAACATGAATGAGAGAGAAAGGATTCTGAGGAAATTTGTTGAGAAATATAAAAATGATATCCTATTTCATGTCTCTTTTGATGAATGTATGATTGAAGCTATTCAACCCTAGACCATATGGATTCAACCTTTGGGTTATGAAATTACAGAAAATGAAGCCAAAGGCTATGTATAGATGTTGCTGAAAAGTCGAAAAGATGGAAAAGAAGCTAGAATCGACACTTATGCTAAAAAATATATTGAGGTTCACTTGGAGCACAAGAAGCCAATAACAAGAAAGAATGTGGAAAAGAAGCTTAGAGAAGCTAGTTACACGTATGAGGAGATTACACTAGGAAGGGCTAAGAGAGAAAAAAATGGAGGGAGAATCATCAAGACTTGACAAGATTTGGTAGGATTGTTCCTTCTAAACCCTCTATAGCCCCTGCAATAAAAATTGAACCCAGTGTTCCTAATAAAGGTAAAGGCTTGACTTCTTCTGGATCTATTATAAGATCTAAGAAGAGGAAAGAAACTCCTCTGGTGGTACTTGGGAAGAGAGAAAAGAAGCAAAATGCTACAAGGGAGAAAAAAATTAGTGTCACTAATGATCAAGAAGAAGAGGAGGAGGACCCTGAAGCAAAATTGGTAAGGAAGAGGAAGCTTATCCTTTGGTTAAGGTGCTTCTCAGGAAGCTAGTATTGGTTCTAAAATATTGTATATTGTGTCATCTTATGACAAAGATGAAGATGAAAAGGGTAAAGAAGAAAAAGAAAAAGAGAAAGAAGAAGAAGAAGAAGATAAAGTGGAAGAAGAAAAGAAGGAAGAAGAATAAGATAAGGAAGAGGAAGAAGAGAAAAATGAGGACTCTGTTGGAAAGAATGAAATAAATCAAAGGAAGTTCATAGAATCTCATAGATCTCCTAGAGAATCCTCCTCTAGTGATGATGTCCTGAAAGGATTGCTATCCAAACAAATCAAATTACAGTTGGTGCTTCCTCCAAAAATTTTACAACTTCCTATGATTCAAGGCAGTGTGGATCTAGATAAAATTTCTCTTGTTCATAAGTTGGTATTGGGAAATGCATTGTATGCATCTGGTAGAAGAGAGATTTTGGAGACACACTAGAAAGGGACAAAAATGATTGAAGATGCTCTTAAGGCATTGCAGGAGACAACACCTAGTAGTTTAATTGATACATCTCTTTAGTAGAAAATATTAGATTGTTGTTGGAATCCTTTAAGGAGTATGCCTTCGGACTTGGTGAGAAGAAAAAAAGAAAGTGGAGGAGAAGATGGAAAAGAAAAATTTGTTGGTTCTGCATGATAAGTGTTCTTTGGTAGACACAAATTTTGAGAAAAATATAGAAGTTGTGCAAATTTTTGAGTCTGAAGCAAATGCTTTCTTTGCTTATTGCTTGAAGTGGCTGGATGCCACTCAAAGTATTAAAAATATTATGTACTCCATCGAGTCTCAATTGACTACTATCTTTGGTACCTAAAAGGAATCTAAGGATAGAGATAGATCAATCTAGAAAATTTTACAAAAGCAAAAGGAAGAGATCATCAGAAAATTTTGTTAGTTAGGTGACCTTGTGAGAATGGAGTACACCTCAGTTTCCAATGTTTTTGCAAGTGTAGAAAGCCTTGAGAAGATAAAATTTGACTCCTGGTACTCTAGGTGATGCAAAGGAAGGTTTGATGGATTTGGAATCCCTAAATAGGATGTTGATTTCTACAAAGAAGAGTTGGGAGAATGGTAAATATGTGTGGCAAGGTATTCTTAAGGAGCTTCAAGGCTCACCATCCTCTAGTTAATTTTTTTTTTCTTCTTTTCATATTTCTTTTTGGGCCACCCTTTGTCCTTGATGTCAAAGGGGAAGTGAAAAATGATAGAGGAAGAGTATGTTGGTGATAGGGGGAGAAGTGTTGTACATAAGAGGTCTTGTAAATTTTGGAACATGTTGCCATCAATGAAAAATAGAGAGATTATTGGAATAATGAAGAAGAAAGTCTCTTATTTTTTGTTTTTATTTTTCATTGATGTCACCATGTTATATGAGTTGCAACTGCAATATTAAGTCTTAATTTGATTTCGGTATTCTGGACTAGTTTGTGAACTAGTATGTAGTTATCATCCTCTGGTATTTTGGTCCATAATCCTTTGATGTTGATTATTGTTGCTTGTCATTTTTGGAAATGGTTTATGGATGTTGGAAGCACATATATTCAAAATCTCACATATTTAGATGTTGATATGGTGTATCGACATTGCTCTATTATTGCATTTTTTGCTAGTTGGTCTATCCTTGGCCAACCTAATGGATAGATGGTGTTATAGTAAATTAATTTTGTTATGTAGATGTATGTGTGACCTATCTAAGGTCCATGTCAACATGATGTAGCATGTTGAGCATTTGAATTGTATTTGGAGAGTTTTTGTTAATGCTTGAAGCCAAAGTTGGTATTTTTAGTGAATAAGGGTTGCAACTAATTAGGCCAACCTAATTGATGCTTGTAGATGTATCAGCTATATATATTGGATAGTTTTGATATTGTACATGATGAAGTTGATGATGATGTGAATGTGAAGAAGTTTAAAAATGATAAAGTGTGTTAAGTCAATTTATTGAACTTCAAAGGAACTAATTCAACACTTGTCAGTGTACATTATTAGTTCATTTTATAGTTGTAAGGAATTTTTTCATTATAATTTTGTAGGTAGTGAGCCTCTCATTTTAGACAGTGAGTCCTAGTAGTGAGCCACCCCTTTTGTAATATTTTATAACTAGTTATACTATATTGTGAACTAACACTCATCGTGGTTTTTCGCATTTTGGGTTTTCCACATAAAAATCTTGGAGTTCATGTGATGTGTGATTTCATGTTTTGTTAATGCTCTTGCTTATCATTATTTTTATATGCATTAGAGTAATTGGAGGGTGTTTGTTCAATAAGTTTAAGAAGATACCGACTCACCCCCTCTTAGTATCCTAGATATTCAACTTATAGGTCACATTAAGAAGATGTAGAAATTGAGATCTAAAGAGAAGCAAGTGAAAGCCTTGGAGCTTAGGATCCAGTTCGAAGTTAGCAGAAATTTAGAACAAGACTCATACACGATCTTCAGAATCTTAGTCCTGCTAGGCATAATTTTCAGAGACTTTTTGAGATCTGAATACTTTGTAGTGGCCCTAGAAAAGAAGTGGTTCTAATATGCCATTCTAGGAATCTTAGTCCTCCCTGGGATTTCTGAACAACTTCTTTGCATTTTTGGTATCCTCATAACATCTCTAGACTTCCCAAGTGCACATCTCCTATCTCCCTATTGCATATTTTCATTATTATTATCTCTCATTTATCTTGTTGGATATTGTGGTTGTATTGCTGATATGTGGTTTACATTGATGTAAACACTATTAGCATTTATACATTTAAAGTTGTATATGTTGAGGATATTAACAAAATTGTAAAGAAATGAGTTGCAAAGTGAAGTTTAGTATATTAGTATGTTCTATACATTGTTGATATGAGGTTGTGGACTAAAGGGTTTGTTACTGAGTGTCTCTAGTTTATCCATGTGAATATTCGATCAAGTTATGAAGATTTTCATTCTGACAGTTTTTCTATTTCTTCAGTTGGTGTTCCTAATTGAAGATGAGGCTATTTCAATTAGTTCAATTGTTGTGGATGCTTATCTATTGGTTTTTATTTCTTATGGATGTTTCTAGTTCATGCTCTATCTTTGTTTCAGGTCCGCATTGATCGTTGTGCACATGGTTGGAAATTTTCTCTTGTGTGTTCATATTTTTCTTGTTCTTTGCCAACATGGTATTGAAGCATGTTGTGGATCTTAGAAGAGTAATTAGTTGAAGTGTTTACATGTTGGAGATGTTTATTGGGGTCCTCACTAAGTTGTGACCAACCTTGGATGATTCACATTGTTAATAATAAATGTTTTGGACTGATAGTTATATTTGTTTTGTTATTTCTTTGTGGTTGACATGTAGAGATTAAATTTCTTGTTGTTGATATAAAAGAGTGATCGTTTATTCAAATTCAAGTGTGTGAATGCCTGCTAGTGGATTCTGAGTGTGTGTGTATGTGCGAACATCATTCAAAGGTAGAGAAATGTGTGAAGAATTGTGTAGAAGAGTGTTTATGTGCTTGACTGGAATAGTAGTCAGCCATCAACAGATGTTATTTTCTCAGTTCAAAATCTAGATGGTTGTAATCTAAATCTCACTGTAAGACAGCGTGTCTACCTTTGCAATTGAGAAGTGAGCTCTAGGTAGTGTGCCTGAATTCATGTGCATTCCCCATATTTCATTTTTTTTATACTTTTAACATGGTATAATCTTGTGTACTAACCTCAACCATTGTTTTTCCCCTAATAGGGTTTCCACATAAAAAATATTGGTGTTATGTGTGTTTCTGATGTGTTGATGATTTATGCTTTCATGATAAATTATTAGATCTAAGAATACGGTTAATAAGTTGAATAATTTTTTAATTTCTATGACAACTAATTCACCCCCCTCTTAGTTGTCTTCCCTTGTATTTATAATAATTGGTTTAAGAGTAGGATCCTTGGAAGAAGTTTAGAAGCTTAAGGTGATTTGAGATGGCAAGTTACGAGAAGGATAGTCTAATATTTGATGGAAAAAATCATTCTTTGTGGAAGACTCGAATGGAGTGCCATTTGAGATGTATTAGTGAACCCTATTGGAGCATTACAAGCAATATGTATATTATTCCACAGAATAGTCCTACTACTTCTAATATTAGAGATGCTAAGTATAATATTTGGGCTAAGGAAGGTTTGCTGAGTGCTTTGAGTAATTCTGAGATGAAAAGTGTTATGGATCTTAAGAATGATCATAAGATATGGAAAAAGTTGGAAACCTTGGATGAAGGTGATGCTAATGTGAAGATTGCTGAGTTGCAAAGTTTGAAAGGGAAATATGAAAGGTTGGGAATGGGTGTTGATGAGAACATTAGTACTTTCATGTAAAGAGTGAATGAACTTGTGTGTAGTATTAGATGTGCTAGTGGAAAGATGGACGAATCTGATATTGTTGCTAAAGTGCTTAGATCCCTACATGATTCTTACAAAGTCAAAAATAGTGCTATTGAAGAGCTCTGGACTGTAACAAACATAACCAGAGATACATTTGTTGATAAGCTAATTTCTTTTTAGTTGATAAAATTGGGTGATGCCCTTCCTAAGGTTGAATCTACATTTAAGGCTACTACTCTGAAAGAGATAGATAGAGATATGATCTAGGTGAGAGTTCATCTAGAAAGAAATTCAAGTTTGAGGATGAAATCATACAAATTGAAGAAGAAGAAAGAGAGATGGAAGAACTAGAAGCACTTATTTTCAAAAGAGTACCGAGAGGAAAAGGTAAGTATGAAGGAAAATTGCCTCTTAAATGTTTTTCTTGCAATAAGATAGGTCATTTTTCATTAAGGTGTCTAGAAAGAGCTCCTAAACCAAGATATAACAAGCTTAGATTTCAAAAGAAGTGTTACTATGTTGTTGATGAAGGTGTGACAGATGATGAATCCAATAAAGGAAATAGAAGTGATGAATGGGTATTTATTGCTATCAAGGAAAATAGTCATGTATCTATTGAATTTTCTGGTTGTACTAATGTGGAGAAAGCCCTAGCTACTCGAGTTGAAGAGAAAGATGAATGGATAATTGATAGTGGATGTTCACATCATATGACAGGAGACAAAAGTAAGTTTGTAAGCTTGGAAAAGTATGATTGGCGGTGTTGTGAGATTTGGTGATAATATAGCTACTGTGATCGACAGAAGAGGATGCATTTCTCGTGATGGTAAGAATAATATTGATGATGTTATGTATGTGGAAGGCTTGAAGCATAATCTTTTGAGTGTTGGTCAAATGGTTGATAAGGGATATAATCTTTAGTTCAAGGATGGAAAGTGTAGAATATTGAGTTTTGGAAATGAAATTGCATTAGGTACAAAGAAAAAAGGTAATATCTTTCACTTAATTGTTGCTAGTAAAAGTTATTTGATTGCTCAAGTTGATGAAGTTTTTTTACGGAATAGGAGGTTGTGACATGTTAACTTTGATAATATTTTCAAGATAATTTGTACTAAGGTCATGAGAGATCTACCTAAGTTGGTGAAACCTACTAATGCAATATGCAAGGAATGTCAATTGAGAAAGAAAACTAGGATTTCATTTCAAAGTAAAAAGAATTGTTCAAATGAATTGTTAGAGTCCATGCATACTAATCTATGTGGTCCCTCTAATGTTAGAAGTTTACAAGGTTACACATATTTCATGTTGCTCATTGATGATTATTCTAGAATTGTATGTGTTACTTTCTTAAGGGAGAAACATGAAGCACTGGAAAATTTCAAGATCTTTAAAGGTATGGTTGATACAAAGTTTTGAAGATTGAATTTTTGTCCCTCAGTATTATTTGGAATTAATGTCATAACACCAAGGTTGAGGTATTAGGTTGTGAACATGGTGATATTTTAGTTTTGCATGAATTTATATATTCATGCTAATCTATCTTAGCATTATTATTTGCATTTGGCATAATTTAGTGGTTGGTATGTTTCATAGCTTGGCCTATGGTTAGTTTGAAATAATAAAGTTAATTTGCATATTTATTGGCATATTGGTAAAATTTAGTGGCAAAGACTATATTCTAAGGTTTATTCAAAAAGGCATTAACACATATTTTTCACAAGGCAATATTGCTTTCCAAAATAGAATTTCGAACTATTGTGAAGAATTTTTTTTAAAGATGGCACATTATTTATTCCCAAAGTCAATTGAAAAGAGGTGGTAGTGATAATGTTTTATGAAATCAAAGTTACAAGGAACTTTGCACCATCGGTGATAATTATGTTTTTTTGTTGAATGGGAATTATTTCCCATCATAATTCCTAGATGTATAATATCATTATGTTGGATTTAAAAAGTCCTTGAAGAATTGGATGGGAATTAGAGCTTGATTCATTTCATTTGATGATATTTTTACCCTAATCTTGATGGTGGGTGTAAGTTGAACTTGTCTCATACATTAGCTTTTTTGGGAAAGAAGTTGTTGTTCAATGAAGAGTTTTGTGTGTCTTCTTCTGACCTAGGTGTATTCTTTTTCATCATTGTTTTACTCTTCTTGATGTCATTTTAAAATCAATGGATTTTTTTTCAATTTTGTGATTTTGATACCGATTAATGGTAATTGGGTTTAGTGCTTATTTGGGCATTTTTTTTTGTTAAATGACTATTGTAGCATTCTTAATGTTGAAAACTTGTGGGTCTCCTGTCAGTTTTATTTTGAAGAAGGACATAAATACTTTGCTAAGCCAAAACCCTATTTAGGTCTGCTATTAAGTAAGAGTCTATTGTTGAGAACAAGAGTTTGGCTTTAAATGTTAAATATTTTTTTTGTTAAGAAAACCTTATCATTATTTTGAGGGTTTGGTTGTGATTTTTTCTGTTGATGGGTTTATTGTGTCGGTACAACAGATTATATCGTAGTTATGTATTATTTATTCTAAAGTCTTGCTTGGCAAGATGGTTTTTGATTGATTATGGTTGAAACAACTAGAAAAGGTAGTTTTCAAGTTAGATTCACCATGGAAGTTGTTGAAATAGTTTCTTCAAAAGCTCTTTACCTGATTCCGGTTTGACAAATAGAGAACATATAAAATTTCTTATTGTGCTAATTTTGAAAGATGATAAGAGGTTTTGAAAAGTATAGAATATATCTTTCAGAAAGATAATATATATTGTTTTGAGTTTTGGAATTTAAGACTCTAATTTTGAGGTCATTGCAGAACAGAGTATGTAATTAATGAAATAGAGATCAACTCTGTATTTACATTGCTTTCATACTTTTACATGTAAAAGGACTATCAGTGAGATAGAATTATAAGACTATAAGTGAGATAGCACTATTAGACTATCAGTGAGATAGCACCATTATTAGTGAGACAAATCAGCCAATGAGGCTTTGTACAAGGAATATATTTCAGATAAGGCCAGTGAGGGCAAGTTCGAGTTGTTTTATTCCCTAGGAGGGTTTCCACTCAAGAAAATTTGTGTCAATAACTTATATGTGTTTTTTCTTTACTTGTTCATTTGGTTTATCTTACATAAGTTCATTCATGATCTAAAAAACTATTAAAAGAAATAAAATGAGTTAATTTATCTATTAACACTAATTCACCCCCCCTCTTAGTGTTAAATGTACTCCAACATAAATTTTTGTGATCAGATAGAGGTGATGAATTCACTTCTGGTGAATTTAATTCTTTTTGTGAAGAACATGGAATAAAGAGACAATTATCTACACCATGTATCCATCAACAATATAGAGTTGTGGAAAGGAAGAACATAATAATTGAAGATGTTGATAGAACTATGATGCTTGAAGGAAATGTCCCTGATATCTATTGGAGAGAAGTTGTGAGTATTGTTGTGTACACACTCAACTGGGTACAAATCAAAGGTGATACTTGTAATATCCCTTTTGAGCTATGGACTGGTCAAAAGCCTACTGTTAAATACTTCAATATATTTGGAAGCAAATGTTATATTAAGAGAGATGAAGACATAGGAAAATTTAATGCTAGGAGTGATGATTGCATCTTTCTATGTTATTCTCCTAAAAGCAAGGCCTACTACTGTTACAATAAAAGATTGAATAAAATGGTTGAAAGTGAAAATTTCAAGGTTGATGAAGACTTAGGTGCACTATCCAGAACCTATGGATATGACTATGATGATCAGGATGATAATACAAATGGAGGAAATGAAGTTTAGATTACAAATCAAGTGCAAATCAATCTGGTAAATCATGAGAATCAAGAAGGAGAAACTAGTGAAAGAGAAGATGAGAGATCAAAAGAGCCTGAAGTTGAAGAAAATCATAAGACTCTAAGGCATGTAAGATTGAATCATTCAAAAGATCAGATTATTGGTGATAAGAATAAAGGTATCCAGACTAGGAGAAATCTTGCATAAGAGTATTGCTTTATTTCAAAGACTGAGCCTACTAGTGTGAATGGAGCATGTAAAGATGAGCATTAGGTTGAAGCAATGAAAGAAGAGTTAAAACAGATTGAGAAGAATGATACATGGATTCTTGTTCCCAAACCTAAGGATAAGAATGTAATTGGAACTAAATGGGTCTTTAGAAACAAACTGAATGAGCAAGGTGAAGTGGTTAGAAACAAAGAAAGACTAGTATGTAAAGGATATTCCAGATGGAAGGAATTGATTGTGAAGAGAAATTTTCTATTGTTGCTAGAATTGAAGCTACAAGATTATTTCTTGCCTATGCTACTCACAAGAACTACAAATTTTATCAAATGGATGTCAAATTATCTTTTCTAAATGGTAAATTGGAAGAAGTATATGTTGAGCAACCTGGTGAATTCCAATTGACTGATAAGGAAGATATGGTGTGTTGGTTGAAGAAATAATTGTATGGACTCAAGCAAGCCCCTAAAGCATGGTATACAAGATTGGATAAGTATTTGTTGAAGCTTAGATCTAACAAAGGCATTGCTAATAGTAATTTGTATTTCAAAAAAATATGATAAAGATTTGATTGTTGAAGTCTTTGTTGATGATATTATTTTTGGAGGAGATGATGGTTTGTGCATGAATTTTTCTAATGAGATGCGTAATGAATTTGAGATGTCAATGATTGGTGAGATGAAATTATTTTTGGGATTGCAAATTACTCAGTTAGATAAAGGGATTTTTATATCTCAGTCCAAGTATGTGAAGGAATTGTTGAAGAAGTTTAGTATGGAAGATTCAAAACTAGTTGGTACACCCATGGTGACCGGATGCAAGTTGACAATAGAAGATGATTCTCTGAAAGAAAACTAGATAAGATGTAGATCAATTATTGGTAGATTTATGTACTTAACACAAACTAGGTCTGATATCATGAATGTTTTATGTATTGTTGCAAGATTTCAAGTTGATTTGAAGGAATCTCGTGTGACTGTTGTGAAGAGAAATTTTAGATACTTGAAGGGAACTATTGATCTTGGCTTATGGTATCCTAAAGATGATGATCTTACTTCAAGTTTTTTTATTGATGCTAATTGGGAAAAAGATGTGAATGATAGGAAAAGTACTAGTGGTGGAGCATTTTTCTTGGGATAGAAACTAATTTCATGGTTAAGCAAGAAGCAAAATGCTATTTCCTTGTCTACTACAGAGGCCAAATACATTGTTGCTACTAGCAATTGTACTAAATTATTATAGATGAAGTAGATGCTGATGAATATTAGAGTTGTATATGATGTGCCTATTGCTATATTCTATGATAATTCAAGTGATATTAACATTTCTAAGAATCTGGTGTTGCATTAAAAAACAAAGAATATATCTATCAAGTTTCACTTTTTGAGGGAGAAGGTAAGTGAAAAGGAGGTTAGATTGAAGTATGTGCCTAATAAGGAGAAGATTACAGATATCTTTACAAAGCCATTGCCTAAGGATAATTTTGAGAATCTTAGAGGGAAGTTAGGGGTGATTACCCCTCATCAAAAGTAAGGATGTGTTACTTTGCATCATTTTGTGCATTTCATAGTCATAACTTGTTTAATATTTATATTGTGGTGGCTGCTACTTAGGGGGTGTAATTAGATGTTCAAAAATTTAGATATGTGGTTCAAAGCTTAGAAATATTTTTCATTGATGTCAAAGGGGGAGAAGAGTCATGTGAAAAAATGGCGATTATCTGAGGAGAAGAGCCTTGTGGGGAGAAAAATTGTGTAAAAGTGTTGAGGATAAAATGAGTCAAATCCTAAGGGGAAGTAAGTGTCAAGAGTTGCATTGATGGTGTTTTTTACATCATGTGTTGTCATCAATGCCAAAGGGGGGGATTGTTGGACATTGTGGTTGTGTTCCTGATATGTGGTTATCATTAATTTCAACACTATTAGCATTTATGCATTTAAAGTTGTATATGTCGAGAATATTGAGAAAATTGTAAAGAAATGAGTTGTAGGATGTTAGTGGTGAATTGAAGTTCAGTATGTCGGTATGTTTTGTATGTTGTTGATCAGAGGTTGTGGAATAAAGGGTTTTTTTTAGTGTATCTAGTCTATCCACATCAAGTTTTAGAGATCTGCATGAAGATTTGATCGAGTTATGAAGATTTTCATTCTGATAGTTCTTTTGTTTCTTTAGTCAGATTCCTGATTGAAGATGAGGCTATTTTAGTTAGTTCAGTTATTGTAGATGCTTCTTTATTGGTTCATATTTCTTGTGGATTTTTTTGGATTGTTCTCTATCTTTGTTGCACATCCACATTGATCATTGTGCATGTGGTTAGTGATTTTCTCTTGTGTATTCATGTTTTTCTTATTCTTGGCCGACATGGTGTTGAAGTGTGTTGTGGATCTTCGAGGAGTAATTAGTTGAAGTGTTTTTGTGTTGGAGATTTTTATTTGGGTCAACACTAAGTTGTGGCAGACCTTGGTTGATTTGCATTGTTAATCTTAAATATTTTGGGCCGACAGTTATATTCATTTTTGTATTTCTTTGTGGCTGACATGTAGAGATGAAATTTCTTATTGTAGATATAAAAGAGTGATTATTTATTTGAATTCAAGTGTGTTAATGTATGCTAGTGGATGCGGAGTGTGTGTTTATATGTGTGAATATCATTCAAAGGTAGAGCATAGTGTGAATAAGTGTGTAGAAGAGTGTTTATGTGTTTAACTAGAAATTTAATTAGGCATTAGCAGATGCTATTTTCGTAGTTCAAAATTTGGATGGCTGTAATCTGAATCTCATTTTAAGACAGTGCATCTTCCTTTGTAATTGAGTAGTGAGATCTAAGTAGTGTGCATGAATGCATGTGAATTCCCCATATTTCATTTTCATTATACTTTTGGGTATGTGCAGGATCATGATGTGCCAAAAAGTGGCAATATGATGGGTATTTGTAGGGTATGTGGTTGATGACTTTTTTCTTACCCAAAATTGATGAAATGAAAAGGGTTTTTAAAGGAGATTCTCAGCTTTCCACCAATATAAATTATTCTTTACTTTGAATTTCATAAATAATTATTATTCATTTTCTATGTGAATTATGACTAAAGTCTTGATTGATAGGCTGATTGAAAAACATCTATAGCTTTCAAATGGTATTACATTTTTGGAATCCAAAACATGCATCACATTCTATGCTTCACATACTATAGGATTAAAAAATAAAAATTGAATTTGATGAAATTTTGACCAAGTTAAGGTGGTCAGACATACGAGTTTTTATATTTTTTAAAATTTGTAATAAAAAATTCATAATTAATTATTTACTTGGAAAAAAATTACAAAAAAATATGCATCACATCTGAACATGAGTCCTCTACTTATGTCTAAAATCTTATAAAAAAAATATTATCATTTTATTGTGGTTAGGGTGGTTAGACAGACACCTACTTCTTATTTTTTCCTTGAAATTTAAGTACCACTGCATTGAAATTTCAAATTTTCACCAAATAGATTTTTTTAAAAAATAAACCTAGTAGTTTAGAAAATAGACATTCAATTTTCCACATATTCTATTCTTATATAATTTTGAAATAATATAGATAACTTAGTCAAATTTTTACGTCAATTTGCCTAACTCTAATTTTTCTAAATTTTTTGCCACTTAAGGGCCTATTTTTTCCATGATGATCCTGCACATACCCTTTTAATAGGGTATAATCTTTTGGACTAACCTCCATGGTGGTTTTTCCCCTAATAGGGTTTCCACATAAAAAATCTTGGTGTTATGTGTGTTTTTGATGTGTTGATGACTTATGCTTTCATGATTAATTATTAGATCTAAGAATAAGGTTAATAAGTTGAATAAGTTTTGAATTTATATGACAACTAATTCACCCCCCCTTCTTAGTTTTCTTCCATAGTATTGTCAACATAGCTTATGTTTATAGTTTTATGTCATTTTTCATATCACAATGTGTTTTCAAACATTTGTCTTTTCCAAGCATTTGCTTGGAGGTGAACCCTTTAGAACTCATAGAACCCCTCCAAGGATCTTCCTAATTGTGAATTGAATCACCTTGTGAGGTTGTTATTCAATCCAATTGGGACCCCTAGGACAATAGTTGGTGTTCCTGAATGAAGATGATGTGATTCTAGTAAGTTCAATTGTTGTGGATGCTTAGTTGGTGATTCATGATGTTTGTGTATGTTTCTATATCATTCTCTATATGTGTTGCACATCCACATTGATCGTGGTACTCACAATTATATATTTTCTCTTGCATGTTCATGTTTTTCATGTTCTTGGCCAATAGGGTGTTGTACCCTGTTGTGGATCTTTGAGGAATAATTTTTTGAAGTGATTTCATATTTGAGGATTTTATTTTAGGTCTTCACTATGTTTTGGTTGACCTTGGTTTATTTTCATTAATGATCTTTATTTTTTTGGGCTGACAATTTGTATTCATTTTATTATTTTGTTGGGCTGACATGTAGTGATGTAATTTCTTGTTGTTGATATATATAAGAATTTTTTTTATCATTTGAAGGCATGAGTATGTGGTGTGCGAGTGCTATGTTTGAATAATTTCCTAATCATTCAAAGATAGAGCAAACTATGAAGAAGAGTGAGGAAGAGTGAAGAAGTGTTCATGTGCTTAACTAGAACTGTAATCAGGCATTAACGAATGATATTTTTATGAGTTCAAATCTTGGGATGTAATCCAAATCTTTATGTAAGACAATGTGTCTTCCTTTTTTAATTGAGTAGTGAGATCTAGGAAGTGCACCTGAATGGATGTGCATTCCCCATATTAGTCTTTATACTTTTAATAGGGTATAATCTTGTGGACTAACCTCCACCATGGTTTTTCCCCTAACGGGGTTTCCACATAAAAATATTGGTGTTATGTGTGTTTCTGATGTGTTGTTGATTTATGCTTTCATGGTTATTAATTAGTTTTGAGAATAAGGGTAATAAGTTGAATAAGTTTAAATTTCTATGACAATTGATTCAGCCCCCCTCTCAGCTATCTACCCTTGTGTTGCCAACAATTGGTATTAGAGTGGGTTCCTTGGAAGAATTTTGATAACTTGAGGTGATCTATGATGGTGAGATACAAGAAGGATAGTTTGAGATTTGATGGAACAAATTATTCTCTATGGAAGGAACAAATAGAGTGTCATTTGAGATGCATTGGTGAACCTTACTAGAAAATTAAAAAGAATAGGTATATCATTCCATACAATGGTCCTTCTACTCAAGATGAGATTGAGGAAGCATTGTTGAGTGCTTTGAATGATTTTGAGATGACAAATGTTATGGATTTGATGACTAATTATGAGATCTAGAAAAAGTTGGAAACTTTTTGTGAAGTTGATGCAAATGTGAAGATTGCTAAGTTGAAAAATTTGAAAGGGAAATATGAAATGTTGAGAATGGGTGATGATGAGAAGATTAATTCTTTCATGCAAAGAAAGAATGAACTTGTATGTGGTGTCATATGTGCTAGTGGATGATTAGAAGAATTAGAGATTGTTGCTAAAATTATTAGATTCTTTCTTGTTGCATACAAAGTCAAAGCTACTACTATTGAGGAGCTCCAGACTATGACAAATGTTACTAGAGACATGTTGATTGGTAATCTTACTGCTTTTGAGTTGAGTGAATTTGGTGATGCCCTTCCTAAGATGGAATCTAAATTCAAGGCTACTACTTCTAGAAGAGATAAACAAATATATGATTCAAGAGAAATTTCTTCTAGAAAGGTATTCAAGTATGAGGAGGAAATGAGAGATATTGAAGAAGAGGAGATAAAAATAGAGGAGCTTGAAGCACTTATTTTCAAGAGACAAGCCAAAGGAGAAGGTAAGTATAAAGGTAAATTTCCTATTAAATGTTTTTCTTGCAACAAGATAGGTCATTTTTCATCAAGATGTCCAGAAAGAGTTCCTAATCCAAGACCTAACAAGCCTAGATTTCAAAGAAAGTGTTGCTATGCTATTAATGAAGGTGTGACATATGATGAATCTGATAAAGGGAATGTAAGTGAGGATGAATGGATATTTATTGCTATCACGGAAAATAATACCATTTCTACTAAATTTGTAAGTTGCTCAAATGTGGAAAAAGCTCTAGCAACCAGAGTTGAGGAAAAAGATGAATGGGTGATTGACAATGGATGCTCTCATCACATGATAGGTGATAAAAGAAAGTTTTTGAGCCTAGAAATATATGATGGTGGTGTTGTAAGATTTCATGATGAAAAAGTTGGTGTATTCCATTATAGAGGATCCACTTATCTTGATGGTAAGAATAATACTGATGATTTCCTCTATGTGGAAGGTTTGAAGCATAATATTTTAAGTGTTGGAAAGATGGTTGACAAGGGATACAATCTTCAATTCAATAATGGAAAATTTAGAATATTGGGGAGTTCTAGAAATGTGATTGCTTCAAGTACAAAAAAAAAAGGTAACATATTTCACTTGAATGCTATTGGTAAAAGTTTTCTGATCGCTCAAGTTGATGAAAGTTGGTTGTGGCAAAGGAGAATGTGTCATGCAAATTTTGAAAATAATATCAAGATAATTTCTACTCAGGAAGTGAGAGATCTTCCTAAGTTGGTAAAGCCTACTAATACTATATGCAAGGAATGTTAGTTAGGAAAGCAATCTAGAATTTCATTTCAGAGAAAACAACATTTTTCAAATGAAGTGTTGGAGCTTGTTCATGCTGATTTGTCTGGTCCTTCTAGAGTTAGAAGTTTACAAGGAAGCAGGTACTTCATGTTACTTATTGATGATTACTCTAGATTGATGTGGGTTACTTTATTAAGGGAAAAATTTGAAGGTCTAGAAAAATTCAAGATTTTTAAGGCTATGGTTGAGATAGAGAAAGGTCTAAAGATTAAATTTTTGAGATTAGATAGAGGTGGTGAATTCACTTCCCATGAGTTTAATTCTTTTTGTGAAGTGCATGGGATAAAGAGACAATTATCTACACTGTGGACCCCTCAGCAAAATGGAGTTGTGGAAAGGAAGAACAAGACAATTCAAGATGCCACTAGGAATATGATGCTAGAAGGAAATGTTCCTCATATCTATTGGAGAGAAGCTATGAGTAGTGTTGTTTACATTCTCAACTGGGTACAAGTCAAAGGTGATACTAGTAAGACCCCTTTTGAGATATGCTTTGGTAATAAGCCTACTATTAGATATTTCAAAATATTTAGGAGTAAAGGCTATATTAGAAGAGATGAAGATATAGGAAATTTTGATGCTAGAAGTGATGAAGGAATCTTTCTTGGTTATTCTACTAAGAGCAAGGCCTACCAATGCTACAATAAGAGATTGAGGAAAGTAGTTGAAAGTGCAAATGTCAAGGTTGATGAAGACATAGATAGACCACCCAGAACAAGTGGATATGGTTTAGATGATCAAAACAATAGTTCTATCACAATACAAATAAAGTTCATACTCAAAATCAAGTTCATATCATTTTGGTGAATCAAGAAAATAAAGAGGAAGGAACTAATGAAAGTGTAGAAGATAGATCACAAGAGCCAAAAGTTCAAAAACATCATAAGATTCCAAGGAATGTAAGAATAAATCATTATGAAGATCATATTATAGGTGACAAAAACAAGGGTGTTCATACTAGAAGAAAAATTGTAGAAGAATATTGTTTGATTTCAAAGACTGAGCCTAATAGTGTCAATGATGCATGCAAAGATGAACATTGGGTTGAAGCAATGAAAGAACTACACCAATTGAGAAGAACAATACATGGATTCTTGTTCCTAGAACTAAGGACAAAAATGTATTGGAACTAAATGGGTCTTTAGAAACAAGCTGAATGAGCAAGGTGAAGTGGTTAGAAACAAAGTGAGATTGGTGTGTAAATGATATTCTCAGATGGAAGGAATTGACTTTGAGGATTCAACATTTGCCCCTATTGCTAGGATTGAAGCTATGAGATTATTTATTGCTTATACTACTTACAAAAACTAAAAGGTTTAAGAAATGGATGTCAAGTCAACATTTCTAAATGGCGAATTGGAAGAAGAAGTGCATGTTGAGAAAATTAATGTATTTCAATTGACTGATTAGGGAGATATGGTTTGTCAGTTGAAGAAATCATTGTATGGACTTAAGCAATCCCCAAGGGCATGGTATGCTAGATTGGACAATTATTTGATGAAGATTGGATTTATGGATAATTGTATCTCAGAGGGAAGCTAGGGGTGATTACACATCCTAATTAGAACTAAGATGCATTGACTTGCATCAATCCATGCATTTCATAATCATATCTTGATCTGAATTGATGTTGTGGTGGTTGCTACTCAGGGGGAGTAGTTAGATGTTTAGATATGTGGTTCAAAGCTTGTGTGGAGTAAAGAGTTCTTTGTCATTAATTTCAAAGGGGGAGAAGAGTCATGAGAAAAACTGTGAATTATCTAGGAGAAGAGTTGTGTGAAAGAGTTGAGGAGAAAATAGTGAGAACCTAATGGGGAGTAAGTGCTAAAGAAAGTTGCATTGATGGTGTTTTTCACATCATGTGTTGCCATCAATGCCAAAGGGGGAGACTGTTGGATTTTGTGGTTGTGTTGCTGATATTTGGTTTTTATTCATGTCAACACTATTGGCATTAATGTATTAGAAGTTGTATATGTCGAGGATATTGAGAAAATTGTAATAAAGTAAGTTGTAGGTTGTCAGTGGTGAAGTGAAGTTCAGCCTATTGGCAAGATCAGTACGTTGATGATAAAAGGTAGTGGATTAAAGTGCTTCTTTTTTATTATATCTATTTTATCCATGTTAAGTTTTAGATATCCACATGAAGATTTGATCAATTTATGAGTAGTCATGTTTTGGCAATCATTTTGTTGCTTCAATTGGTATTCCTGAACGAAGATGATGTGATTCTAGTAAGTTCAGTTATTGTGGATGCTTCTCTAGTGATTCATGATGTTTGTGGATATTTCTAGATTGTGCTCTATATTTTTTTCATGTGCACGTTGATTGTGGTGCTTGTGATTAGATATTTTCTCTTGTGTGTTCATGTTTTTCATGTTCTTGGCTGACAGGGTGTTGTAGCATGTTGTGGATCTTCGAGGAATAATTTTTTGAAGTCTTTTTCATTTTTAAGGATTTTATTTTTTGTCTTCACTATGTTGTGGCCAACCTTTGTTGATTCATAGTAATAATCTTTATTATTTTGGGCCAACAGTTTGTGTTCATTTTATTATTTTGTTGGGCCGACATGTAGCGATGTAATTTCTTGTTGCAGATATATACAAGTGATTTTTTATCATTTGAAGGAATGAGTATGAGGTGTGCAAGTTCTATGTGTTAATAATTTCCTAATCATTAAAAGGCTAAGTAGAGTGTGAAGAAGAGTGAAGAAGTGTTCATGTGCTTAACCAAAACTATAATCAGGCATTAGCAGATGTTATTTTTCTCAATTCAAATCTTGCAGATGTAATCTAAATATTTTTGTAAGATAGTGTGTCTTCCTTTTACAATTGAGTAGTGAGCTCTAGGCAGTATTCCTAAATGCATGTGCATTCCCCATATTATTCTTTATACTTTTAATAAGGTATAATATTGTGGACTAACCTCCACCATGGTTTTTCCCCTAACAAGGTTTCCACATAAAAATCCTTGTGTTGTGTGTTTCTAATCTGTTGTCGATTTATGCTTTCATGGTTATGGATCAGTTCTTAGAATAAGGTTAATAAGTTTAATAAGTTTAAATTTTTGTGACAACTGATTCACCCCCCTATCAATTGTCTTCCCTTGTGTTTCCAACAAGACTAGGAGGAGCAGGAGGAGAAGGATCAAATAAAGTGAGTAGTGGGAGGGTGAAGACATAGTCATTTAGGTGGTGGCGTCCAATAGTGGTGGAGAGAGGCAAGATGGAGAAGAGGATTAGGGGGAGTAGATGGAGGTGGATGATGAGGAGAGGATGTCACCAATAATGCCTCATCTAGAGAATGTCACACCCTAGGAGAAGACTAGAGGAGAGGAGGGGGTGATTTTAGCACTAGGCTAGCTACCCCAAAGAGTAGGCTATCTTCTTTAGAAGGATAGCTACAATAGGCATGAGAGGACTTAGTTACAATGATTATAGAGAAAGACAACTTCTAGGAGGAGAGAGATGGACTATATGTATGAGTGGTTACATTGAAAGGAATGGTACATTCTTTGACCTTAGAGAAAGATAACCTCTATTTGATGTGAGGTGCATCGGACTTGGAGAGGACCAAGTTGCATGGTGATTGAGAATAGCATAGGTAGGATAGAGATACAACAAGGGTGTAGGGAGTAGGGGTTGGGATGACTAACCTAGCCCATTAGCTAGTCTAGTTTGACAGAGGGGTGCAATATTACAAAGACTTATACATCACTATAGTCCTAGGGGAGGAGACGAGATCAAGTTTCTCAAAGGTTGACAACTTGAGGAGGATTGAGTCCCAATCATTGTGGTTAGGATCAGGGAATACTAGTTTACAATTTTTGGTCAAACTGGACATTGAACTATATTTTTTTAGCTAAATCTTCACTTTCGAGCACCTATAGTGACTAAACCGTAAGGAATTTGAAGATGATGCAAACTAGTGATTTTTGACATTTTGTATATAGATTGTAAATATACTTTTTTCAAAAATTTTGAAATTATATTGCACTATTTTTTCATCTCCTTCAAAAACTATTTTTTAATAGTAAACACCATTTTTAAACAGTGACGTTACAGGCTAACACATAAATTTTTTCTATGAAGGATAAAATCCCTTTTTTTTTTAATTTATATTTGTAACTATGATATCTATTCCATGGAATTGGTTTCATAGCATTTCATTAAATATGTTTTTCTTAATTAATTTTCAAATTCAAACCAGTTACAATTTAGACATAATTTACTAGCTAAAACATAATTTTTTTTGAATTGGGGACATCAATATCTAGTGCATTGATATATATATATTTATAATCTATTATTTTTCCACATGTGAAAAATAGAGAGCTTGGTTTTCACTAAAAAACCTACATTCACAAGAAAGAAAAAAATATAATGATCAAATTAAATATATTTAAAATTATACTTTTTGGGAAGCTTATAATAAGGATTATATACTTACAAAAAATAAATTTTAAATGAATTTATTTGATCCCCCAAAAGGTAAATCAAAACTAGTTTTTTATCAGTATTTTGATAGGTGTAAAGGAGACTCCATTATAGGTATGGTTTAAAAATAACAATGTTCTATCCAAGGTGGTTTGGTCTAAGGTGGTCTGATCAAACCATATTCAATTGGAATCCTTTAAATGGAAAATTTCAAGGCTTAAATCATTATATTTTCTAAAAGTATGTGATTTCAACAAAAAATAGAATGTCCCAAAAAGTGTAAACCACTATTGTAGGATCACTTGAGGAGTGGGCCAATGGGACCCTTGAGATGAGGTGAAGGAGGAAAATAAAAAAACATTAGGTGGAGAGCCACCCTCCCCCACACAATCAGATGCATAGAGTAGTACATAGTTGACAGGGAGATCAAGTGGTAGTTTTTGATTGATACATATGTTTTTGTTGACTTAAACGAGCCATTATATATAAGCAGTGAGATGTATTTATTTTATTAGGGGGTTGACCTTTATGTATATGAACTTTTTGAGACATTTATTGTATTATGATGTAAATTCATCTATTCAATGGACATTGGTATGATTTATGGACTTTTATTTTTTGATGAAGTGTTCTAGATGGAAATCAATGTATTTCATAGACTTTGATGTGATATATAATGTACAACATACTAACCCTTCAATGGAGTGAAAATTCCTAAGTTTTCACCTTGTGAGTAAATAAACTATGTAACAAGCCATTGTAATAAAAAAAAAATTTCTTTATTGAGAATATACGAACAAAGATGCATAAAAAAATATAATAAGCATTCTATTTCATTACAATAATTTCATAAGTTATAATCTTTCAACAATGAATACATTCACATACATAGCTCAATGAGATTTGAAAAAAATAGTTTTAAGATGGTCTAGGATCCTTCCTTTCAAATTTTGGTTCTTTTGTCACCTGCTATGGAGGAGAAGCATCACTCAATCACTTTTCCACCAACCACAAACTCTTAATGCGGTCCCCCGCATATCTATCATTTGATAGATGGGCCTTCGCTTTGATGAAGAGTTTGGTATAGTAACCATATAATGAAAACCAACTGAGCATAGTGTTGTTTCCTACATAACTAGAAATTGTAATCCCATAATTTGGAGCTAGCATGTAATATTGTATCATGGTGAACTGATAGTGGAACTAGAGGCAGTCACACTACTTAGGCCAAAATGTTCTCATTCAGTACTTCAAATGAAGGTCATCTATCACATACTCTACTTAGGGATGATTTGACTTAAGGCCATCTCAAAAATACACATATGTATTTCCTTCAATGGATAATCTATCATCCCAGACATAACCTACTTAACAAGTAAATTCCCAAGCTCCCTCCCGTACTAGATAAACAATCCTATGAGTAAACACAAGCTATTCCAGTTAAATAAATACCTTAACTAAGTGTAACATATATGCCACTCATGTTCAATAATATCCAGTGTGTCACAAAAAATTGTATACTCTTGAAGAAAGAGACAATCTTGTGATAAATTTAGTCCTACTTTAGACACCTTATTTCAATCACCCCTTAAAAACTACATTTATAGGCCCCTAATGCTCATGATTTTGGAATTTAAGGCCTATTTCACTCACAAATCACTTAAATCCTAACAAATACCACTAAAAATACTCAAATTTTGTGAAACCAACCAAAAAAATTCCAGGTGGGACTAAGTCACCCAAGGTGGTGACTTAGTCCTTTTTAGGGTGTTTTCCACTTTTGAGCTAGAAAATCACCAACTTAATTCAATTTTTTTAGGGATTTCAGTCTATGAAGTTAAAATAATGAGTAATTTAGTGATAATGCCTATAAATACATGTTTTTAGGTCATCTTTCACATCTCCTAGTCATTTTACAAAGTAAAAATCAAAATTCAAGAGAAAAGTATCTTTCACAAGAAGATTCAATAGCATTTCTACATCAAAGTTGAAGCTTAGGGGAAACAAACTAGGGTTTTTGCAAGTTTTCAAGCTCAATTTTTGTCCAAGATATCACATTTCAAAGGATTGAACATGTATGCTTATGGTGAATCATGGAGAAGTATAGGTTGAGGAGATGCAACTAGCCATCAAATCACACCTAATCACTTATTTTCAAAGTGGTTCCATCTTCCATTTTCTTCCTATCTTTAGACTTAATGTTTGCATTATATTTTTCATGTCATTTTCACTCATTTGAAGTGTTGTAGGCTTTCTTTCATTGAACTCTTGCATCACTCAAACATCATTTAGTTTTATTATCCTAACACATTAGAATAGGATCTTGTCTCATTTCATCTTTTCTTAGTATTAGATACACTTAGGGCTAGGGTTTATCCAAATTTTGTCTTTCACAAAGTTTAAATACCAACTAGGGGTTTGAATGAGGCAAACCCCCCATTAGAAATAAAGATATCTTCTATGTTGTAGGGTTTTTCAAAGATTTAGATCCAGATTTCCGTCAAAAAGTAGAGTGAAACTTGTGGGCTTTTGTTTCCACTTTTGAATTTGTAGAAAATCCAAAGTGGACTAAGTTTCCCACAATAGAGACTTAGTCCCACTGCATTGTTTTTCCAAAAAAATTTACATTTTTAGATACCCATTTGGTAGAAACAACTTTTTGTACAGTTTCCCCAATTTGGGACTAAGTCGCTCAACCTGGCGTAAGTGTCCCAGTTGACTCAAAAATTAGAATTTCCAAAATTTTAGAGGTCTTTGCAGTCCTTGATTAGCTCTTCATCAGTTTCTAGGTTCATAATTTCTATCTTGCATCTTTATTTTGTCATTTATTGCATCTATTTCATCTTTTTGCATATCACACTATGTTTTCAAACAAGTTGCATTTCTTAGGTTTTTCATTATTAAGACATTTTCCTTTCAATTAGTGCATTAGAAAATCTTAATTAGACATAATAAATCTCATTTACATTAACTTTGAGTGTAGATAATTGCCCGTTTGGCATGTTTCTCTCTCCTTTTAGGTGAAAAACCCTAGAAGTGTTAGAAATAACTTGGGTACCAAAATTATTGTCCACATTTTGGTGAACCTAACTTTTGAGAATATTTACTTCTGATTTCAAGTACATCCTAGGTTTCATTTACATTACATTAGGTATTGTATTGTTTAAACTACATCCTAGGGTTTTCAAAATTTCACTAGTGAAAACCTCATTTTAGCTTGCATTATTGCATTACATTTCATTGCACAATAGTGAAATTCTACATTTACACTATAGATTTGCATTACATAGTACCAAACAGAATAATATCCATCAAAAAATTTAGAAAAAACTAAAAAATCATTCTACTAGGACTAATTCACCACCTTGGGTGACTTAGTCCATCTACAAATTTTTGCATTTTTATTTTGTGTAAATTCTCTTTCCCATTTCTATAATTACTGTTAGCTTCAGTCATTACTCTATTTTTGTATAGTCATTTGTTGTTTTAATTCACCTATTGTAATTAATATCATTCCTTTTAATGGTAATCATAGATAGCATTAGGTTTTTACAATGTTAATTTTCAACCTTAGTTCCTAGTTCCTTTAGACTAGATTCATTAGAAAAAACAAACAAAAACTTCACAACATCATCTGAACCAATCAAAACAATGTTTAATTTTAGGACAACCATATCATCCAAACCTCTTAGTAGTGATGAATTGTATAAGTTAGATGAAGTCTTATAAGGTTTCCTCTCACTATATTCATCCACTAAGGCTTGTGATGACAAAAATAATACATGTAGTGACAACCTATCTCCCAAACCTTTTAGTAGTGATGACTTTAATATGTTAGAAGAAGCCCTTGAGGACTTCATTTCACAAAGGCCATCTACTAAGGTTTGTTGTGAGCACCCAAAAACAAAAGATGTCAATTTCATTCAACCTTAACTTGTCCTTTACCTCCATTCACATCAACCCCAACCTCCACCTAAACCTAAGTTTACCCTTTATCCACCACAACATGATGTTGTTGCACACACACACTACACTAGAAATAATCCACAACCACAACAACCTCCTACTACATCCTTACCTTTACCAAATCCCAATCTTCCTAGTGCTCCTTTTCTAAATTCACACCTTAGGGAGTATGATCTCATTTAAAATATTAAGAATACTCCCACAAAGATATCCTCTTGGGATCTTCTTCAAAATTCACCCAATTATTATTTCATGCTCCATACAACCTTGCAACAAATAGTGGTTCCTCTTGGTACAAACACAAGTGATGTGGTGACTCTTATTAAAGGAATGAATACAATTAATGTAGACATTACCTTTCATGATCATGAGCTCCCTCCATTAGAATTAAGGAAACAAAATGAGGCCTTTATGATCATTTTTCAATATAATACAATAAGCATGAAACAGACCCTTGTCGACAATGGTTCTACCCTTAATGTGTGTAGTCTGAAGCTTCTATATTGGTTATGTGTGGATAAATCACAAATAAAACCTACTTCCTTATCTATTAGAGGATTTGAGAACACAACAAAACAACTGCTCAGTATAATCACTTTACCTATAACCATTAGAGTGGTCACCTTTGAAACTCCTATTCATGTCATGTCCTATGATCTCACATATAATCTTCTCTTGGGAAGGCCATGGATTCATGAGATGCATGTGGTTCCTTCAACTCTTCATCGTATAATGAAATATGTCTATAACAAAAAAGTATACCAAGTTAAAATAGACCTTGAGCTTGAGAGTTGTTTGTAACTTGAAAAAGGAACAAGTCCTCTGACTACTTTAATTCCAACATCTCACATTGAACCTCTTGATACTACTAAACAAGAAGAATAATCCCTTTCTAATTTTCTAGATGATGATTAGGGAACATTGGAATTCACACCTTCATTTATGGATGAATACATAATCACCCACAAAGACAATGAACAACTTGAACAACCAATGATTATGTCAATTGAGAATTCAAAAGAATCTTCTCCCACCTCTATCTCATCTCCTTTGGAAGAAAACACAACTTACACAATGAATTTTGATGAGATAGATTATCAACATCCACCTAACCCAAAATAAATGGAAATAATTTATGGAAAAGGCTATGCACTAGTGAAAAAGTTGGGCTACAATGGTAAAGGTTGTGGAAAGAATGAACAAGGCATTCATGTCCCTATTGTTGGTGTAATTAATATTTAATTACACTTTGCCTAAATTTACTTAGGTAATTATTTAATTCCTAGGTTAATTAGTTGTCATCTTTATCTTGTTGAGCTATTTTTTTTGCTTAAGATAAGATTAGGGTTATGCATATCTTGCTTTTATAAAGAAAATCTTTATCATGTAATTATTGAATTCTTGAATAATAATGTTGCACATATTTTTTCAATAGCTTCTATTTTTTTGTTTTTCTCTTCTATGGATGGTCTATTCTAGCTTGCAAATCTGATGTTGGTTTCTAACATGGTATCAGAGCCTTGATTTGCAGCCCCTTCTCAGATTTTTGAGAAAATCATTGTAGGGTTTGTTCAGGATTCCTCGAGGGTATCAGGCCTTGAGTTCATTGATGCAATGTTTTGGATTAGATCGGGCCTCACCATTGGATTCAAAGCACTAGAAAAATTTAGGATTGACTTTTATTTTGCAGATTTTGGCCATCATTTGCCAGATTTGTGAGGGTTTCAAGCTAGGAATTTTTTTGCAAGTTTTGGAGGTAGCCAAATTTTCAGAGTAGTTTGAGTAGAAACGGAGGTCACCATTGTGTTCGTAATGGCCAAGAACCTTAAAAACACCCTTCGTTTCATTGATTTTGGTGCAGGTGATCTGGGAGGCAAAAAAATTTCCTTGAGGTGTGTACAACCTCCCCAACACGCATCTTGAGGCACATTTTTTGAATTTTTTTAAAAAAATCTTATTTTTTGCACCCGCCACGGGTGCCTTCAGTTCAAAAGGTAGCCACCATCGGGTGGCCACCCTTCGGCTACTCAGCCGAGTGGTGCCGCCACTGTGCTCAACCCCTGCGACCACCTAGTGCAGAGGGAGGGGTCTTATGGGGGAGTGGGCGCTATGCACCCAGGCCCCGCCTGACCACCCAACCCCCTTTACAAAGCCATCGATCTGATGGAGGACCAAGGGATCCACCCCACACCCCAACCTACAAGCCCTTGGTCATGCACAAGACCAGCGGCTGAAAGTTTTTTAGCCCTTGGGGCCCTTACAGCCCTTATTGGGCCTTTTGGAGAAGTGTTCATGAAATTGGGTGTATTTTTTTGCATACGATTTCTATTTTTCACAAGCGAGATACCATTAGAAAGTTAATTTCAATGCTAATCTAGTGGCGCAAGTTTTTTTACCTGATCTTTCTCTAGATTTATTTTGTAGGTCTTTGAACTTAGATGTTGTTGTTTTCACTCTGGAGGGCATATATTTTGACTCGGTGATCCTTTTTTTGTCATTCTTGCGGCATTGGAAAGCTGATTTAGTCCTCTACACAGATCTAAGGTATATTTTATTTTTCTATTTATGCATGTTTTTATTCTCTCCTTTTATAATCGTCAGGTTTTTGTAATAAATGAACTATGATAAAGTTCCATTTAGGGGGGTTTCTTGCATAATAAATCATATTAGAGTGTAGTTTTCACTTTGATCTCCATATCCATTTTGATTTGTTGGCTACTCGTATGGGTTGTTTGGTCACCTAGTTTCTTTTGGCCATATTTTTGCTATAGCTTGACACATATCAGATTCATTGGTTCACACTTTAGTTGAGAGTTTATAGTTCTTGATCCGCATTGGTTCAAACCTTTCTCTGTTTGAGGGCCATGTTTTTATGGTTAATGTTCAAGAGTCTATTTTTGGTACTCCTTCCCATGGAAGAGTTTTAGTCATAGTTTGGCATTGGCATCGAGATACATGATTTCCAAATTTTGTCATCATATCATCTTTTGTTGCTTCACAGATTCCAAGGTTGTTCCAATTGTGAGTTTTCCAGTGTTCCATGGCATCGGGTCTGCTGTCATATTATCATTTTGTTTTTGGTTTCAGTTGTAGATAGAAGTATCTTTCCTTTCTTGTCATATTGTAGTTCCAGTGTTACTCCACAGTGTTCTTCCAGTGCTTCTTATAGCAGTCATCTCATTGTAGGGGATTTTTGTCCGACTGGGTTTTCCTTCTCTACCTCATCATTGCATTTGTACATGAGTATTTGATCAGGCCTTGTTGTCAGGACTCATATTTGCATAATAATCTACTTCTCCATAAGTTGCACTTATGGGGGGGTTTTGGTGTAATTAATATTTAATTACACTTTGCATAACCTTACTTAGGTAATTATTTAATTCCTAGGTTAATTAGTTGTCATCCTTATCTTGTTGAGCTATCTTGTTTCTCAAGATAAGATTAGGGTTATGATATCTTTCTTTTATAAAGAAAATATTTATCATGTAATTATTGAATTCTCGAATAATAATTATTTGCACATCTTCTTGCAAATCTCCGCTTTTTTATTTTTCTCTTCTATGGAAGGTCTATTCTGGTTTGCAAATCTAATCTTGGTTTCTAACACCTATTGAATCTAATACACAAGAAACAAAGACTAGTTTGGGATATTCCTTTTCAAAGACAACAAAATCAACTCAACGACCCTCATTGAACATCAACACCATCATATGTAAACTAAGAGCTACGCTTATGCTAAAACATCCTGAATTTATTGATATGACTTCTCCACCATCTTGGGAGTATGTTAGAAGTGATGAAGCCTTGAAACAAATGTTAGGTGCTATTGATAAACCTTCTTCTTCCCAACGACATGTTACCTGCACTATGATAAGTTCCAAGTCACAAAATACTGATGATGATGAGAAAACCATGGAACCATATGATCCTGAGTCTTGTAAGTCAAATTCCCTCCCCCTAGGAGATACGATTCATATACCAATGGAAATTGATGACCAAGAGAAGGTCATTAAGATTGGGAAGTGTCTTTATGATGAAGAACAAGAGGATACTACACTTTTGCTCCATGATTTTCCTGAAATCTTTGCTTGGAAATATTCAGACATGCCAGGAATTGACCCATAAATCGTAACAGACAACATTGTGTTTGTTGAAAATGCTAAACCTGTTTACTAAAATATATGAAAAATGAATCCTAAGATAGCTTTGCTTGTTAAAGGAGAGCTTGAAAAACTACTTGATTTAGGTTTCATTCACCCCATTCATTATTCTCCTTGGATCTCAAATATTCGCATAGTTTCTAAACCTAATAATCATATTAGGATATGCACAGATTTTCATGATTTGAATAAATCCTCTTTAAAAGACAATTTTCCACTTCCTAATATTGACATGATTGTGGATTCAACTATGGGACATGATTTTTTTTCATTCATGGATGGATTTTTTGGTTATAATCAAATCTTCATCAACCCACAAGATCAATACAAGACAACTTCACAACTATTTGGGGAACATTTTGTTGGGTTATGATGCCTTTTGGACTAAATAATGTAGGAACAACTTATCAAAGAGAAATGACATTGATATTTCATGATTTCATACATAAAATATTGGAAGATTATGTTGATGAATCCTTTCCAAGTCCTTAACAAGACAAGACAATGTGAATGTCCTTTGCTAGATGTTTGAATGAATGTGTAAGTACAACATGAGACTCAATCTAAAAAAGTGCGTCTTTGGAGTAGATAGTGGGAAACTCTTAGGGTTTATCATATCTCACAAAGGTATGGAAGTGGAAACAAAGAAAATTGATGCTATTGTGAACATGCCACCTCCTAGGAATATTTCTCAATTACACACATTACAAGGATGAATTCAAGTCATTCATAATTTTGAAGCTTCTCTGGCTGATAAAACATTACCTTTCACACATCTCCTCAAGAAGGGTGTCCATTTTATTGGAATGAGGATTGTAAACATGCCTTTGAGATTTTGAATGTATACCTTGCAACTCCAGTTGTTTTACAACCTGCTATGCCAAACAAAGCATTGATCCTTTACAACGTAACATCCACTCAAGCTCTTGTAGCTATTAGCTCAAAAAGATGATACTGGAAAAGAACATCTTGTTTATTATATTAGTCAAACTCTAATCGATTATGAGACCTAATACTCCCAAATCAAAAAGAAATTTTTAGCCCTTGTATTATCTACTAGTAAATTGCAACATTATTTACTAAATGTTGAAATACAAGTCATGACAAAATTTGACCCTCTCAAACATCTTTTTAACAAAATAGACTTATCCAGACATTTAGCTAAATTGGTGATTTTTTTGACTGAGTTTGAACTTAAGTTTGTTTTAAAAAAAGAATTCAAAGGAAAGCCATGATTGACCACTTAGCTGAAACTGCTTCACCTCTTTCATTACAAGGAAATGTTTTTTTCCTTATGATAGTGTGTTAACAAAAAGTATTTCTACATGGAAATTATGTTTTGATGGATGTTGGTGCAGTCACGGTAGGAGGGTCCTTAAAGAGAATAGTATAGACAATGCAAAAATAGTTACACAATAGAATCCACTTTGAATATGGATGAAAATGTAGATTCAAACATTAATATTATCAAAAAAATTAGTTACAATCAGCCAACAACATTTGGGTTCACAGACTGGGCTCACAAGCCTAATACAACATGCTCAAAATACAATATTCCTATATGCTCCTTAAGACGAGCTGAAATATTATATATCAAATCCAATATTCATTATAATTACTAACCTAATGATCTATTACAATGATTTATATCACATCTAGAGATCTAGAATCTTTCCAATTGGCCAAATATCATTACAAACTTTGATGAAGCAAATGTAACGTGTGTGTGGAAGAGGTCAGCCTTAAATTTGAATTTCTCCTCGCTAGGTGTAGAGGATGAAGTGTAGACCTAAATTAAGGTTAGGGAAACTCCACAAAACAATTCTAAACACATTGTAAGGATACACAAGTAATGAGAAGGATCCATAAGAGACAAAACTAGTCATTAGGCTCGAAACTACTAGGATGCTCTATTCTAGAAACTACCACTTAATCTGAAAGTGATAACTTGCCAGAAATAGATTAAAATATTCTAAGATCTTGGAACAAGGGAAAATGAACATCTACAGAATGAAACATAGATCTGCAGGATTTGATGAGCAAATATGTTGCTTGAACTGAACAAGAACAAAATTGAAATGAAAATATTTTTGGTTGATGCAGGATTGAAAAGAACCAAGGATGCTCCTACATCAGACATCCAAGGTTATTTGAAAAGTGAGTCCCTCACTTTCCTAGGGCTAAAGAAAAACTAATATGGTCTACCTCAGCCTAAGAAATCCAAGAAGAATCCTCCATTGGTCTACTTGTCCACTTTAAAAGATATTCTTTGTACTATCTTCCACATGTTTTCCTCCCATCTTTGATATCCAAAATCTCTTCTATCTCATCTGATTGTTGTTTAGGAAACTATTTCTCTAGTACTTCTTTACTTTCTTCATTGAATTATGCTTCATGGTACTAATGTAGATCTGCAATGTTGAATATAGGTGATATACCCATGCCATCCAGTAACTCTACTTCATATGCATTTCCTGAATAAAATTTCTTCAACATCTTATAGGGTCCAAACATCCTCATATTGAGCTTATTATATATTCCAACTGGAAATATTTCCTTCCTTAAATACCCCATAACTTCATCTTAAAATTTGAACTCCTTATGAATCCTCTTTTCCTTTGCTCACTTCTTATAGTTCAGGTTCATATCTTCCAATTGTTGTTTTACTTGAGTATGCACTTTCTTCATATGTTCTAAAAATTCTTCTACTTTTGCACTCCTTTTATCTTCCTTAATAATGTATCACAACTATGATATACCTCTAGGATGAACTCCAGTAACAATCTCGAATGGTGTCTTTCTGATACTCCTATTCACTAAATTATTGTAAGAAAGCTTTGCTTGTGCAAGGACTAAATCCCAAATTCTAGTCTTCTCCCCAACCAAACATCTTAGAAAATTCCACAAACTCCTGTTTACTATCTCTATTTGTCCATCAGTCAATGGGTGAAAACTAGAATTGAACTTTAAATTTGTCTTTAAATTCTTCCAAAGTGTCCTCCAAAAGTAACCAACAAACTTTATATCTCTTTCTGAAACAATACTGCTAGGTAATCCATGCAATATGACCACTTCCTTGAAAAACAAGTCTACTACATGTACTGCATTTATTGTCTTCTTACAAGGTATGAAATGTGCCATTTTAGAAAATCTATCCACCACCACAAATATAGAATCATTACCTATGTATGTCTTTGGTAAAATAAGTATGGAATCCATGCTGATATTCTCCCAAGGTCTCTCTAGAATTGTCAAAGGCTTATACAATCCAACATTCTGACTACTCCCTTTTGCAGCTTGACAAACTCTGCAAATTTTCCCATATTTCCTAACATCCTTATGAATCTATGGCCAAAAGTAATTTTCACTTATCAATGCTACTGTCTTATCAATTCCAAAGTGTCCTGCCAATCCTCCACTATGCTTTTCTTTCACCAAGATATTCCTCATTGAACTTTGGGGTATACACAACTGATTCCCACTGAACAACATATCCTCCTAAATGAAATAATCCAACTTTTAGATAGGGAAAAAATAGTAGGTTTAATGTGTTGAAGACAAAAAACTATCTAATTCCTATCAAGCACCATGAAGCATAAACTAGAATGAAAATGCAAATAAACAAAGGAAATGCAAACCAATTTTAAAACTAGACTTGATTTGACCTCCATGGCTCTTCTCCGCTTGCATGAGAATGTGATATTTTGAAGGATTAATAATGGAGGAATGTTGGGTGCTCATTCCTGCAGCATAATGACTTGATGATGAAAAATGACAAATAGACAATGATAGAGATGGATTGAAGAATGATTTTGATAGAGTGAGGATGCTAGATGAATCAACCCCCTAAATCGATTGTAAGAGGCCATATTTATAGAGCCTTGATGTGGATGGAGATAAGATTTGATAAGATTCGATAAGGATTTGATTTTTGACAAATGAGGAAATACAACAAGATGAGATAAGATTTTAAAAAGATAGAAATATTTTGATTTATTGTTTTAAAGGAAATAAATCCTAAAAAAGATGAGAAGGATAATTGATGAATTATCTAATTAAATAAATTAATTAAATACACATGAGTTCATATTTTAGAAACAAAGCGAGAATATCCTTAATAGATTTTATTAATTAAATAATATAAATTATTTAATTAACATTAGAGGAATGGATGGATTATGCATAGGAAGGTAATAAATGAAATTAGTCAAATAAATAAGATTTATTTAACTAATTAGATGATGACATGTGTACCTTGGGAAAAACATGCTACAAGATGTCTAAATGGTGTAATATGGGGATAGGGTACCTCTGTTTATGGCTGCACACTTATAGTTTTTTTTTTCATTTTTAACTACTTTATGGCTGCAAACTTATTTGTTTCTCCAGAATGCGTTCGTTATGGGCATGTTCTGGCATCTTAGAAGGCTGAAGGTTTTTTTAAGCATTTCCTTTATAATTTGTAACAACTTGTATCTTTTACATGGCTTTATTTTACATGTCATTACATTATATTTCGTGTGGATTTCTGTAAATGTGTTTCAATCATGATAAACGCATTGCTTTTCAATATTAGAATGGTCTAGTGCTTATGCAACAACCCTTACTTGACCCAACTATACTTAGTTCGTCGCTTCTTCTTTGTCACGATTTTCCCTTAAATACTGAATTGATTATACTTTTATCTGGTGTTGCTTTCAAAGGTGATTCAATAATATCAGGTGTCTTTATCTTCAGCTATAGCTTTTGGTGCAAGAGCACGTTGCTCAGAAATGCCTTCAAAAGGATAAATTTCAAAAATTGAATCTTTGAATGTAAAATATATATAAAATCATTATAAAAGGTCTTGGTTGGTTATAATTTAATATATTTAAAGTCACTAAGGGGTTGGTTGAGTCATTTTGTTGCAAAAGTTGCAAAACATGTAAAATTGTAAAAGTGCAAAATGTGAACAAAAGCAAGAATATGAAGGGTCAATTGGTTGTAAAGGGTAGTTAATTAGTTGGAAATGAAGAGGTAGTAATTATTTATTTTGTAAGCATCTATTTAAGCCTTGGAGAGGTGAACGAAAGGAAGGCAATGTAAATTGGAATCAATTTTGTCAATTTCAATACCTTGTTTTAAAGTTTTAACAGTTTTCTCTATGTTTCCAGGCCTTGTACGAAATTTTACGGCCTGAAAACTTTGTGAAATTAGTTTATTGTGTAGGTTATTGAATAATATTTCCATTGGTTCAATTCTCACTCATTTTCATTAAGTAATAAGAAAGTTATGATGATTTTTTTCTGTAGGAAGGCAGTTCAGAAAACATTTTTTAGAAATTACAGTTCAGAAAACATGTTAGTACAGAAAATTACGGAATGGTACGAACCTAAAACTTGGATATATGGAAATATATTGATGTGGTGAAAAAAAATTATTTTTACCAGTAATTTTTATAATGCCATTTAAGGGGTCAAACAAGTCATTTCCTAAAAACTGTTCTGAACATAGGGTTTTTGGGTTGCATACAAAAAATGTGATTTCTTCTAATTTGTAAAGTGGAATCTTCTAAAAATTTGTGGAAAGATTAATTTTGAGGTGTTTTTACTATATCCAAGGTTTCAGATAATTTGAATAAGGTTTGATATATTTTTGGTGATGCCCTAGGCTGCCCTAGTTGTTAAAATTGCATGTTTTGGGTGAATTTGAGAGTTTCAAGGATGAAAAAGTGTGAAATCTTTTGAGGAAGAAATTTTTGATGATTGTTTGAGTTTGTGGAGACATATTCCAATATGATTGAAAGTGTGTCAAGTTGGTATGAGGTTTAGAAAACATACTTTCTACAAACCCTCATTGAATGGAGCTTTGTTCAAGCCTTGAGTATGGGTTTTTGTATTTGCTGCTTTAATAGATGATTTTTCTTGAGACAGATGATTGAGTTGATGGTTTTATGAGTTGATTCAATGCTGCCTCTAGTTATTTGTGGTTTTGGAGTTTATTTGAGGGTACATTCTTTATTATATTAGCCTCTTTGGAGCCTTATTTCTCAAAAATGAGTAGTTAAAATTGTCTCAAAGAAAGAGTATTCTATTTCATGAACTAGGTTGGATGTTGTGAACCTTTGTCTCTGCATCAAATTGGTATTAGATCTAGCTGATTTGGGTTGTTGATTTATTGTTATTGAGTTTGGTTGCAAGTGCTTGGTCCATCTAACTGCAAAAAGGAAAGTTCTTGAGTTGTGTGTTGGCAAACAAGGAAAGGTCTATGGTCACCATCCTTCAATGGAGATTACGCTGGGTAGAAGGTGCAAAGGAAAAGAGAGAGACGCATCTTCCAGGATTTTTTGTTGGGTAGATGGATGGTTTGTTGAGTTCATGTTTGAGTTTGTGTTTGTAGGTTAAAGAGAGATGGATAGTTTTCTGAAGAAGCATTTGAATTTGCATCCGGAAGAGTACTCCACTGATGAGAGTAGATGAGAAGTTGAACAAAGGATTGGTTAGAGAAGACAAAGAACAAGGAAGATTAATTTTGTTTTATAGGTAGAAGCATGTTTCCAAGGGATTTGGAAAGTTTTTCTGGTTGGTTGTATGGTGCAGGAGCACCTTGCTCACAAATGCCTTCAAAAGGCTAAATTTCAAAAATTGAATCTTTGAATGTAAAATGTATATAAAATCATTGTAAAAGGTCTTGGGTGGTTATATTTTAATATATTTAAAGTCACTAAGGGGTTGGTTGAGTCATTTTGTTGCAAAAGTTGCAAAACATGTAAAATTGTAAAAGTGCAAAATGTGAACAAAAGCAAGAATATGAAGGGTCAATTGGTTGTAAAGGGTAGTTAATTAGTTGGAAATGAAGGGGAAGTAAATATTTATGTTTTAAACATTTATTTAAGCCTTGGAGAGGTGAACGAAAGGAAGGCAATGTAAATTGGAATCAATTTTGTCAATTTCAATAGCTTGTTTTGAAGTTTTAACAAATTTCTCTCTGTTTCCAGGCCTTGTACGGAATAGTACGGCCTGGAAAATTTGTGAAATTATTTTTATTGTGTAGGTTATTGAATAAGCTTTCCATTGGTTCAATTCTCACTCATTTTCATTGAGTAATAAAAAATTTATGATGATTTTTTCTATAGGTAGGCAGTTTAGAAAATGTTTTTCAGAAAATTGCATTTCAGAAAACATGTTAGGACAGAAAAGTAAGGAATGGTATGAACATAAAACTTGGATATATAGAAAGATGTTGATGTGGTGAAAAAACTTTATTTTTACCAGTAATTTTTATAATGCAATTTAAGGGGTTAAACAAGTCATTTCCTAAAAACTATTCTGAACATAGGGTTTTTGGGGTTGCATACAAAAAAATGTGATTTCTTCTAATTTGTAAAGTGGAATCTTCTAAAAATTTGTGGAAAGACTAATTTTGAGGTGTTCTTAATATATCCAAGGTTTTAGATAATTTGAATAAGTTTTTATATATTTTTGGTGATGCCCTAGGCTGCCCTAGTTGTTAAAATTGCATATTTTTGTATTTGCTGCTTTAATAGATGATTTTTCTTGAGAAAGATGATTGAGTTGATGGTTTTATGAGTTGATTCAATGCTGACTCTAGTTATTTGTGGTTTTGGAGTTGATTTTAGGGTACATTCTTTATTATATTAGCCTCTTTAGAGCCTTATTTCTCAAAAATGAGTAGTTGAAATTGTCTCAAAGAAAGAGTATTCTATTTCATGAACTACGTTGGATGTTGTGAACCTTTGTCTCTACATCAACTTTGGTAATTTCCTTCATCTTATCGATGATCCTTCAGCTAGCAAAATGTTGATCTTGTCTTATTTGACTGATTCCGTTCTACCCATTTTGAAATAGTAATTGAAGCTTTCGGCCACCATTTAATCTCCCAACTGTCGCTCTCAAGTCTTCGTCGTTGCCTCTGATCCAGCATAAAACACAATTCTCAATGTGATCCTCATCAAAGTTAAATATTTTCCACCATCGAATCCTTTCAGCTCTATCTGGAACTGGATTTGCATTCTCTGTCAAAATCCATATGACCCTTTCCTGTCACACACTTTTTGGCATATTGGCCATCTCTCACATGAAGCCTATCTACCTTCTCAAAACTGATTGTCTTCCTACTTTTCATAAATCTATCCACCACCATCGGATCTAAGTAGACACTCCCTTAAAAGAAAACTCTGATCATTGTCCCAGCATGCCACCTGCAAACAATTATCCATCACTTGTGCCCTCACCCTTCACTCATTGTCTTGTTTTCCCTTGTACTACACAGGTCTTCCCTTGTCTTTGCTTAAGTGTAGTCTTCCATTTATTTTTCCCGCCTTTCATTCTTTTTTCCCACTCCACTCTAATCGTGCTTTTGATTTTCCTTAAATATCTCTTTTGGCACACTTTTTAAGCTTTCACAAACTTTTTTTTTGACCTTTTATGCAAATATTCAATGGTTTCATTTCCTTTAAGTTTTAAGATTTTATTAGAAACTCTCTTTCTAAGTTAGATTTTAATTTTTTATAGTTAGTGTAGAATAAATTTTATTTGTTAATTTTTGTTTTTTTTTTAATTAAATTAAATATTATTTAATTAATTTTGTTAATTTAGTTTAAATTTAGATTTTTTTACTTTAGGTAGAGTTAGATTTTTAGATTTAAATTTAATTTAGATTTTATTTTAGATTTTTATTAGATTTTTAGATTTTTAGATTAGATTTTTAATTACATTTTAGATTTTGGATTAGATTTTTATTAGATTTTAGATTTTAGATATAGATTTTAATTATGTTTAGATTTTTCTTTTTTCTCTTTAATTTAGTTAGATTTCTAAAAAAATTTATTTAATTTAGATTCTTGATTTTTAAATTTAGTTTAGATTTCTATTTTTTTTTAATTTAGTTTAGGTTTTTAATAGATTGCATGTTTTTGACTCAATCTCACTTTTGTTTGCACATTTGTGTTTTTTTCTTGTCTTGGTAAGTTGTCGGTGAATCATATGGAGCTGGAAAAATAATTGCATCAGTCACACACATTAGATTAGAAAGCGAATATAATCAAGTGCACACATTCCATTTTTAATCTTTTAATCTTGTTTGTCACACATTTCAATTTGGGGCATAAAATCAATCTTGTTTGATCACATATTTGAAATTGGCCTTAAAAATAATTTTGTCTTCAATCACACATCTTGATTTGGGGTTAAAAAGAACAAGTGTTTGAATTGTTTTACACACATTTCAATTTTCTAAAGGGAAATTAATCATTGTGAATGCAAATCAAGTGTGTGTGTCCTCCAAAACACCTCACTTGGTTCACTTTTGTCATACCCTTCTTAGCAGGCCTCCTTGGAGCACACACCTCCAAGGGATAACCTCAATAGAGTGTGAATCCAAAGAAAAAATCCTTTGGGAGTTGAAATCTTGTCACTTTGAGCTATGCCCCAAATAAATTTATACCTTTGGGAAGTGAAGGGGAAGGGTGGGTTACCCCTTTCTCCTGGCTTATTGGTAATATTTTGCTTTCAAATCATCCCTTAGTCAACCTTGTGCAAACTAGATTGAGAACTAATTGGCCATACCCCACTTGAATAGTCATAGGTCTTGTTGTTGTGTATTCAATTATTTTCTTAATCATAACATTTAATCTTCAAAGACAAATTTATCATTGTGTTTGGTGTGTGTGTTCATGCATTTACATGTGAAATATTGTGTTTGATAGTGCCCAATTCAAACTTCCAATAAAAACTTTCCACATCATCCAAATCATACAATCTTGTCATTCCATATCATATCCTAATCATCATCATCTCTTTAATCCAATTAACATAATTTTACACCATGAAAACATTGGAAGACAGAGCACAAGAGCTTGTTCACATGCTTCACGTGGCTTAAAAAATTCAAGCACCTTCACCCCAACAACTCATTCACAAATTCCATGACATGATCCAAGAACTTCAAACCAGCCAATCACCTCAAATGCAACAACTCATAGCTCAAATCCAATACCTCATGGCCACTTGTCAAATCCAACATGCACATCATCAAGTCCAATCACCACATCAAAAAAATTCACATCAATCCTATGTGTCACCTATATCATCATATCGACCTCATTCATCCACATATCATGTTACCCCTTCATCAACCTATCACACTTCTTCTAATATCAACCCTTATCCATTCCAATCCACCTCTCAAAAATCATTATCCTATACAACCCTTCAATCATCATTACAACAACAAATCATATCACAACAAGTCCAAACACCATTTCAATCTCAACACATTCAACCACAATCCTATGTGTCACCTTCATCCTTATGCCAACCTAACACATCTATCTATCATTTCAATGCCACATCAACATGTCCACCCATATCACAACAATAATATAGGATCCCAAGTCCACCTTGGCAACAAAATCAAGAGTCTTTAAGTCTTAATGCCACCTTTGACAAGGGAAAAAACAATCTAGTTCATGCACCCTTACCACCATCCAATCAAATTTCTATCCATAAGACACCATTTTCGAGTCCTAATTCATTGGCCTCTTTACCTTCTAGCCAATAAAACTCTTCATTACCCCCACCATAATCTAATTCTCCATCAAATCAATGTGCTACATTTAGATATTTAAAAAATAAATTGATGGAATTACCTAAATCCACCCATCCACCTATAAAGGATGCGACCCAAGGTCTACAAGAAATGAATCAATTGTCTCCATGTCATTCAACACATATACTTGAACATACAAAAGATTCCTCAAACATTATGCCAAGTGCTTCAAGTCAACCCTGTCATCCACAACCCCTTGCACCAATTCAAGAGTCTCCCATCATAAGTCCAAGTCACCCTCTTTCATTCTCCTATTTTGTTGATCATCAAGAACATGTCAAGTCTCTCCATGAGAAATCCCATTCCATTCCATTCAAGCAGCCCAAGATTTATATCAAGAGTCTACTCCCAAGCATGTGGAGACATCAATCCCTAGTCCTAATCAAGATCAAATCATCTTCATCCAACCTATCCATAATCTATATATTTTTAATGATCAAGATGTTATCCATAATATTAAGAGCCTATCCATGAGAAAGATATTCCAAATTCACCTCCACCTAGTCCTATCCATGATCCATCAACATCCACTTCCCTTGATGAGACAAGTGCTTCCCAAGCACACATAGAAGATCAAACAAATACCTTGGATCTAAGTGAACACAATTCTAATGAAGATCCTAATGATCCTCCATCACCCACTATCGACCCCATTACAATTCCTCCATCATATCTTATTGGTCTTTTCACCCTCATTCATGAATGTTCCTCCTTAGATCAACAACAACCATTATCTTCCCTTGCTTCATTTTCTTTGTCCAATAAGGAACTCGTGTCTAGTGTTTCACCTACACCTAGTCCCATTGTCCATTGCACACTCCAAAATATGAACCACCAAGGTAAGGGTCTAGACCTTCATGAAAAAGGTATTTTGGAGCCCATCCATGTCAAAGTCCCTCCACACTCTTATGGCCTTGGACATACACCTCAAGGAAACCAATCTCAAGATGTTGGTATTTCCTCCATGCATCCTAACTCCACTTTCCATCATAATCCCTATCATACACCTAAAAAATATATTTCCATTCACCACCATCTTCCTACAAATGTCAAAAGCATGTGACCATACACCTTCCTCCATCAACTTTTCCACCATTGCTTCCAAATCCTAATATCCCTCCATCCACTTTACCACCATTACTTCCAACTACTAATATACCTACCATCCAATCCTCTTATTCATCTACCCATAAATCCTCTAAACATCTTAATCATGACCAATCAATGCACACATTTTCTAAACATAAAGCTTCCACTCATCTCACCAAATCCAAGGGATTCCAAAATAAACAGTTGGATGCCTCTACACATAAAGTCCAAAATTCTAAAGGTCCTAATTCCTTAGCATACAATTAAAAAATGCCAAAGCCAAGTACATCTAAAAGTCTATATAAGCCCATTCCTCCAAAAGAAAATTCTAAAAACAAAATGGTTTGGGTACCTAAGAAAATAGATATCAAGTCAAATGAGGAATCCACATCACAAAAATCCCAACCATCCCCTCCCATCCAAAATGAAAATTCTATTCAAAAATTACAAAAATCATAAAAATACTAAGTCTATGTGGGTACCTAAAACACTTCATCCACCACCTCCTAAGAAAACATCTCCATTACTTCCTACACCCCGTCCACATCCAAAGCTTCAATGTTTATCACAATGTGTGCAACCATTGGTCATGGCTCCCTTCCATTTCACACCAATTCCACATACCTCCTTCTCCTCATCCTTCTCTCATTATCCTACATATCTCCCCCACATTCCTATGGTCCATGCTTTTGGCTAAGCCTCCCTATTCATATTTTGCATAAGTCCCATATAATCCCTATCATCTTCCCTACATAATCCACATCATAATCCATCATCTACCTATTCCATCTCCCTTTCATGTCATCCCTTATCCACATCTATGAGCATAATGACATTTGACATGGCCCATGCAATGACATCCATATTTAGTGGGACTACCACCTTTCATGGAGCTGGATGCTTGAGTCCCTCTTATCCATATTCTCCTTCTCCTATCCAAAAAGTCACAAGTCAAAAAGTTAAAAAAAAAACAAAAAGTCAAAAAATAAAAGTAAAGAGAAACCCCTTTCTCCAATGGTGAAAACTTGGTAAACATGCACCCTAGAAGTACCATGATGAAAACCTAGAAAATAGGCATCATGTGTAGGTTGATCTTCTATGTCACTTACACTTGGGGGCACAATGTCTTATCTATCCAACCTATCATGTTCATGTCATATCGTTTCCATCCTACCTACCATCTAGGCCATCAGACATACCTATCGTATTAAGTCCACTTATCAACCCTTGTCCTTTTGATCTTGATGAAGATATAGGGGCAAAAGGTTGAAACATGTTTTGGGTATCTCTTGACATACCTCATCCTATCTAAACCAATCATGTCATTATCCTATTGTCATACATTTTTTCTAGAAAAATCCTAAGTCTTGTACCTAGAATGGGGCATGTTATTCCTATGCAACATAGTCTTTGGAGATCACATCCTTGCTCTCATATGATGCATACATCCATAGCATCCATTTATCTATCATGATCCTTTTATCCCTTATCCCATCACCCACCCTTACACCTAGACTTGGTTTTTCCCTTGTCATTGGTATCTAGCACAAAGGCTACTCAAATATTCATTCTTTGACACCTCAAAACATTTCAAAAGTCCAAAAAAAATCAAAACATTTCAAAACTCCAAAAAAAATTAAAACAATTTAAAAGTAAAAAAAAATCAAAACATTTCAAAAAAGTCCAAAAAAATCAAAACATTTGAAAAGTAAAAACAATCATAAAATGTCAAAAATCTAAAAAAATCAAATAGCCAACAAAAATCTAAGCAATAATCCAAATCCAAGTTAGTCCTTAATCCATACCAATCAAGTTGATCAATCTTGCCAAATTATCCAATCACATCCTTTGGTCTTGATCCTAATCTTGTTTTAAACCCAATCAATCAAAGTCAATCAGTCAATTATCAGTCATCCTTGTGTTGATCTAGGGATATGTTGTTCCCCACAATTGCAACACTATCATCATCAATCAATCAATCACTTACTCATTGGTTTACAGCTTGACCGGGGCAATACATTGTTTGTTTTTGTATCATTTGTGCATGCTTGCTTGATTGCTTGTGTGTGTTATCATTTATTTCTTGAATTTGCATCAAATCTGACTTATTCTAGCTAATATTCATATCTTGTATCTAGACAAGGTTGTATTACGTTGGGGCATGAGACACATCATCACCTTGGTCCTTATACCTTGGTGCATAACATCTTGTACTAAATCAAACATCATGGTTGCTCACTTTCATTGCAACATAATGCATCCTTCACTTCCTCTATCCATTCCTTCATCTTTCGTTCTTGACCCATCCCTTTCATTTTGAAAGCCTACCCATGTTCGTCCAACCCGCCTATCCTCTTGAGGGGTCATCATCATTCCCTCATCATCCTATTCTTATAGCATCACCTTCCCGTTCTTTTCCCCACATCATCATTCCATCATCCTATCTTTCTATCATCATCAATTTTCCTCTATCCATAGATTAGTTTCTTTGAAATGATGTTACTCGATGCAAATCTCATCATCTCGAACATCATCTCAAAGAGGGGAAAAATGTAGACACCTAAAAATGTCCTCTTATGATACCCTATCCTAACATTACATCATTTAGACATCTTGTAGCATGTTTTTCCCTAGGTACCCATGTCATCATCTAATTAGTTAAATAAATCTTATTTATTTGAATAATTTCATTTATTCCCTTCTTATGCATAATCCATCCATTCCTCTAATTTTAATTAAATAATTTATATTCATTCTTCTAATGTTAATTAAATAATTTATATTATTTAATTAATGAAATCATAAATTTAACATTAATTAAATAAATCAAATATTTATTTAATTAATAAAATCTAAAAAGGATATTCTCACTTTCTTTCCAAAATCTAAACTCATATGTATCTAATTAATTTATTTAATTAGATAATTCATCAATTATCCCTATCATCTTTTTCAGGATTTATTTCCTTTAAAACAATAAATCAAAATCTTTCTATCTTTTTAAAATCTTATCTCATCTAGTTGTATTTCCTCTTTTGTCAAAAATCAAATCCTTATCGAATCTTATCAAATCTTATCTCCGTCCACATAAAGGCTCTATAAATATGACCTCTTACAATCCATTTAGGGGGTTGATTCATCTAGCATCCTCACTCTGTAAAAATAATTTTTCAATCTATCTCTATCATTCTCTATTTGTCATTTTTCATCATCAAATCGTTATGCTATAGGAATGAGCACCGAGCATTCCTCCATTATCAATCCTTCAAAATTTCACATTCTCATGTAGGTGGAGAAGAGCCATGGAGGTCAATCAAGTCTAGTTTGAGAATTGGTTTGCATTTCCTTTGTTTATTTGCATTTTCATTCTAGTTTGTGCTTCATGATGCTTGATAGGGTTTAGATAATTCGTTGTTTTCAACACATTAAACCTACTGATTTTTCCCTATCTACACAACCAATTTCTCTTATCCTCCAAGACTAGTTCTTTACAAGCTCTCCAAGGTTTTGCAAAATCCAGGTCTTCCTCATACAAGTTCTTCAATTCATCAAAACCTAATACCTCCACTCTTATCACTACCAGTAAATTCCTTCTCATACTCAATGCACCTATAACTCTATATGACTTTTCACTCCTATGTTTCAAAACAAAAGTATAACTCTGCTAGAATTCCACCAATCTCATGTGTCTTTAATTCAACCTACCTTGACTATTCAAGTACTGCAATGCCTAATGATCTATATACAATACAAAATTCTTAGACAATAGGTAATGTCTCCACTTCTTCAAGGATTGAACTATGGCATAAAACTCTTTGTCATAGATTGAATACCTTCTCCTAGCATCATTTAATTTCTCACTTAAATAAGCTACTAGTCTTCCTTCTTGTCTTAATACTGCTCCAATTGCATTTCCACTTGCATCACAGTCTACCTAAAATACCTTACTAAAGTTTGGTAAAACCAACATAGGTTGATCAATCACCTTTTGTTTCAATAACTCAAAACTTTGGTCTGCTCTAGATGTCCACTTGAAATATTTCTTATCCCCTCTCATTGTTTTTGTCATAGGATTGCAAATAGAACTAAAATTCCTAATGAACTTCTGATAGAAACTAGCCAATCCATGAAATGATCTTACCTCTCCAATGCTTTTTGGTATAGGCCATTCAGAAATTTCTCTTACCTTCTTAGGATCCATCTTCAATCCATCCTCAAATATCACAAATCCTAGATATACCAATTCTTCCTTCATGAAACTACACTTCTTAATGTTTATCAACAACTACTCTTCTCTCAACCTTTGCAAAACTTGTCTTATATGCAACATATGTTCTTACCTAGTCTTACTAAAAATCAAGATGTCATCCAAATAGATAATCACAAACTTACCCAAGAATTTCTTCAATATCTCATTCATCAGCCTCATGAAAGTACTCAGTGCATTTGATAGTCTAAAAGGCATCACCAACCACTCATATAATCCCTCATTTGTATTGAATTTTATCGTCCACTCACTCCCTTCTCTGATTCTGATACGATAATATCCACTCTTCAAATCGATCTTTGTAAAGTATTTAGCTCCACTCAAAAATTAAAATCCATAATTTTATCCATCTAGGGAAAAGGAAATCTATACTTCACTATGATTTTGTTTATGGCTCTAGAGTTTGTACACATCCTCCATTCTCCATCCTTCTTAGGTGCTAGCACAATAGGTACTACATAAGGACTTAAGCTTTATCTGATCAAAACCTTCCTTAACTACTCTTGCACTTGTCTATTCAACTCTTCATTCTCTTCTAGTGTCACCCAATGTTCTGCTTTATTAGGAAAACTAGCTCCAAGAATTAGATCCATGCAATGACTAATGCTCCTCATAGATGGCAATCCATCAAGTACATTATCTAAAATGATACCTTCATATTTTACCATCAACTCCTTTATCTCCTCCAGTTTTTCTTCTACATGCTTCAAGCCTTCTTAGGAACCAAGGCATAACACATGTTCTCATGTCTCAGTCCATCCAAAAATCCCCTTCCATCAACCAAACAAATTCTAGCATTCATACAAGCCTCAACTTTTGGAACATCCTCCAATGGAAACAAAGTCTACTTCATCCCATTAGCAACAATAGAATATTTGTTCTTCTTTCCATCATGAATAACCTTCCTATCATACTACCAAGGCCTTCCCAACAAAACATGGCATACATCCATATGCATGATATCACACAAAACTTCATAATGATAATTTCCTATCTTCAATTTCACTAAACATTGTTCACTTACTAGTATCTTATGCTCATCTTGAATCCATGCTATATGATAGGGATTTGGGTGTTTCAATCTTTCTAGCTTCATTTTGGTCATCATTTCTTCAAAAACTAGATTCTTAGAGCTTCCACTATCAACAATCACTCTGTAACATTTACTAGCTACCTTGCATCTGGTCCAAAACAAATTCTTTCTCTGCAATAGTTCCTGCTCCATCTCACTTTGACACAATACTCTTTTGTTCACCAACACATCTCCCTCTTCTAGTTTATTAGATGATCTAGTATAATCCTCCTCTAAAAAAGGCTATTCTTCTACTATTCTCTATATTTTTGCTTGTCTCTCCCTGATTATATTCAAATGGTCTAAGTCCTTCTCCACCATACTTAAAACAATTTTCCCTAAATAATCTTTTCTCATGTCTTCTATCATCTTTTCTATAATCCTCATTCTGGTAACCACCATATCCTCCTCTTTAGTAAGATTTTCCATCATCTCTATGGTACGAATTATCATTCTTACTAACCTCCTTATCATTATTCTGATCTATAAAAGATCCTCTTCCTCTCTAAAATCTTTTGCCTCTTCCTCTATGTCTTTGCTCATGCCTTTTATTTAGCTTCTCTTCTACTTTTGGGGCACATTGATATACCTCTTCAACACTCAACAACTTGATCAAATAGATCTCATCCTATATAGACGGCCTCAAGCCATTGACATATCTGGCTACTTGCTCAACCTCATCATATAAATTTCTAAATTTGATATTAAAATTTTAGAACTCCTTAATATACTCTATCACACTTGAATCCTTCTACTTCAAATTCTACAACTTCTAGAACACATTGATCTAATAGTCTGTGGGAACAAACTTTGTCTTTAACTTATTCACCATTTGATCCCATGATTTTATCTTCTCCTTTCCTCTTCTTTTCCTCTATGTCTGTAAATGTTCCCACCAAAGGGATGCATGTCCTTTAAACTTTGATACAAGAAAATTTCACCTTCTTGTCTTCAGCGGTACTGTCAAAATCAAAATATTTATCCATCTCCGTTATCCAATCAATCAATTCATTTGAATCCAAACTTACCACTATAATCCATTGGATTGAAATGTGATTTAGTATTTACTCTCATTAGGGCCCTTATGAACCTCTCTTCTCCCTAATCTAGGCTAGGTTGATTTTATCTTTCCCCTTCTTCCTATTCTTCTACCTCTTCATCACTCACATCATCAACTGGTCGACCCCTCCTCTACGTAGTTTTGACTCCTAATCTAGCAGTAATTCCTCTTAACATCTACATCATAGCTAGGTCTTCATTTTCATGTGCTCCATTTCCTTTACCATATCTTCTTCCTTCCATCTTTAGACAAGTCCTCTACATTTGCAAGTTAGATCCTTAGTCCACCACCCCAAAAAAAATCTTCAACAAGACTCCACAAACTCTGATGATCTCTCAAGGAAAAAATCTATATTTGATACCAATTTGGTGTAGTCATAGTAGGAGGGTCCTCAAAGAGAATAGTCCAAACCATGCAACAATAGTTACACAATAGAATCCACTCAAAATATGGAGAAAAATGCTTATTCAAACATTCATATTATCAAAAATTTTGGTTACAATCAACTGCCAAAATTTGGGTTCACAGATTGGGCTCACAAGCCTGATACAACATGCTCAAAATATAGTATTCTTATATGCTCCTTAATACAACCTGAAATCTTACATATCAAATCCAATATTCATTCTACTTACTAACCTAATGATCTATTGCAATGATTTATATCACATCCAGAGATCTAGAATCCTTTGTGTCAGCCAAATATCATTACAATCTCTGATGAAGGAAGCATAATGCGTGTTGGAATATGGCTTGTTTGATGGCATGTGACTTCTATTTTTGTCATTGATGGAAACCTAAGTCATCCCTATGGTTTGAAAATCATAATTTATTTGTACTGGCAAGATAAGTAAAGGTTGGAGTTTTACCGACAAAAAGTATGAAGAACAAGGTATCCATTAGTTAGTCAATCTGTATGCCTCATTGGATCATTATTTTGTGTTTTAGATCTTTGAGAGAGTTTTTTAGGAATCTACACTATCTTTTTGTTAAGTTTTTTGATGTTACATTGATTAGAGTATGAGTTAGGAGATCTGGTTGAATGCTTTGGCAAGATATTTTTCTATTTATTTGCTCATTGTGGTCAACCTGGTGAATGCTATGTCGTGGATGTATAAAAAGCACTTAATTAATTGTTTCTTGTGTTGGTTATTTTGTTTTAGGTCATAGATATGTCTTAGCTAATATTGGTGGGTGCACATTAAATTTAATTTGTGATTTGAGTTGACCATTGAAGGATATTTCATATTTTGTTAAAGCCGACTTGAAGTGATGAAATCTTTGTTAGCAGATATATATATGAGATTGGTAATTCATTTTTAAAATAATATTTTGTGTGAAAGTATGGGAATATGTGTACGAGTATTAGAAGGGTAATTGAGAGATCTATGCATAGTTTTAGAATGGAAGAATAACATAGACTTGAGTAGAGTAGAGCAAAAATATAAAATTAGTCAGAAGGGTTCAAGATCATCCACTAAGCTTAATTGGAACTAAATCTAGGCATTTCAAGATGCTATCTTCTCAATTCAATTTTTCTTGTACTCACAAAAAAATTGTAGGTAGTGAGCCTTCTCTATTTTGAGTAGGGAGCTCTAGGCAGTGTGTCTGAATGCAAGTGCATTCCCTTCTGTTCATACTTTTAACAAAGTATAATTTTGGATTAATCTCCATCTTGGCTTTTCCCCTAATAGGGTTTCCATCTAAAAATATTGGTGTTATGGTGCTTTGATTATCTTGTTCATGTTCTTGCATCTATATTTCTGTATATGTGGTGTGAATGGTCTAAGATATGGATTTAAAGTTTAAACTTGTTGAACATTGATTCACCCCCACCCCTCTTAGTGTTCTTTGAGTTCAACAATTGGTATCAAAGCAAGGTTCCTCTGCAGAAGGTTTAACAACTTGAGATGGATGTTGAATTGCAATAGACTCTAGTGGCCTTCAACAACAGATTATGGTGGCACTTGATTATCTTGATAAAACTAAAGAAAAAGTCATGAAATTAAAAGGAAATCTTGTGGATGTTGAGAAATTAATTCAATCATTGAAGGATAAAATCAATGAATCAAGAGAAAAGAGGAACTTTGTGATCAACTAAAGTAGAAAGAAAATTAAATCTTGGAAGATGTTCACCTAAATCAGACCCTAAAAGAAATAATCGAAGAATGTGAAATTCTTTCTAGGGATAATGCTGCTTTAAAGCTTGAAATGGAATCTGTGGCAATGAAGATAACTAAAGAGATTGAAGAATGGAAGAAGAATGAGGAGAATCTGGCCTAGTCCATAAAGAAAAATTTAAAGAATACAATAGAGTAAATAGTGGATTCATTTAGATGGAGATTGAACTGCAACAATCTAGAAATATTGAACAAGAGCTTGAAATATGGATAGTTATTCTCAGAGATGAACTCACTACTGAAAATGAATACAAGGATCTAAGTTCAAGATTAGTTTTTCTAAGCTTGATGAGCTAACTAAAGGACAAAATGATGAAAATGATAAGCAAGGTCTTGGATATGAGAAGGAAGAAAGCTCTGGATTTGAACATAAGGATTCCAGACAAAGAAATTAGATGAAAAAAGGTAGAAGGTATTTAGTAAGACAACCCAATGCTCATAAGTTTAATGGTTAATACTTTTCTTGCAATAAATTTGGTCATCTAGCTTATCTATGTAGAGGTAAAATAAATTCATGTAGTCCATCATTTCCAACTAGTATTTTAGTTGCAAAAAGTTTGGTCACAAGTCATTTTAGTGAAGAAGTATGTATGTCAATATAAGAAATGTTAAATGCTACACCTATGGAAAATTTGGGCATATTGCTAATCAGTGTAGATCAAAGGGAAACCAATGGCATGAATGGCCTAGACAAAAAAATCTGGTGTGTTGCAATTGCAATAGATTTGGTCACACTGCAAGATTTTGCAAGAACATAAACATGGATAGAAGAGGTCCACTATACAAAGGAAGAGTTTTAGAAGAAGATAACAAAGGAAAAGGAAAAGTGATTGTGGAAGAGATAAGAAATTAGATGAAGAAAACATGGGTAAAGAAGAGTGAATCTAATGAAGGAAATAAGCTCGTACCGAAAGTAGCCTCTAATAATTCCTCTGAAAATTGATCTTAGGCCTTTTCACTAGGGGGAGTTTTTCAAGGAAAATCCTTTGACCCCCTATCGGTAGCTGGCACCAAAATGAAATAAATTTTTAGTAGGTATGATAAAAGTTTTCAAATGCATTAGTGATCGCTTATGCAGAAACATGAGAAGTAGAAGGTCCACAGACAATTTTTTCTTTTGGTGTATGAGAAAAAAGAGTACCAAGAACTCTTAGGGAAAATTATTTAATGCAGTGAAAAGGTTAAGTGTGCAAAGTTATAAAAGGGTATTTGTAACCCTCATTTGTCACCTTGTATTGAAGAAGAATAGAAGGAGAGCCTCTGCAACAAAATTTCAAAGGAGTAAAGAAAATTCGGTGGAAAATTCTTACAGTATTTCAGTTGGAAAATTCTTACGGTATTTCAGTTGCTTGTAGAATTTTGAATTTTGTGATTGGTAGAAAAAATTGTTCTATACAAAAAGAAAATTAAAGAAAATTAAACAAATGATGAATTTGGATGAGTATAGCAGTGGAAAGATTAGGGTTGTGAGAAATTTGTTACCAGCTAGTGAATTGGAGTGGCTTGAAGGTGTGAAACATAAAATTTTGGACGTTTGGAATGAATCTCCTTATTTCATCAATGTGGAAATTGTTAGGTTTATCTTGAACATATTGAATAATGAAATCCTTACTCTAGAAAAACTCTACCTTATTTCAAAGGATGTATTTGAAATCTAATAGGATTATGCAATGTTGGAGATATTCTGAAAAAGAAGTCGATTCTTAACAAGGAAGTCAAAATCCTAATCAAAGTGGCAGGAGATCAAAGGGATCTAACAATCTCGACGATCAAAGATCCAATAACAAGGTACATTGCACATGGGATTTCATACCAAAATTTCTTTAGAAACAGGGAAGGGGCAACTTCAATAGGCACAATTTATATCACTCACAAAATGATAATGGAGATGAAGACTTTGATCTATGTGGATTGTTGAAGGATCAGTTAATGGAAAATGTGCAATTGACAAAAGATGTATATTACCCCTTCAGTTTTGATACCTTGATCATATGTATCATGATGTTTTTTTCTGAATTGCTTGCCTTAAAATGATAATGTGGTATGGAAGGAAAGTGAACCGGTTTGTAAGAAATTTTTTGAACATTCTAATGCTTTGGAAAGCTGTGAGAAAGATTATGAAAATTTTGTTAGAGAGCTATTGGGAAGTTTGGAATAGTTAACATTCCCCTTCTAGTAAAGATGCTTGAAGTTGGGTCTTCTTCCGGTAAAGTGGAGAGGAAGCAAAAAAGGGCTCTAGAGTTTGCTAATGACACCCCTCTAGCACACAAGTCCCCAAAATTTGAAGAAAAAGGAAAAGGAAAGATAATTGTGGATATACCAGATGAAGATTTTGATGAATACACTCCTAGGGATGAACTGAAATTAGTTGAAATAGATGTAATAATAGCAAAAGAAAGTGATGAATAAGGTGCTTTATTAAAAAAAAGATACTAGATATTATTCAGGAGGAAGATGTAATGCAAAATATTTCTGACATATGGTTAGATGGAGCCTCATATGAATAGGATTTGATTGAGGACACTCTAGGAAGTTACTTTGTACACAACAATATTAAATTAGAAAGTTTGCAAAATTTACTTCTAGAAGAGTTGATCGAATGTATTAGGGAAGTTGTGGCCTCTGTGACTCAAGATAGGAAAGAGGAAGAATTTATTCTACATCTGAAGGAGCAATTGAGGCTATCCCTTACCGAACTAAAAAAGAAAATCAATGTTTTAAGGGAATGCATTGACTCAGCAAATAAGATCTACAATTATTTCCTTTGGTGGCTTCATGTGGTTGGTAAATACAAAGACAAGCTGGAGTAGATTGAGAGTGAGTTGAAAAAAATTGGTTAGGATTACAATATGTTTTAGGACTAGGATTGAGCAGTCAAGAAAATGATTCATGAGTTGTAGGTTGACCATGCAAAGGTTCACTTTGCCAAAAACACTCTTACAGACACTTTCAGGAAAGTGAAGGATCTAATTGAATGCAGTTTGGAGCATCAAATTGAGATCCTGAGGAAAGGAGAGAAGTTGGAAGAAGTGATTAAAATTATAGAATCCCTTATTTAGATCATCAACAAGACATCAAGAAATTTTTTTTTGATAATAAGTATTGGGATTACAGTAGATGCTTCAAAAAAAATTCTTCTAGAGATGAAAGATAAGTATAAAATGATTTTCTGATTTCTGCAACAATTGCAGTTCAAAATTTGAATTTTTGAAAAGGGGAGAGAGCTTAATGAAGAACATATTTCCATTGTTATCATAGGGGGAGGAGAGCATTAAAAAAATCTTTATCACACTAAGGGGGAGTTTGAGTTTTGAAAATTTGAATTTTGACACTTAATCATTTTTCACTAAGTGTTGCCATTAATGCCAAAGGGGGGAGATTGTTGGCATATGGATTGTTTGATGGAATTTGTCTTCTAGTGTTGTAATTGATGGAAACCTAAGTCATCCCTCTAGTCCACAAATCAGAATTTATCTATAATGGAAAGATAAGTAAAGATCAAAGTTTTATCAACAAAAAGTATGAAGAACAGGGTATCCATCAGTTAGTCGATCTATACACCTCACTAGATCATCATTTTGTGTTTTGGATCTCTAAGAGAGTTTGCTAAGCATCTAAAATATCTTGTTGTTAAGTTTTTTTATGTTACATTGATTAGTGTACAAGTTAGGAGATCTGGTTGAATGCTTTGGTAGGATGTTTTTTTGTTTGTTTGCTCATTGTGGCCAACCTAGTGAATGTCACATGTCACAGATGTATATGGAGTACTTAATTAATTTTTTCTTGTGTTGGTTATTTTGTTTTGGGTCCTAGCTATGTCTTATCTAACTTTGGTGGTTGTGCATTAAATTTATTTTGTGATTTGAGTCAACCATTGAAGGATAATTCATGTTTTGTTAAAGCCAACTTGAAGCGATGAAATATTTGTTAGTGGATATATGAGATCAGTAATTCATTTTGAAAAGAAGAGTTTCTGTGAAAGTATGTGAATATGTGTGAAGAGAAGAATACTTGTGTGTGCAAGTATTAGAAGGGTGATTGAGAGATCTATGCATAGTTTCAAAATGGCAGAATAATAGAGAGGAGTAGAATAGAGCAAAGCAAAGCGAAAATACAAAATCAATCAGAAGGGTTGAAGATCGTTCGATGAGCTTCATTGGAACTAAATCAAGGAATTTGGAGATGCTATCTTATCATTTCAATTTTTTTTAATCACAAAAATTTTGTAGGCAGTGATCCTTCCTTATTTTGAGCAGTGAGATCTAGGTAGTGTGCTTGAATACAAGTGCATTCCATTTTGTTCATACTTTTAACAGAGTATAATTGTGGATTAATCTCCACCATGGTTTTTCCCCTAAAAGGGTTTCCACATAAAAATATTGGTGCTATGGTGCTTTGACTATCTTGTTCATGTGCTTGCAACTTTATTTCTTTTTATGTGGTGTGAATGTTCTAAGATCTAGATTTAAAGTTTAAACTTGTTGAACATTGATTCACCCCCTCCTTAGTGTTCCCTAAGCCCAACAATTGTTATCAAAGAAAGGTTCCTCTATATAAATTTTCATAGCTTGAGGTATATCTTGAATTGCAATGGACTTTGGTGGTCTTCAAGAACAACTTATGGTGGTACTTGATCATCTTGATTAGTCTAAATTAGAAGTCATGGAATTAAAAGCAAGTGGAAAAGATAGTTGACATGCAGGCACAATGGCAACTATTGCTTCTCTTATGTCCCCTTCTAATCCTTCACAAGATATATTCATTGTTCATCCCATCATGACAACTGCCATCATTGATATCACTGTTAACACATTAGTGGCAACCAAGGATGATTCAAGTGAAAGGTATGATGCTATCTATAATTACATAGAAGATGGTACCCTTCTTGAACTTGTAACAAGTAATACCCACACTCATTTAATACAATTAGCCACCAAGCACATAATTCTTGCTGATGTGTTGTATAGATGGTCCTTTGATGGAATTTTACTTAGATTCCTTAACGATTCTAAAATCAATATGGCACTTGACCAGGCTCATGTAGGTAGTTGTGGTAGTCATTTTGGCTCAAAGACCCTAGTAAAAAAACTCCTTCGTATAGGCTACTACTATGGAAAAAGACTGTTATGTGTATGTTAAATGATGTCATAAATGTCAAGAACATAGAAATTTATTTCATGCTCCTACTTTTGAGCTCTGTTCCCAAATCCATATTTGGCTATTCACTATATGGGGGCTAGATATAGTTAGAAAAATATCTTCACCATCTTCTACTAGATACATGTTTAGCATCACTGCTACTAATTATTTCACAAAATGGGTTGAGGCTATTCCTCTACGATCTACAATCATTGAGATAATTTTTCAATTCATTCTTGATCACATAATTGCTCATTTTGGGCTCCCTTCAGCATTATTCTCTAATAATGGAACACCATTTAGAATAATGATGTGAAGAAATACTTGGAGACCTTCCATATTCAACATTGCTTTTCCACACCTTAATACCCTCAATCTAATGGTACTAAGGAAATTATTCCCTTGGAGTTAGAAATCCCCACATTATGGATTTCTTTTCAAGGTCTGGTTGATAATAACACTTATAAGGATGAATGATTACACCAACCTAAGATGCTCAATGAACAATGCATTAACACTCTTGAGCATCTCCAATCCTATTACAAACAAATTTTTTTTTATTACAATCTCAACATCATCCCTCATACATTTAACAAGGGTGATATAGTTCCATCTGCAAATCAATGTCATGTAAATGCCGACCCTAATGAATGAGGAAAATTTAGTCCCAATTGGTTGGGACCATATGTCATCAAAACAAGCTTAGGGTCTAGTGTGTATGTCTTAACAGAACTCCATGGAACACCCCTTCAGAAAATTTTTAATGCTACACATTTGTATTTGTAAGGAAAGCTTAGGTGCCGAACAAACTCTCCTAATGTCAAAACCTCAGGGAAGAATGCATAGGTGGCTTTAAATTTTCAATTACAGTCCAATTAAGATACTCATGAAAAGAATAATAGAGAAGAGAATTAGAAACAAACCAAATTGGACACCATATTTACATGGGAAAACCCTTATGGGAGAAAAACCCACCACACCAACAAAAGCCTCTTTGTATTACAGTAAAGTAAATTACATATAGAGTTCAGACTTAACTTTCTGATGTCAATTTACAGTAGCATAGTTTCCACTAATTAATCTTGTATAGAATCATCACAATACTCTTAGACGCATACATGAATTCACTTAGATCAACAATCGAGGAATACTATTAGTCTTTGAACCAATCATAGTCATTCACCATTATAGAGTAACTCATTCTCTTTCAATCTGTTTGTTTTCCTCACTTGAACAGTCACAACTATTCAACTGCCAATAGTTCTCATTTTGCTTCACTAATTGGTTTGAGACAAACCATGTTAGACAATTCGTTTAGTCAAACTATTCAAATTGCACCACATATCGGTGAGACACCAAACCATGTCTCCTCGATGCCAAAATGTTAGATCGTTCTTATTAGCAAGAGTCCTCTTTTTTGCCAAGACATCTCACTGATGTCCATTTCATAACTATCGACAAGACTTATCATTGTTGGTAAGAGTTCATTCTGAGCCTTTATGTCACACTGACATTCAACATGCAAAGCTATTAGCTAGATGAGCTCCCATCAACAAGACTTCTCACTAAAGGCATACTCGGTAATTCATGTTACATCAATAAACCTTCTATCACTAAGTGTCACCTCAACAACCACTGAGAATCACCACGTGTCTGTGCACCGAACAGAGTTAAGACATTACACCAAAAAGCATTCTAGAACCCTGACAGGTCACCACATGTCAACACATCAGGCAGAGTTAAGACCAACACTGAAGTTGCATTCCAGAACTTCAACAGGTCACCCACATGTCGACACACCAGAATGAGTTAGGACTTTATTAACAACATTGCATTCTGGTCGGTGAGACCAACAACCATCGGGAAGAGATCATACTGAACGCATAGGTTACTCCAATATGTTCATCAACAAAAGTCATCTCAACATTCTCTATGAGAACAACCATCAACAAGACCAACAACCATCTAAAAGACTTCTTATCGAGAGCAAACCTATCGGTGAGATAGGTCCCAAGTCTCAACAATTTTAATCTTTTAAACACTGCTGCTAGTCAGTAAGACATTCAAGAAGTCTCAGCAATTTTTCTCTTTTAGGAGTTTCATGTCAGTAAGCTTGAGGCACATTTTTCCAACAATCTCCCACTTGATGAAGATCTTATTGACACTTTCAAAGCACAAAAAAACTACTAAAATTCATGGGCACTAAGATCCATAGAATTGGTGTACTTGTCTGTGCTCACTAGTTTTGTCAATGCATCTGCAACATTTTCTAGAGTATCCACTTTTTTCTAAAGAGACCTTTCCATCATCCACCATATCTCATACCAAATGATACTGCACATCAATATGTTTCATCCGAGCATGGAAAGTAGGATTTTTGCCAAACAAATAGCACTCTGACTATCACAGTAAATTGTAATTTTCCCTGCATCAAAACCAATGTTAGAACACAAATATTTTAACCAGATTCCTTCTTTACAGGCATGTGTTGCTGCCATGTATTCTGCCTCTGTAGTAGACAAAGTGACTACTTCCTGTCACTTACTCATCCAACTAACTACACCACCATTCATCATGAAAATATATCCACTGGTGGATCTTCTATTGTCCATTACCCAATCAGAATCCACATAGCCTCGAATGTTGAGAGTCCTCTATGATTCAACCAAATTCCCATGATAACACAAAGCATATTCTGAAGTTCCCTTTAGATGTCTAAACACTCTTTTCACACCATCCCAATGTGTCCTTCCAAGATTTTCCCTAAAATGACTATGTACTCCCACTACTTGGGCAATGTTTGTCCTTGTATAGACCATTGCATACATTAAACTACCAATTGCACTAGCATAAGGCACTTTGGTCATGCCCTCCATCTTAATAGAAAATTTTGGATAGTCTTCAATAGATAGCTTCATTCCCTACAAAACTGGAACAACTAGCTACTTGCAATCAGTCATGAAAAAATATCTCTAGAATAGTATTAATATACTTACTCTAATTGAGCCAAAGTTTTCTACTCTTCCTATCCCTGGTTATTTCCATTCCTAGAATATACCTAGCTGCACCAAGATCTTTCATTTCAAATTTTGTAGAAAACTAAGATTTTAGGTCAGAAATCATTAACTTACTATTGCCTATGAACAACATATCATCAACATAGAGAGCAATAATAAGAAAATGATAATTTTCAGCTTTGTAGTACACACAGTGATCATATTTCGATCTTACAAATCCTAATGACAAAACAGACATGTCAAACTTCTAGTACCACATTCTAGGAGACTATTTTAATCCATACAAAGATTTTTTCAACTTACAAACCATATTTTCTTTACCTTTTTCCAAAAAGTGCTCAGGCTGGGACATATACATTTCTTCTTCAAGGTCACCATGAAGAAATCCATCTATTCAATCTCTAAGTCATATTCTATTGCAAGTGACAAAAGAAATCTGATAGATATCAGCTTATCTACAAGAGAAAAAATTTCCCCATAATCAATTCCCTCTACCTGGGAATATCCCTTCGCAGCCAACCTTGCCTTATACTTCTCCACACTATCATCTAGACTGATCTTGCTTTTAAATACCCATTTGTAGCCAACAGCTTTTCTGCCTTCAGGCAAGGGCACCAAACTCCAAGTGTTATTCTTTTCTAATGATGCCATTTCTTCATTCATGGCTTCCAACCAAGAGTTTGAATCAAGCATTCCAATTGCCTCTTTAACAGTCCTAGGCTCATCAGTGCTAGAAATTAAAGCATAGGAACAAGTAGAATCTAACATAGAAAACCCATACCTCTCAGGTTGCTTTCTTTCACATGACCTCCTCATAGGCTAAGGCTAAGGTTGTTGTTCTTCTTCAAAACTTTTAGAACTGCTTGAGCTCTCCTCAGTTTTTGGTACATTTTGAATTTGAAATTCCTCTTTATTTGGTGTTGGAGGAATTTCAACCACATCCTTTTTGTTGTATGATTTTGTCTCTGACTATAGATCTAAAGTGGAAGGTTTCATCTCATGAAAAACAACACTTCTTCTATATAAAACCTTCTTTGTATCAAGATTCCAAAGCTTGTATCCTTTTATGCTATCACTATAACCAATAAAAATACATTTAACAACCTTGTTTTCCAATTTATACCTTTTTTTCATTTGACACATATGCATATGCCTCACATCCAAAGACACAAATATGTCTTAGAGAGGGCTTCTTTCCAGACCATGCTTCCAAAGGTGTTTTCTCAACAAGAGCAGAGTTAGGAGAACGGTTTATTAAGTAACATGCTATTGCAACTACCTTAGCCTAGAACTTCTCCTCCAAGCCAGCACTGCTTAGCATACTTCATGCTCTTTCCATCACTGTCCTATTGAACCTTTCAACAACTCCATTTTGTTGCGGAGTGTATGGTGTAGTTTTATGCCTTTTAATTCCATGACCTTTATAGTACCTTTCAAATTCATCAACACAAAACTCACCACCTTTGTCAGTCCTTAAACAATTTATTTTTCTTTCAGTCTAATTTTCCACAAGGTTTTTAAATTCCTTAAAATGACTGAACACTTTTGATTTACTTTTCAAAAAATAAAACAATGCCCTTCTTGAATAATCATCAATAAACGATACATAGAATCTTGATTTAGATAGAGAAGGAACATTAACTGGACCAAAAACATCAAAATGAATGTAATCAAGTAAACCAAAAGATTTGTGAGGACTAGAGTAAAATGAAACATGGTGTTGTTTTCCATATATACAATGTTCACAATACTTGAATTTGAGGTTACAGTCATGAAGCCCTTCAACTAGGTTTTTATTTTTAAAGGTTTTTAAACCTTTTTCTCTAATGTGGCCAAGCCTATGATGCTAGAGCATAGTCTTTTCTGCTAGAAGTTTAACTTCTATAGAGTTTCACTATCAGGAAAATTTATCTCCTTTTCTCCATCAGTAGCCTTCTGTGACTTTGCAGAGACACTATTTTATTATACAACAAGTGCATCCAACTTGTACAAGGTACCAATATGAGCACCCCTAGCTAGTACTGTTGAACCTATATTTATTTTGCAGCCATTTCCAGAGAATATGACTTGCACTCCAACATTGTTCAGCTTACTAACAGAAAGTAAAGTTTGAGCCAGACCTGGTATATGCATTACATCATTTATTCCCTTCACTCTTCCTTAAGGGAATTGAATTATGAATCTTCCATGGCCAACAATTTCTAGAGATGAATCACTTGCCAAATACACCCTTCCACCATCATATTTTTCATACTTGGTGAACCAATCTCTACGAGATGTCATATGGAAAGATGCTCTAGAATCAATCAGCCAGACATCATCTGATACTTAAGTTGCCAAGGCTGCAATGAAAGTGTTTGCTTCACTCTAAGAAGAATCATTGTTGGAAGAATACTTCTTCTTCTTTTTCTCCTCTTTGCAATCCTTTCAGACATGACTAGGTTTCCCACAATTCTAGCACTTCACCTTGGACTTCTTACCAGGAGACTTTGATCTCCCCTCTGATTTCGATTTGGACTTCTTGTCCTTCTTCTTTCCTTTTTCTTTTGATCTACCTCTAATAGCAAGAGCCTCCTTCGTCATCCCAAAAGTTTTTCTTCTCATCTCTTCTAACAACAAAGAAGCAACAACATCTTCCATCTTAAAAGAGGAAGTAGTACTCCCAATGGACATCACCAACTGATCCCACGAATCAGGGAAATAACATAATAGTAGCATACATCGATCTTCTTCATCAATCTCACACCCATAGATGCTAACTGAGCAATCAATATGTTGAAAGCATTCAAATGATCAACAATATACACTCTTTCCTACATTTTCAAAGAGTACAATTTCTTCCTCAAGAACAACTTGTTCACTAAGAACTTTCCCTGATAAATAGCTCCTAGTCTTTTCCACAAAGATGATGTTGTATTTTCTTCATAAATATTTAGAAGAACAAAGTTTTCTAAATAGAGCCTTATCAACCCCTTTGATTTTCATTCTGCAAGGTCCCAATCCTCTTGCTTCATGCCTGTAGGCTTCGTTCCAAACACAACAAGCCATAGATCATGATCAACCAACAGATCTTCCATTTTGAGTTTCCAGAACTCAAAATTGTTGCCATTGAATTTCTAAATTTGAATATTTCCTAACGAGCTTGCCATCTTAATCTATAATTTGAATTATCAGACTTCTACAAGGCTCCCACTAAACTTAATTAACACAAAAAACCCAACCTACCCAACAAGGATAACACAATTGGCTGGGCTCTGAAACAACTTGTTAGGAAATATTAGGTGCAGAAAAAACTCTCCTAACATCAAAACCTCAGGGAAGAATATAGAGGTGACTTTAAATTTTCAATTATAGTCCAATTAATATATTCATGAAAAGAATAACAAAGAAGAGAAATAAAAACATACATAATTGGACACCAGATTTATGTCAAAAAACCCTTACGAGAGAAAAACCCACCACACCAACAAAAGCCTCTTTGTATTATAGTAAAGTAAATTACATACAGAGTTCAGACTTAACTTTCTAATGTCAATTTATAGCAGCATAATGTCCACTGATTAATCTTGTATAGAATCATCATAATGCTCTGAGACGCATACACAAATTCACTCAGATCAATCCTTTATCAATCAAGCAATACTATCACTCTTTGAATTGATCACAGTCATTCACCATTGTAGAGAGTAACTCATTCTCTTTCCGTCTATTCAATTTCCTCACTTGAACAGTCACAATTGTTTAACTACCAACAGTTTTCATTCTGCTTCTCTGATTGGTCTGAGACAAACCACATCAGACAATTTATTCGGTCAAACTATTCAAACTACACCACATGTCAGTGAGACACTAGACCATGTCTCCCTAATGCTAAAATGTCTGATCATTCTTATCAGAAAGATTCCTCTTCTTCGGCAAGACATCTCACCGATGTCCATTTCAAAACTATCGAGAAGACTTATCGTTGTTGCTAAGAGTTCATATTGAGCCTTTATGTCACACTGATTTTCAACATGAAAAGCTATTAGCAAGTCTTCTCACAGAAGGCATACTTGGAAATTCATGTTACATCAATAAACCTTCTATCACCAAGCGTCACCTCAATGACCACCAAGAATCGACACGTATCTGCACACCAAACAAAGTTAAGACTTTACACTGAAAATCATTCCAGAACCTGACAGATCACCATGTGTCAACACATCAGGTAGAGTTAAGACCAACACTAAAGTTGCATTCCAAAAATCTAGTAGGTCACCACATGTCGACACAGTAGAATAAGTTGGGACTTTATCAACAACATTACATTCCAGTCAGAAAAACCAACAGTCATGGGAAAGAGATCATATCGAACACATAGGTTACTTTGATATGTTCATCAACCAGAGTCTTCTCGACATTATCTATGAGCACAGCCATCGGTGAGACCAACAACCATCGAAAAAACTTCTTACTGAGAGCAAACCTGTTGGCAAGATAGATCCCAAGTCTTAGCAATTTTAATCTTTTGAACACTGTTGCTAGTCAGTAAGCCATTCAAGAAGTCTCACCAATTTTTCTCTTTTAGGAGTTTCATGTCAGTAAGCTTGAGGCACATTTTTCCAATAGCATTGGTATTATGTCTAATCCCTTTTGAATAGTATGAATTATAAAGAAGTGTTGTTAAAGTTCATGGAGTCTTATCCAATATGCTTTCACATTGCTTTGTTCTTGAAAAACCCTTGATGCACATGTCTTGAACACTAAAGTGGTTATTTATAATTACTTTAGGATTTGTGCTATTCAAATTCATCTTGTGTGTTATGATAAGTTCCATTTAATTTAGCATAACATACTCAATTATCATGTTGTATCTAAAATGAAAATGCAATATGCTTTATTTAGATCACATACATTTTATTAAATCATGAAGACATTAATTAAAGTAATCTTACATAGGTTCTTTAATTAATCACATTTCCATTTAACATTTACAACACATTAATATAGATCATAAAAACATAAACTGCATATATATATATATATATATATATATATATATATATATATATATATATATATATATATATATATATGTACATATCATCATAATATACAATATCACCAAGGTCTATGAGAACTAGACACCTCAAGATCCGGTGCTCATGATCCAATACTCAAACATACTCAGACATAGTGAGACGGTCATGTGTGACTATGATGGTGATCCGTTGATTCTTAGTGCATACTCCAAACCCTCTACTTGTCCATGTGTCACATCCATCTCCTCCTGTAGTCATGATATCTCTACATGGAGTCTCTTCATCTCTACTAAAGTATAGGCTAATGGTCCTATGCCCTCGGCTTGTTGGATTCATCTCCTCACACTCTCATAAGTTGTTTGTAGTCTTGCAAAAGGTCTGAGTGACTTTGGATCCTCCTCCATTATAGGTGGGGGCATGTAATCAGGGTCCATCTCATCCTCGGCAATGGATGTAGGTATCATCTCTATAGTAGCCTGAAAATAGAACTCTCACCAGTCTCTCATCACTCCTACAAGGTAGAAACAATACACAACAAGTACACATCATCATGATATATATAAAGAGCATAAGTAATAAAACACATGCATAAAATAAAATATCATCACCTATACCATCTTCCCGCTGAGCAATATCAATGTCATCCTATATAAGGGACATGGAGGTTGTGCTAGCCTCCCCTCAATTGTGAGTGCTAGTGCCTGCTACCGCTACTACCTATGACCTTGTCATATGGATAGGAGAGGAATCTCCCCACTCATGTTAGTCCTTAGTTGCTGCCTCCTCACTCTCACTTAGGGGTAGCTTCTCCTCCTCATACTACTCCTACTCCTCATCCTCCTTGTACTCCTCATCCCCTCCTCTCCCTCCCGACCCTCATAATTTGGATTTTCCTCCTCATAGTACTCATCATCAATCACATCAATAAATATATTGGCAGGCCTATAGTGTGTCTCCTAGGTCCTATCCTCTCAATCATCTCCATCATTTGTTAGTGGCCCTACATCTCCCACTGGCTCATCCATCATGAATACTAGTGTTGGTCAGGTCACTTCCCACCACTCCTCATGCTCTCCTATGGCACCAAAATCATTTGTGTCAGAGACTGGTGTATGGTCATGATTAGAGTTGTTAGTCACTCTTGGCTACATGGTTGAGAGTGAGTCACACTATATCACCTGGTCTCTAAACACTTGGCACCAATCTCCTAAAAGAGGATTGTGCCTGGGGTGGAATCTGTACCTATCCAAACTGTCACATGACCTAATCATAGTAGAATGGGCATACTACATGGTTATGTCAGCCAACCAAAAACCTATCCATCTGCATCCTCCTCAATTGTCTAGTATGATCTAGCCATTGTAATGTTAGTTGATAAGGGCTCCAAAGGACCTCATTCTCATCTAGTTGATCAAATTGTACTCTCCAAAAATACATATCACCATACTACCATAGATGCTACAGAGGATAGTCAAAAGCCCAAGGATACCCTAGTATTGCCACACATGGATAACCAACTAGTCTAGTACATGTAATATTCTCTAGAAACCACACCTGTAGAAGTGTGCAGTGCACCATATTGTCCACCTCTTAGAATTTTTTTCCCAAGATCATAATATAGATGTGCTAGCATACATCGACCCTAGGTGTATATTGTCTGCTACTCTCCCATCCCTCAAATCAAGTGGACTAGTAATCCCTTGAGGTGACCACCCTAGACATCAGGTATGAGAGCTTGTGCTATTAAATGCATCATAATCTATCGAACCACTGGTGTTTGTGAATATAATAGCATAGAAAAATCAATCTATCATCTAACTTGTGCATCATAAATGAGACCATCTAAACAATACTATAAATTTGACTACTGCTCATGAAAGGTGTGGTCTCCGCTGAATTGTACGCACTCTTCTTGAATTAGAATGTAGAGAATCTGATGGATATCCTCCAATGTGATCATCATCTCTCATGTAGGCAAGTGAAAAGTGCATGTATCTACATTCCAATGCTGGCAAAGAGCCATCAACATGGCATTATGGTATCTCATAGGAGGCATAAGATATACCCAATAGATACCCACAACCTGTAGATGCTCCATCTCCTCTACTGATAGTGCTAGAGGCAGATCTCACAAGAAGTTTAGTTGTCTCCCACCTAATCATTGTCATGATCAGGTGGGTTCCTATCAAGTTTAAACAAAACTACTCTAAAACTCATCTACTATTTTTAATTTATACATTATTCATCTTGCAATTGTGTTAAAGTCCCTCTAGTGTTCTTTTCTAAAGTCCCTAGACACTTTAGAATGCTTTTGGTACACTTCGCAAAGAAATGAGACACTTAGAGAAGAAATGGGACACTTTGTGAACAAATGGGACACTTGATGATAAAAGGGGACACTTTGCAAAAACAAATCCTTGATCCTAAATTTACCTAGATATGCATAAAAATGCATTCAATCATTCCAAAATCACAAAGAAAAGGTTTTAGAATCAACTCACCTCATGTTGCCACTCATTGCATGCCACCTGGTCCCAAAGAATGTCCAAATGAATAGGTGTGTATCCCTATTTGCTTGATATCTTCTTGTCTCACTTGTCACTCTAAAGCTACAAGAAGGTAAAATGAAATAGTAAGTGACAAATCACTCTCCTTTACCTCTTTTAACTTATTTCTATTCTTTTTTACTATGCATTCACTTAGGGTTTCTTCTATCTTACGAATTAAAAGAGTACTTTTTCTTCAAAAAAACATAACAGGAGCTAGGAAACTCTATTTTTGATGTTGTTTGATGTGTTGGAATCATGATTCCACCCCTAAGATCATCAAGTGTCTATCATTATGTGACATGGTACTTGGAAATTTCCTATGATATGATACTTTTTGTTCAATGTGGTTAGATTTCTACCTTGATTCAACCTCTATAAAAGGTGTTAGAGTTATGTGCAGACACTGAGAGGGGGGGTGAATCAGTGTCAAAAAATTTTCAACTTCGACCAATATTTTTCATTCTAGTTTCCTTTTCTTTCAACAATAGAGTAGAGTAATCACTTTTAAAAGCACAAAGATATGACAACATTAACTCAGTCCACTTGACAACTTATGAAAATATCATTTGAGTGAGATATCTTGCATTTTCAAAAATATAGCTTTGATTTGATCTCAATATTAATCTGATTAATGCATTCATGAATTGAATGTAATCATTCATAAATAGAATTGAGAACAGTAATAATCCCAATAGAGAACTGAAACAACAACAACATATAAAAGTAGAGAGCATATAGAAGAAAAAAGAGACAAAAGATTTTGCTGAGTGGAAAACCCTCTTGGGGTATAAAAACCACTCCTAAACTACCTTACTGGCTTAATCTTCAAAACCACTATTAACAATGCCTTATAGGCTAATTTTTGAGCACCAACTCAAGGAGCACCAACCCCTCATTTAGAGACACCAATCTCAAGGAGTACCAATCCCTTACTCAAATTTTAGAATTACATTCATAATATCAGAGGATCTCTCTATTTTTAGTTAAGCACATATTTCTCTATTTTCTCATCTATAGAAAACCTTAAGTACAATATCCCAAAATTACAACCACCAACCTTTTATATTTTCAACACAGGTTTATATATATACATTTCAAGTATGTCTGTTATCAAGAAATCTTCAACAAGAATTTTTCACCATATTATGAAACTCTCTTGCTATTATTAGAATTTGAAGCTAATTCATAATGAACTGTAGATGATGGTAAAAATCAGAGTAACGCCTATCCATAGAGATTTAAATTCTGCACTGAGTCAGGAGATTTCAAATTGTAACTAAAAGATTTTCATCAAAGCCATGGCTGCCCACTAACAGAAAATCATAACCTTTAAAATCTCAGAGAATATCTTGCCATAGATTTGATACCAACCAAAGATGTCTGCATGCAACTATACTTAGAAAAATCTATGTCAGCCACAATGTATGAGTCTTCAAAAAATCATTCACAGAGACAATAGTCGCCACATGTTCTTTGTGATTCACTAAGACCTTCTGCGAGCTATGTTTCTTTTTCCTTAATTGCTTTTGTTGTGACCTAGTGAAGTCAGGAAGACCTCTCGCAGATCACATTAAGTTTCACCAAAATCCCTTTTGCCTCTTATGTGTCGCTATGACATTGACTAGTTATGCCAAAGGAAATTCAATCACTAATCATACTTTGGTTCCTTCTATTTTACCATGACCCTTCATTATCAGGCAGACCTTATAGAGAATTCACTTTGTTTTTCAAAAAAGTCCTAAGCTTGCAATTGATGGCCAAGACATTAATGTTCTCACACTGACAAAAACCTTTTGTCTTAAGTGCTTCGCTATAACATTATGATATCGAGGAGACCTCCTGTAGAGCACACCATGTCTTTCCGAAAGTCTTTCATCCACTTGTGTGTCACTATAACATAATGGTTCTCTCGCCAAAGCATCATTCAATCTTATGAGCATCGCTATAGCATACCTTCATCGGGGAAACCTCTCGTAGAATGCTTGAGTCATACCGAAAGTCACCAATTCATCTTGTGTCGCTGAGACAATTCAATACATATGCTGAAGGAAACTTTATCAATGTCGGTCATACCTCTATTTGTCGCTATGACATATCACTCTTGGGGGGACCTAATATAGATATACTTCGTTATATCAAAAGTCATCCTTTCATCCGGTGTCACTAAGACAATCTAGATCTTATGCCAATGAAGTCATCCATCCTATATATGTTGTTGTAACTTCAAACTATCGAGAAGACATCTTGTATATCATTTCAGTCATACCAAAACACCCTGAATTCACTCCTATTTGCCGAGACTTCCAGAAAGTCCTGCCGAAGGCAATTGTCCAATGGTGGTTGGTGTGACATTGTGTCTTCGGTGAGACTACATACTGAAAACAACACTCCTACTGATAGACTTCCACATGCATTAGTCGAGGAGACAAATCATTTTTTCTTAATGCTGACAAGGAGCCTTTTGTTCTCCATTGGTGAGACCAAGGTCACTCACTGAGACCTCATACCGAAAACCTTTAACTCTTATCGATAAGCCTTTTGTGCCAAGTCAGTAAGACACCATGAGATCGCCATGACATTTCATTGAAGCTATAACTCTCACCGATGAGATATTTCCTTGCATGGTTGGTGAGACAATATGAATTGCTAAGACCTCATCCCAATGGCCAAACGCATGCTAATATGATTATCCAAATGCAGGTCAATAAGACATGACATATTCGATGAAACATTACACTGAAGATGATTTCCTTTACCGATATGCCCATTCTGAAGTGGGTCTAGGAGACGTAATGAAATCGATAAGACCTCATCCCGATGGTATAACATATGCCGATAGGTAACACTTGTTTTCACCAAAACAAAAGAGAATGTCATGCTGATAGATGCCTGGAGATGGATTCTGATCGCTGTGACATAAAATAAGTTTTGCCGATATGAACTTTCTTGTGCCGGTCGCCAAGACACAAAGCGCTTGATGAAACAACATGCCAATAGGGTTTACTTACACCGATGCACTACCTCATGTATTAGTTAGTGAGACCCAAATCATTCAATAAGACCTCCCAACGGTGAGAAAACTTTATGCCGATAGACTTATTTTCTGTTGCTAAGACCATGATCAATGTCATGCCGAAAGCTGCCAGTATGTAAAATCAAATCATTATGACATCATAAATGTCTTGCAACAAGGAAACACAGACATTTAAAAATTGATCAGGGAGACCTTTCCATTCTCATGATGATAAGTGTAAGCCCGAAAGAGAAACAACCAATACCATTAGACAAAACTGTATCAAGATAAAGAATGAGAAACCAATCTGAAACTGTCAACAAGTAGAATCAACTAAAAGGGATTTTGACATCAAGGACAAACCATATGATCACAATTGAGAACCAACAAACTCCCCCTTTGTCATTGATGAAAAAACACAAATGACTCTCCCCGTTTTTACCTCAATGACAAAGGATAGAGGAGAAGAATGTGCAATGCCAAAAAACACAACTGAGAAGCCAACCAAATACCATAAGAACCGGCTGCAAATAGAACAATAGTGCAGCAGACATATTTGCAGGAGAGTAGTAAGATTATAATAAACCGATATCATAGCAAAAGTAACAATATGTCTCTTTCAAGAATCTCAGTCCATATTATCAATGCCAAAGCAAAGGTACCAAAATATTATAATGTAACAAACCAAATTGATACCTAAAGATTGAAGACCTATTACATGAACATACCACCTTCTTTGACATGATCGATCAAGTCACATTCAAGATCACCTACTCCACATTCAATTTGATTGACTTCAATCTAGAAATACCAAAATTTGAACACAAACAATCCAACCACTTCTCAGCACAAGTAACCTTAGTCACAGTCCATGACAATACAAAGAAAAGACCAATGATACTAGTTATTCTTCTTCAACCGACACATATCACCTCATAAATAATTCATAACATCAAACATGTTTTTCAATCAATGTTCTCCAAAGATAAATCCATCGACATCCCTTCAAAAATAAAGGCTTTCTTATCTTTAATATGTTGAGGAACTCACCTACATGTCTCCACACCTCTCAAAGATTTCATAAGGATATACCATTATTTCCAACACCCAAGCATCCAAAAGGTTCAATTAAAAAACAATGTACACTATCATTTTAAATTTTTTTGAAAACTGTCAACCATTAGACCAAGCAGAAACATTTCTTAACATCTTATACCACCAAAAGCAAATGCAAGATGTCATACCTCATTCTAGACTACATAGGGGTAAAATATATTACCATAATAGACTCCCCCTGAGTCTTTGCTTCTTCTCAAGACCTGGAAGGAAAAAATTGTGCAAGGAGTGCACAAGGAGTTTTCCCAGAAGCATCTTTATTGCTTTTCTTGTCATCTTGATTGCTCTTTCTTCTCCACACCAATGAAGACTTCTTCACTTGTTTGCTTAAAGTACCTATCTTTCTGTTGAATCTGCATTGTTGTAATTTTATGTCCAATGTTATTACATCTGAAACAAATGACTTTGTGATTGTTCTTAGAAATAGAAGACTTTCTACAAAATTTTCCAGCATTGTTCCCTACATCATTATCACTTGTATTTATTCTACAGTCTCTTCTCAAGTGACCAAAATTGTTACAGTTGTAACACACCACATCCTCATTTCTAGGGACATTAGAATGATTATTAATTCACCATCTTATGCAACCAATTGCCTTATGACCATAGTCATTACAAAAATAACAATATCCTTGGAAAGAATGATTATACCTGAATGAGTGATCATGCCAAGGATGTGAAGATCTGAAGACATTTTTCCTTTCTCTATGAATACGTTCAAATTGTCTTCTAGTGTCAATGTTATCCTTTGATGCAACAATATTGTAACCAAGATAAACCTTCATTCTTGGTGTTTTCTTGGCTATAAACTTCTTTCCATCTAAAATAGTAAACACTATTTTATGTTTTGATTTGTCTACAGAGCTTTGTCCAACCACATATTTGGTAGGGAGAGTGGTTGGAGAAATCAATCTCAGATTCCTACTCTAGGTCTTTCTTGCAACACCTTCGTGGTGTTCTTCTTCACCTCCTTGACCTATAGGCCCCTTCACATATTTAGGTGCCCTTGGTTCTCCTGGCCAACCCCACTTCCATCACCATGCAAACAACCAAGCCAATCTTGGTGCTCTCTCTGCTATTCTCTCCTTAGCCCTTAATCTGCCCTAAAGACTAACAATACCTCAACACTCAATTTAGATCTTGTAGGGGTGTAGATATTTATTTAATAACTTCAAACCCTCCTCCTAGGGTTCCTGAAGGTTCACCAAACTCCATCATTCCATCGCTTTTACCAAACCCTACAACTAGGGTTAAAAAGGCTACTAGCCTTGAGCCCCAATTAGGCCTCCATTTCCTAGAAAATTGGTCTTTGTTTAAAAAATTTCCAAATGACACCCATTCTTTCTTTGGGATTCTTGGAAAAAATTCACACCTCTCAATGATTTTTGAGGACTTAAGCCTTAACAAACCGTACAAAGCTTGAACTTGAAAATGGACATTTCCTAGGGTTTTTAAGCCACTATCTGGCCGCTTTCAAATTGTCTACTAGTTTTCACATCAAATGAAATGATGGAGACTTCTCCTTTAGCCCATAGCTAGGTAAGAAACTTACCTACCACCTCCAAAAGGAAAATCTTAAAGAACTTGAACCCCTGCAAAGTTCTATGCTTTGCGTTTCTTGCCTTTCTAATCGGGCACCATTCTGGCTCGCCTAGGGCAAGAACTTTCTAACAGCTCCTGAACTTTCCAAACCCTACAAGTTACCATATGTACAAACATGGAGTCTGGGAACTATTCTAAAAGGACCATACAATTTTTATGGTGGGAAATTGGTCTAGCACTCCATTTTCTCAAGACTGCCTGGTTTAGGCCAGAAAAAGAAAGATATCAAACTATTTACAAACAAAGGATGAAAATGAATCGCAAAGGAAAATGAATGGAACAAAATCTTGTATTCTATCCACACTACATTCTAATTACAGAACAATAGTTATTTCAATCCATTTAAAGCTCTATTATGAAGAAAAAATCAAAAATGACCTTAAAGAACACTGTTTTTATTTCAACTCACAAAAAGTTTTTCTCAATACCAATCCTTCTAACCCTATTTACAGGTTGAGACTCACCTTAAATAAGGTTCCTCATTTAGTTATCTTCTTTGGTCGGACTTCTTCATGACCTAATGGCCAATGTTACCAAACTCCACTGTGTTTTCTAACTTTGTCAAGGTTAGCAACCCAAATAAGAAATAAGCTTCAAAACCCAACCATTCTTTCTACTTCTAATTCCATTGATCACAACATATCAACACTTATTCATAATCCACAAATTCTAACTAAATGATCAACATGACCTTCAAAATAACATACCCAAGCAAAATTTAAACTAGACTGCTTCCTTGGGTGTTTCCTAGGTGCTCCTGCACCATTCTCCCCCTCCCTACACAAACACTAAGGAATGGAAGGAGATATCAATGATAGGTTAATACCAAACTTCTTCAATTGATCTTATTGTACCCATGTGGCTTCTAATTCATGCTTGTTCTTCCACTTGATGAGGTGCTCCATGTACACCTTATGCTTGTAGACTTTTGGACTCTTGACTCCAAGATCTTCTCTTCCTGAGGCTTATCTTGACTAGGTAAGGATATATTGCTAATGTCCTTGAAGATATCCTTACTGTTCTGATCCACATCATTTGATTGTCCCCTTGTACTTGATCAAGTCAGCTATATTGAAAACTGGAGACATCCCTAGATCGGCAGGTAACTCCACCTTGTATGCATTCTTACCATACTTGGCTAATATCTTGCATGGTCCTACTCTTTTCATTTGCAACTTGGTTGACATCCCCTTTTACAACCTTGACTTATTAAGGTAGACCATGACATAGTCTCCTATTGCAAATTGCACATCTTTCCTTGATAATCTGCCTTCTCCTTCAACTTTTGTGTAGCCTCAGTGACTATCCTCTTTACCTACTCCTGAATTTCCTTCATGGTTTGATTGAAATCTTCTGCATGTCCACTTCTTTGTTCCATAGCTCCAATATCTCTAAGCTCACATATGCCTCTTGGGTGCATTCCATACATAATCTCAAAAGGACTCTTCCATGTGGTCTGGTTCACACTATCATTGTAAGCATACTCATCTTGTGAGATAACCATATCCCATTTCTGTCCATACTCCTTAGTTAGGAACCTTAGAAGGTTACCTAGCACCCTGTTAACCACCTCTGTTTGACCATCGGTCTGAGGATGGTAAGTTGATCCAAATGACAGGTTGGTTCCCAATCTACTACATAGAGTCTTCCAAAGTGACTCCATAGACTCACATCTCTCTGAAACAATGCTAAGTAGAAATCCATGGGTCACAGCTGCTTGAGAGGGCCAGGCTCCCTTGTAGCACTTCCTTAGAGTAAGTTTTTGTAGGGAATAAAATGACTCATCTTACTAAATCTATCTACCACTACATAGACACTATCAAAACCAGTCTTGGTCTAAGGAAGGCCTATCACAAAATCCATACTCACACACTCCCATGGTCTATTAGGAATGGGTAGGGGTTGATATAGACTAGCATTACTAGCTCCTCCCTTAGCCTTCATACACACAACACATTGTTCGACATACTTTCTAACATCTCTTGCCAACTTAGGCCAATAATAGAATCTTTGCACTAGTTCTAAAGTCTTTTGATTGCAAATGTCACTAATGCACTACCATTATGCTTTCCTAAATCAGTTTTCCCTCATTTGACCATCTTGGGATTACATAACTGGTTAAGCACAAGCAATAGCCACTTGCAGTAGCAATATTCCAGGTATTGGCTATGGAGATGGTTCTCAGAAGTTAGAACTGGCCTTATATAAGACCTCTAAAAAGTCTTTAATATTTCACCATAGAGATCTTTAAAGACTATCAGTCTCTTATATGTGGCATGCTGCATTCAGCAGCCTCTTGCTCAGTATCACCTGCTTTGTTTGGCCTATCCCATTCTTGTGCCAGTGGGTAGAAGGTAAAGCTTGGATGTATTCCATGCTGGGCACCAAGTCGCATTACTTTCGGCTTCTCTTGAGTGTTGAGTAATTAAAGTGCCTAATTATGCGATTAGAGCTACTGACTCTTAGTTAGAAGGTAGTACCTCCTTCCTAAGTAAAATTTGAAGACCAAAACATAAAGAGTTCAGTCCTTGGGTTTTAAGATGTCACTTCTTCTAACAGCTTCATTAGGCTTCTCACTAAAAGATGCTATGGGCCTTCCCTCTTACGACAGCGCTCATCCTACTACCACTCCGCTTCAGCGTCGCATTCAATAGTAGGAGCAACCTTATCCAAAGCCTTCGATATGGGAATTGTTCGGAACACGCACCTCTTGTTCCAGTTTCTCAGGCCCTTTTCTTAGCTTCGTCCACACAAACTTAGTTTTTAAACCACCCTTGATTGTATCTAGGACTGGTGCACATATGCCACTAAAGTTCCTTATGAATTTTCTATAAAATTGAGCCAATCCATGGAAAATTCTTACCTCTGTCCTTATGGTTGGTGTAGGCCAATTTAGGATAGCTTCCACCTTGCTTGGATCCATCTTCAATGATCCTTTAGACACTACAAAACCCAAATATACAAGCTCTTGCTTAAAGAACTCACACTTCTCTAGATTGATTGCCAACTTCTCCTCTTGCAACCTTCTGAGGACCAACTCCACATGTTTTAAATGCTCCTCTGTGGTCTTGTTGAATATGAGGATGTCATAAAGATACACTACCACAAATATCCCTGTAAATTCTTTAAGCACTTCATTCATGAGCCTCATGAATGTGCTAGGGGCATTAGAGGGACCAAATGGAATCACTCTCCATTGATATAACCCATCATTTGTTTTAAATGATGTCTTCCACTCATCACCATCCTTAATTTTGATATGATGGTATCCACTCTTGAGATCCAACTTTGTGTAGTATTGAGCTCCTCCAAGATAATCCATTAAGTCTTCAATTATAGGAATAGGGAACCTATACCTAATGGTGATCCTATTTATTTCTCTAGAATCAGTGCATAACCTCCACTTACCTCCTTTCTTGGTTGCTAAGACCACTCATACTACACATGGGTTGATGCTCTTTTGAATCAATCCTTGATCCAAAAACTCTTGCACTTGTCTAGCTACCTCTAGATTCTGATCTGGTGTAAGTTTATAAGCTACTTTGTTAGGCAATGAGGCTCTAGGTATGAAGTCAATTTGATGACTTATGGCTCTCTTTGGTGGTAGAGTTGCAGGTGAACCATCAGTTACAATGTCCTTGAACTGATCCAACAACTTTAGGAATGCTCCGGGTATGACTATCTTTTTAGCCTTCTCTTCTTCTTTAGGTTGTAACATCACCACATATCCTTCACTCCCTTGATGTAGGTTGTCAAGGAACTCCTTCCCACTACTCAACATGACACTTGGTGTCTTTGACTATCCCTCTTCTTCTTCTAATAGTGACTACAACTTGAAAGTCTTCCCATCCTTCTTGAATGAGATGGTGTTCTCTTTCGTGTCATATATGACACCTCTTTCATATTGCCATGGTCTGCCTAATAGTACATGGTAGGAATCCATGGGTAACACATCACAAACTAACTTTTCCTTGTACCCCCCAATGGAAAACTCCACCATTACTTGCTCATTCACTAAAACACTTTGCCCTTTGTTTAGCCATGTGACCTTGTAGGGGTTAGTGTGGGGTACCTTCTCCAATTTCAATTTCATTACTACCTCCTTTGAGATAATATTGTCTGTTGAACCTAAATCTACTATGACCTTGCATACTTTACCAAGTATCTTGCACCTTACTCTAAATAGAGCTCTCCTTTGTTTTGGTTCTTCCTTGACCGGTTGTCTGATCAAAACTCTATTGAACATTAGATTCTCTCATACCTCAGATTCAATATGACTGACCTCAAATGACTTAGGACTCATTGTTTCCTTTTGTGCATAAGCCACTCTCTTCTCATTGCTTGAAGAAGATGCTTTCTCCGGGCACCTATAAGCAGGATGACCTACTTGACCAAAATGATAGCATTTCATGTTTGCAAAGTATGAATTGCTCCTTCGTACTTTTCTTCATCTGTTTGAACCTCCTTGAGGTCCTCTACCTCTATTATATCCTCCTCTAGAAGATGTTTCTCCTTTGTGCTTTGTGAGTTTAGACTCTCCTTGGTTTCTTTGGTCATTGCCTCTACCTTGGTAGCCACCTCATTGTCCTCTTTGATCTCTTTGATCTCTACCTTTGCCTCTACCCTTAGAAGCTTGGTTTTGCTTCCTCTTGTTCCTTTCCTCAATTTTTATAGCCAATTGGTAACATTGATGTACTATCTTAGGACTTAAAAGAGCCATCTCCTCTTGAATGCTCCACTTCAAGCCATTAAGATACCTAGCCACCTTTAGACTTTCATCTTTAGAAACATTAGACCTCATACAAAGTTTTTGGAACTCCTCTATGTAGGTATTCACATCTTGGTCCTTCTACCTTAGGCTTTGTCTCTTCTTGTGTAACTAAATCTCATAATCATTTCGCATGTATGCTTATTTTAATTTGGAAACCATACCCTTCCAAGTAGTTATAGGCTGCTTGCCTTCCTTTTCCCTCTCTGTCTGAATGAATTTCCACCATGTCAAGGTAGATCCTCTTAGTCTTGATTTGGCCACCTTTACCTTCTATGCCTGATTGACTCCATCACATTCAAAATGGTTTTCCATTCCCTCTTCCCAATCCATGACTAGATTAGCTTCCATTTTTCCACTAAATAGTGGTATGCCTTCAAGTGCTTTTCCACTCAAAGCCTTCAACACCTTCAAGAAAGGCTCTTATTTCAGAATAGGGTCAGGTTTAGGGGTTTTTTTTCCCTCTACAACCTCTTCTTCCTTTGATATCCTTCTTTTTAACTGTGTGAGCCTCATTACTTGCTCAAGTTGGGCTATTCTTTGCCTCATTAGCCTATTTTCTTCCTCCTGTTCTTCAACCATCTTAGCCAATTCAGAATTTGTCACCATGATGATAGAACCACTAAATTCAAGGTCTGACATGCAAGATTCTATCCCAAATCTTTAACTTGCTTTGATACCAATCTGGTAGGGAGAGGGGTTGGAGAAATCAATCTCAAATTCCTGCTCTAGGTCTTGCTTGCAAGACCTTATTGGTGTTCTTCTTCACCTCCTTGACCTATAGACCCCTTCACATATTTAGGTGCCCCTGGTTCTCCTGGACACCCCCACTTCCATCACCATGCAAATAACCAAGCCAATCTTGGTGCTCTGTCTGCTATTCTCTCCTTAGCCCTTAATCTATCCTAAAGAATAACAATACCTCAACACTCAATTTAGATCTTGCAGGGGTGTAGATATGTCTTTAATAACTTCAAACCCTCCTCCTAGGGTTCCTGAAGGTTCACCAAACTCCATCCTTCCATCACTTTCACCAAACCCTACAACTAGGGTTAAATAGGCTACTAGCCTTGAGCCCTAATTAGGCCTCCATTTCCTAGAAAACTGGTCTTTGTTTAAAAAATTTCCAAATGACACCCATTCTTTCTTTGGGATTCTTGGAAAAAATGTACACCTCTCAAGTATTTTTGAGGACTTAAGCCTTAACAGACCGTACAAAGCTTAAACTTGAAAATGCACATTTCCTAGAGTTTTTAAGCCATTGTCTACTAGTTCTCACATCAAATGAAATGATGGAGACTTCTCCTTCAGCCCATAGCTAGGTAAGACACTTACCTACCACCACCAAAAGGAAAATCTTAAAGAACTTGAACCCCTACAAAGTTCTACACTCTACACTTCTTTCCTTTCTAACTAAGAACCATTCTGGCTCGCCTAGAGAAAGAAATTTCTAACAACTCCTGAACTTTCTCAAACCATAAAAGCTACCATATATACAAACATGGAGTCTAGGCACTATTCTGAAAGGGCCATACAATTTGTATGGTGGGAAAGTGGTCTAGCACTCCATTTTCTCAAGACTACCTGGTTCAGGCCAGAAAAATAAAGAAATCAAACTATTTACAAACAAAGGATGAAAATGAATCACAAATGAAAATGAATGGAAAAAAATATTTTATTCTATCCACAATACATTCTAATTATAGAATAGTAGTTATTTCAATCCATTTAAAGCTATGTTATGAAGCAAAAATTAGAAATAACCTTCAAGAACATTGTTTTTATTTCAACTCACAAAAAGTTTTTCTCAATACCAATCCTTCTAACCTTATTTACAGGTCGAGAAACACCTTAAATAAGGATCCTCATTTAGTTATCTTCTTTGGTTGGACTTCTTCATGACCTAATCACTAACGTTACCAAACTCCACTGTGTTTTCTAAATTTTGTCAAGATTAGCAACGCAAATAAGAAATGAGCTTCAAAACCAAACCATTCTTTCTACTTCTAATTCCACTGATCACAACATATCAACACTTATTCATAATCCACAAATGCTAACTAAATGATCAACATGACCTTCAAAATAACATACCCAAGCAAAATTTAAACTAGACTACTTCCTAGGTGTGTTTCCTAGGTGCTCCTGCACCAATATCCCACTCCTGTAAGATCTTTAGAATGCTTTTTCCTACCCAACATCTCATTCAATATATTAGTACTATTATCAAATTTTTGAAATTTACTAGATTGAGCCTTGAAACTTTCAAGCTCTTTTCTTAAAGCAACTACCTCTTCTTCATGTTTTAGACAAACAATCCTTTTAATTTCCAAATCAGAACTCACAACATCTGCAATCCTCTTTTATTCTTCATTTTCAATTTTTTGACTTATAATCATATCATCCTTAATAGTTAGTTCTTTTAACAAGGAATCATTATCTGAATATTTCTTTAAAGAATTAATCTCTTTTTCTAGTTTATTACACAACTCATCCTTGTCTTTTAACTTGACTTCCAGACTCTCTTTTTGCTGAAGCTATCTTGTTAACAACTAGTTTTCCTTTTGAAGTTGCTTAATAGTATCTAAGGCACATATGCGTTCACCTTCCAAATCAACCTCACTTTCTGGTTCATCATATTCCTGTTTAGAGTTGACTTCACCCAAAGATTGATCTACTTTTACACAAGTTTCTTGATCATCTACATATTCATCAATGATATTGCTAGACTTCTTTTCTAAATTATAAAGGTTTACACCTTCTTCACTCTTAGATGTTTCACAACTTATTTCAATATCAAAAGATATCTCCTCTTGTAACTCACTATTCTGATTCATTTCAGTCAACTTGTCCCAAACTTCCTTAGCACTGTTGTAATGAATGACTTTTTTAATGAGTTCATTTGGCAAGTTATTAAGAATAGCATTCATAGCTTTGGTATTGAATTCAAGAGCTTTCATCTCCTCAAGAGAGGAAGGAGATGTTGCAAATGTAGTACAACCCTTTTCTACTACTTCCCACACTTCAGATCCTAAAGAATATATGTATGTTTCCATCGTATGTTTCCATTTAATAAAGTTTGTTCCTTCAAATTGAGGAGATCCAGATCTAGGATATTCTACCATTTCAAAGCTACTATTTATGAATTCTTCCTCTTTAATCCTTATACTAGATTTAGGTTGAGCATGATGAATAGCATTTTGCTGAGAACATATTTTTCCCTTATTCCTTCTGTTCTTTCCCATATTAACCAAAGTACTCCAAGAAACCAAGAACAATCCTAGGTGGTTTAGACCTATGAGAGGACCCTACTCTCTAATACCAATTGTTGGAGTTATGGGCAGACACTGAGAGGGGGGATGAATTAGTGTCAAAACTTTTTCAACTTCAACCATGATTTTTCATTCTGATTTCCTTTTCTTTCAGCAATAGAGTAGAGTAATCACTTTTGAAAACACAAAGATATGACAACATTAACTCAGTCTATTTGAAAACTTATGAAAATATCATTTGAGTGAGATATCTTGCATTTTCCAAAACATAGCTCATATTTGATCTCAATATTACTCTGATTAATGCATTCATGAGTTGAATGTAATCATTCATAAACATAATTGAGAATAGTAATAATCCCAATAAAGAACTGAAACAACAACACAGAAAAGTAGAGAGCATATAGAAGAACAAAGAGACAAAATATTTTGTCGAGTAGAAAACCCTCCTGGGGTATAAAAACCACTCTTAAACTGCCTTACTGGCTTAATCTTCAAAACCACTGTTAACAATGCCTTATAGGCTAATTTCTGAGCACCAACTCAAGGAGCACCAACCCCTCATTTAGAGACACCAATCTCAAGGAGTACCAACCCCTTACTCAAATTTTAGAATTACATTCATAATATCAGAGGATTTCTCTATTTTCAGTTAAGCACATATTTCTCTGTTTTCTCATCTATAGAAAACCTTAAGGACAATATCCCAAAATTACAATCACCAACCTTTTCTGTTTTCAACATAGGTTTATATATATACATTTCTAATATGTCTGTTATCAAGAAATATTCAACAAGAATTTTTCAAAAGATTCTAAAACTCTCTTGCTATTATTAGAATCTGAAGCTGATTCACAATGAACTGTAGATGATGGTAAAAATTAGAGTAATGCCTATCCATAGAGCTTTAACTTCTGCGCTGAGTCAGGAGATTTCAAATTGTAACTGAAAGATTTTCATCAAAGCCATGGCTGCCCACTAATAGAAAATCATAACCTCTAAAATCTCAGAGAATATCTTGCCATAGATTCGATACCAACCAAAGATATCTGCATGCAACTATACTTAGAAAAATCTATATCAGCCACAGTGTATGAGTCTTCAAAAAATCATTCACAGAGACAACAGTTGCCACATGTTCTTTGTGATTCACTAAGACCTTATGCAAGCTGCATTTCCTTTTCCTTAATTGCTTTCGTCGTGACCTAGTGAAGTCGGGAAGACCTCTCACAGATCACATTAAGTTTCACCGAAAGCGCTTTTACCTCTTATGTGTTGCTATGACATTCACCAGTTATGCCGAAGGAAATTCAATCGTTAATCATACTTTGGTTCCTTTTGTTTCACCGTGACCCTTCATTATTGGGTAGACCTTATAGAGAATTCACTTTGTTTTGCCGAAAAGCCCCGAGCTCACAATAGATCACCAAGACATTAATGTTCTCACACCGATAGAAACCTTTTGTCTTAAGTGCTTCACTATAACATTATGATATCGGGGGGACCTCTTGTAGAGCACACCATGTCTTTCTGAAAGTCTTTCATCCACTTGTGTGTCACTATAACATAATGGTTCTCTTGCTGAAGCATCCTTCAATCTTATGAGGGTCGTTATAGCATACCTTCATCAGGGAGACCTATCATAGAATGTTTGAGTCATACTAAAAGTCACCAATTCATCCAGTGTTGCTGAGACAATTCAATACTTATGTCGAAGGAAACTTTATCACCATTAGTCATCCCTCTATCTGTTGTTGTGACATATCACTCTGGGGGTACCTCATATAGATATACTTCATTATACCAAAAGTCATCCTTTCATCTGGTGTCGCTGAGACAATCCAAATCTTATGCTGATGATGTCATCCATCCTATATATGTCATTGTAACTTCAAAGTATCAGGGAGATATCTTGTAGATCATTTTAGTCATACCGAAACACCCTGAATTCACTACTCTTTGTCGAGACTTCTAGAAAGTCCTGCCAAAGGAAATTGTCCAATGGCAGTTAGTGTGACATTGTGTCTTTGGTGAGACTACATACCAAAAACAACACTCCTGCCGATAGACTTCCACATGCATTAGTCAGGGAGACAAATCATTTTTTTTATGCCAAAAAGGAGCCTTTTGCTTTCCATCAGCGAGACTGAGGTCACTCACTGAGACCTCATATCGAAAACCTTTAACTCTTATGGATAAGCCTTTTGTGCCAAGTCAGTAAGACACCATGAGATCGCCATGACATTTCATTGAAGCTATAACTCTCACTAATGAGATCTTTCCTTGCACAGTCGATGAGACAATATGAATTGCTAGAACCTCAGCCCAATAGCCAAACTCATGGTGATATGCTTATCCAAACGTGGGTCGGTAATACATGACATATTGGATGAAACATTACACTAAAGATGATTTCCTTTGTCGATATTCCCATTCTGAAGAGGGTCAGGGAGACAATGAAATCGATAAGACCTCATCCCGACGATATAACATATGCTGATAGAGAACACTTTTTGTCACTGAAACAAAAGAGAATTTCATGCCGATAGATTCTTGGAGATGGATTCCAATCACTGTGACATAAAATAAGTCTTGTCGATATGAACTTTCTTGTGCTGGTCGCCAAGACACAAAGTGATCGATGAAACAACATGCTGATAGGGTTTACTTACGCTGACACACCACCTCATGTATTAGTCGGCGAGACCTGACTCATTCGGTAAGACCTCTCAGTGATGAACAAACCTCATGCCGATAGACTTTTCTTTTGTCACTAAGACCAGGATCAATGTCACGTCGAAAGCTACCTGTATGTAAAATCAAATCATTATGACATCATAAATGTCTTGCTAAAAGGCAACACAGACATTTCAAAATTGATCAGGGAGATCCTGCCATTCTCAGGTTGATAAGTGTAAGCCCAAAAGAGAAACAACCAATACCATTAGACAAAACTGTATCAAGATAAAGCATGAGAAACCAATCTGAGACTGTCAACAAGTAGAATCAACTGAAAGGGATTTTGACATCAAGGACAAATCATATGATCACAACTAAGAACCAACAAGGGGGGCATACATCTACCGTCAGATTTTATTTTTAGAAGTTAAAAAAAGGATTTCTAGAAAAATAACAAATTTGTGTTATAGGATGTGGTTCCTAATGTTGTGGTTTTATAGATAGTTCTACATTGGGGGCTTCATTCTCCCTTCTTTTGAATGAATATCCTCTTATAGTAAAGTTTATTGTTTAGTGTAATTTAGCTTACATATGCACATAGATTCATATGGACACTGAAGTGGGGGCTTATTGTGTCACCAAAAATTGTATACTCTTGAAGAAAGAGATAATTTAATGATAAATTTAGTCCTACTTTAGACACCTTGTTTCAATCACCCCTTAAAAATAGCATTTATAGTCCCCTAATGCTCATTATTTTGGACTTTAAGGCCTATTTCACTCACAAATCACTTAAATCTTTACAAATACCACTAAAAACACTCAAATTTTGTGAAACCCACCAAAAAAATTCTTGGTGGGACTAAGTCGCCCAAGGTGGCAACTTAGTCCTTCTGGGGTGTTTTCCACTTTTAAGTCGGAAATTCATCAACCTAATTCAAATTTTTGAGGGATGTCAGCTTATGAATTTAAAATAATGAGTAATTTAATGAAAATTCCTATAAATGCATGTTTTTAGGTCATTTTTCAAATCTCCTAGTCATTTTAGAAAGCAAAAATCAAAATTCAAGAGAAAAGTATCTTTCACAAGAAGATTCAATAGCATTTCTACATCAAAGTTGAAGCTTAGGGGTAGAAAACTAGGGTTTTTTCAGCTCTTCAAGCTCACTTTTTGTCCAAGATCTCACATTGAAAAGGACTAAACATGGATGCCTATGCTGAATCATGGAGAAATCTAGGTTGAGGAGATTCAACTAGCCATCAAATCACACCTAATGACTTGTTTTCAAAGTGATTCCTTCTTCCATTTTTTCCTTATCTTAAAACTTAAGGTTTGCATTACATTTTTCATGTCATTTGCATTCATTTGAAGTGTTGTAGGGTTTCTTGCATTGAAGTATTGCATCATTCAAGTCCCATTTACTTTTCTTATTCTAGCACATTAGAATAGGATCTTGTCTCATTTCAACTTTTCTTAGTCTTAGATACACTTAAGGATAGGATTTATGTAGATTTTTTCTTTCACAAAGTTTAAATACCAACTAGGGGTTTTATTGAGAAAAACCCCCATTAGAAATCAAAATATCCTCTATTTTGTAGGGTTTTTTGAAGATTTAGATATAAATTTCTGTCAAAAAGGAAAGTGTAGGTTGCGGCCTTTGATTTCCACTTTTAGATTTGTAGAAAATCCAAAGTGGACTAAGTCACCAATAGTGGTGACTTAGTCCCATTGCATTTCTTTTTCAAACTTTTTTACATTTTTTGACACCCATTTGGCAGAAACAACTTTCTGTGTAGTTTCCTCGATCCGGGACTAAGTCACTCAGCCTTGCATAAGTGTCCCATTGAAGACTCAAAAATCCAAATTTCTAGAATTTCAGAGGTCTCTATCGTGCCCAATCAACTCTTCATTAGTTTCCAGGTGCATAATTTGTGTCTTGCATCTTTATTTTGTCATTTATTGCATCTATTTCATCTTTCTACATATCACAAGTTGTCCTTTCAAACAAGTTGCATTTCTTAGGTTTTTCATCATTAAGTCATTTTCTTTTTAGATCAGTGCATTAGAACATATTAATTAGACATAATACATCTCATTTACCTTAACTTTGAGTGTAGATAATTGCCCATTTTGGCCTATTTCTCTCTCCTTTTAGGTGAAAAACCCTAGAAGTGTTAGAAAGAACTTGGGTGCCAAAATCATTGTTGACATCTAGCATATAATACCTATGATAAACAACAATCTCCTATTCTAGAGTACATACAAGGACATCATAAAAATGGTATAAAAAATTCTATTTTCTTTTAAAATCTTTTCTAGTTTCCCTAAATGTAAGTTCTTATAAAAGAAAATTCAAACATTAATAGAGAACAATCTTTCATAAACAAAATAACAAAGGAGAATATCCTCATGCCTACTTTTGCTTATCCAATAAATTGACATCAATGCAACTTCTCCAAAAAACAACTAGACTGATTATAGCTTTTCAAGATAAGTTACAATAAAATTCTAACACTCAAGTTGATGGAATACTTATCTCAAACAACAACTCTCTCTCACTATAATATAATATTCTCTTTCTCTCACAAAAATATTGATAAAATATAGAGTAAAAATTTGTAGCAATATGTGTCCTCAATGATGATAAAGGACCACTATTTATACAACTATCAAGAAACTACTCAACCTATAGTTTAGGCATGAGTCCTAATAGTAGAAATCATGCATAACAACTAATAAATCACAACAAAAAGGTGGAAAATATTAAAGTTAATACTCAATAAAACCATCTACAGTTCGACCTTGCTTGATCGACAATAAATAGAGGCTTATTCAAATATACACATGGATAAATCAAATTATCTCCAACAATAGACATCTATAGGTATAAGGAATCAAAGGTGGAGCTGAAGCTTCTACACTATTCTCAAAGTTGGCATGGTTTCCATTCAGTGATAAACATTTAATAACTAGTTTGGAGCACCATGCCTTCATCGACTTAGTCTGGGTGCGAGTCAATTTCAAATATTTATTAACTTTAAAAAATTCATCGACCAATAACTTATGGTTTAAAAAATGTTTGTTCAAGCTCAAAGACACAACACTTTATTTTTTTCCAATTCAACAATTATCTTACCATAGGCGTCGACTAAGTCTACACCATGCATCGACATAATGTAGCAAGCTATAATGAAGTATGTGTGTTCCATAAAGCATGGAAGCAAGAGTAAAACACTACTTCTCAAAATACAATCATAAGCAACTTATAATTGACCTCTAATAATCAGCGTCTATCATGTTAAATGATAGTCAATTCTCAAGCAATGGTTAATATATTAATACCAATATATATGTGTATATATGTATATGTATATTCATATATATATATATGTGTGTGTGTGTGTGTGTGTGTGTGTGTGTGTTAATATATATTTATATATACCTTTCACCACCAAGCAAGTATACATTTTATATACAATAAGTATAAGCAAGATAGTAAACATAATATATTAATTGTATACATACATACATATATGTATGTATATAAGTGTATGCCTCTATTTACATGTATACGTATGTATACCTATACTGATACATTCATATGGGAATTGCTCATTCACCAGTGTATGCATGTATCAATACATATATACATATTGATATAGGTATATACTATACATACATATGTTCAAATTCAATTCACATATAGTTATTCACAATTACCTTTTTATTGATAATTGTTTACGAGTGGTACATCTATACATGTGCATATACATGTCATTAGATCCCATTGACATATATGTGCATATATATACACATACTCCATGTACATTTCTTCTTATCAATATAATCATAATAGTACAAGAAAGAACTCTAAAGCTCAAATAGATAAACATCACCCAATAATGCATTTTAGTAGAATCAAGACTTTTACTTATACAAAAAAATCAACTAAGGATGATTTACCCTCTTCTCAACAACTAACTCAACTCAATTATTCTATTGTGGTGTGAGTGTATGCTTAGATGGCTTTGTTATAGGTTATCTGACCAAGATCTTCTCCTGAGTTATACTTCCCCTCCGCTAGGAGGAATTGAACATATACCTTTTCATGTGTTTTTTATGCACTTCTCAACATAGGTAATGCATAGGTACATCACCTCTCTTAAAAGACAATCTTCCACAATCAAATTGTAGAAAACTATACCAAGGTATATAATGTCAGGTCTTGACAATCCTTGGAATACCTCAGTTGATTCATGTGATTTGCTAAAATCACAAGGTAGACTTACATATGAGTTACAAAGCGTGGGAAGTTAGGTCTACAAATGGAGTTCTTAAGGTGCAAAAATTGTTGCTCAGTTGCTGCAGTTTTAAACAATAGTCTAGAACCCCTATTTCAGCTTTTGATTTGGATTTACAGTGTGTAATGAACCTTAGCTTAGGTTAAAAAAAAAGGAAAAAGGGCAGGGAAGAGAGGAAGTTTCTAGACTTGAAACTATGAATGAATAGTGATCATGGAGGTTGCTATAGTAGGAAAACTTCCTATATTGGGTTTTGCTTGGCCAAGAGGAATCTACAGTAACAAAAAACCAGTGCAATCTTCTAAGGACTGCATATTTTCAGATTGCACATGCACAACATGAACATACAAATTAAGTTGGAGCAATAGAATAAAGAAACACATGCTAACTTTACACAACAGTTTGTCATCAACAAATGCTAAAAGTATGGGCTAAAAGTTCATCAAATACCATAATAGCAAACACCATCATCACTTCCACTCAAACAAGTAGTAACTAAAACTAATGGGAAGTAAAATCATGCACACATAATGAGCAAATCAAAAGGAACACCCATAGATCATGCAATGCTACTTTCTATTACTACAAAATGTTTTTACATCAGATCTCTAACCATTTACAAATGAGGGGAAAGCCCCTATTTATATTTTTCCAAAACCAAAATGATTGGCTAGGATTGATTTACAATGAGTGGCCCAGATTCAATACAAGTTAGGGTTTCACCTACCCCCCATTATCCAGCAATTTAAAATACATCATTTGCCTCATTCCTATTTTGTCTTGTAGTGCCTAGGTGTTGTGGCATTTTCTCTTCT
>VDFB02193867.1:475087086-475209268 GCA_007258455.2 Sequoia sempervirens | reverse complement strand
ACACTATTCATAAGGTTCATAAATGTTGTAGGTACATTTTTGAAACCAAAAGGTAAAATGATAAACTCATAGTGTCCATATCTTGTTCTGAATGTAGTTTTAAAGATATATTCATCCTTAATCCTCAATTGGTGATATCTAGATCTTAGATCTATTTTAGAGAATACGGTGACTCCCCTCATTTGATCAAGATGGTCATCTATGCATGGTAATGTATGCTTGTTCTTAATCATATCTTTGTTAAGCATACTATATTCAATGCACAAATGTAAAGTACCACCCTTCTTTTTAACAAAGATGACTGTGCTCCCCAAGGTGAAACACTTGGTTTCATCAATCCTTTCGACAACAATTCGTACAATTGTGCCCTAAGTTCCATAGTCTTAGTGGTTTTCATCCTATAGGGTACCTTTAAAATAGGTTTTGACCTTGGAACTATATCTATAGAGTTCAAATATTCTTTCCGGAGTGAACCAAAATTTTTTGTAGGGGCTTCTCTCCTATACTTCTAGGGTTTTTCACCTAAAAGGAGGAAGGTATCCCACAAAAAATTGGAGGTTCACTAAATACTAATGCTAGTATAGTTGAAATATACCTAAATGTATTGTCCTAAATGCAAAGAACTGATAAAAGATAATGAATATTAATACAAAACCTAAGATATGCAAGTTGTTTGAAAATAGTGATGTATGCAAAAAGACCTAAGAATGCAAGTAAAAAATAACAAAAATGAACAAGATTGGAGAGGTGCACCCACAAACTAAATTGTGATGCAAAGAGGCTCTAGAATCCTATATATTTTTCTATTGAATCTCACTAGGACACTTACGCCCAACTACACGACTTAGTCTTGTTTCGAGAAGATTCTATCGGAACAAGTTTCTACCAAATGGGTATCCAAAAATATAGAAAAAAAAAATTCAAGCCTGTCAATGGGACTAATTCACCACAAATGGTGACTTAGTCCACCTGGGAATCTCAAGAAATTCGGGGCAGGAATTTGTAGCTTTCTATCTGCACTTCCCTTCATGATAGGTGTCTTGTTCAGATTCTACAAAAAATGGGTTGAAAGTGTTTTCCAAGCTTTAATTAGGGATTTATTGACTTGAATGACTTTGATGAGTTGGCAACACATTTTTAATACTTTACTCCTTAACAAATCTACATACAAGACTTGTAAAACACACATCCAAAGAGGGGGAAAAGGGTTAAGGGTTAGAGAATAGGGGGTTTCCTTGGTCAAACCCCAATTTGGTAATCAAACCCTAGAAAATGAAATGAAATAAAGAGAGAATAATGAATGAACATCATGCAATTTCACAACTCACCAAACCCTTGATGTTGAAATATGAAGATATGCAAGATGCTCCAATGGATGCTTGATAATGCTCAGAATGCTTGAGTGAATTCTTGATAATTGCTTGAATGATCAATTCAATGAATGGGGGGATTAGAAGATGCAAAATGAGGGGAAAACCCTTTATTTATACTTGATTTTACAATATTTCCCAAAAATAACACATCATAGGCTGACCTTAAGGTTAAGAGAATAAAATCCTGGTAGCAATTTTTTTTTTAATTTGTGCCTAGCAAGACTAAGTCACCCTAGGTGGCAACTTGGTACCACCAGGGAAATTATTGGGTGTTAGAAATTAAAGTGTATTTAATGATGTTTAAGGGGAATATTCTAAAAAATACACTTAACTAGAGACAAAAAGTGCATTAAGGTGTCATTTAAACATAAGAAAGGGTTGAATTGGTGACAACAAGCCTAGGATAGTGTGAGAGTTTGTTACAAGTCTTTACAACACTTTGAAATAAGGCTTGTTAAGTGATAAAAAGAGGTTATTTAAGTGAATTATAATGAAAGGGTCCTAGAAAAGTATGAAAGTGGGTTACAACACTTTTACAAGACATCCTAGAATTATTAATGTTTAACAAGGGTCCAAGACCTAATGTGAATGTGTTGACCACATTACAACATTAAATCTAGGAAAAATCAAGCCAAAGTCCATGAGAGAGACTCAAATGAGAGGTAAAATTGTCTGACTATGCATTTTTTGGTGACGCATTGAGCCCCCACTTTAGTGAGAGGATGAAATTGCTTCAAACTCACACTAAAGTAGCCCAAAATGCACATATGGAGGGATAAAAATGCATAGATACTTGGTGAGATGAGACAACAACAATCAAGAGGGATGATCAAGCCCCCAGGATCAATATCCCATGGAAAACCAATCATAAGCACAAAGGAACACACATGAAGATTATGAAAGAGAGAAAAGGAGAAAGAAAAGAGAGTTAGATCAATCTTCGATCATTTTTCCATCCCATTGTGGATAAAATCTAGATTTTTTGTCCATAAAAAATAAATGTATACTCACTCTGAGGTGATGGAACTCATGGTCATCCACCAGGTGAGAAGACCCAAAAGGTGGAAAACATACACTCATGGCTGGTATGCATTCACACACATACAGGTGGCTATGAGGAAAAGTCATGCCTCAAAATGGGCTTCCTACTAAACCATACCAAAGTTATACCTCTTGATAACTTTAATAACGTGTCACAAAAGAAAATTACATTTTGATCTTCATGAGACAAGCAAAAATTCATATGCTTGGAGCTCATAAACATACACAATGGCAATGTAGGCATGCAAGTTGTGTTATGCAAAGTGGCCATATAAAAAATGCAAAATACAACATGTAAAAGAAAGTTCAAAGGTGTATTTCTTAGTTCATGTGAGGTCTTTAACTTGGGGAACATTGTGTCTAATGTCTCCAAGAGAGGACCGATCAAATAATAGAAAATTCACAAATTAGAGGATGTTGTGTGTCATATCAAGCCACCAAGAGGAATGTAATATGCTAAGATATATCACGCTCATGAAGGATACCACACCCAATGTCATCCACAAAGCGACAAAACACATCATATGAAGTAAGAAGGCTACACTAAGAAACAAGAAAAAGAAAAATGCAAAATAATAATGCTAATGTATGCCCCCACTTTAAAGGAATTGCTACATACTGTACTATGAGCAATTAATTTAAAGTAGCAAAATGAAAAATGCAAAAAGAAAGAAGACATGAGAGCCAACTCGTAAAGCCCCTATGCCAAGTCATATGTTTTCAAGTAAAGCTATGTCCTATGAAGGAAATGAAAAGGGGAAAAAAGGGGTTGCCCCAAAAAATGAAAACACCAAACACATAAGGGATCTAAGGATTTGGGATTAGTATGTTCTTTACTACAAAATTTTGTAAGGAACTCAGACCTGTCATCATTCCCTTAATACATAGAACTAGAAGAATGACACAAAGAGAGTGAAAACAAAGAGAAATAAACATCCATTTGGGTCAACATGGAAGAGACATAGGATTTCTTGACACTTTGCATCATTCCCAAAAGGAAAAAACAAGAAAAATGAAGACAAAAATGTTGAAAGAAAAAGAAAAAGCTTTTGGGCCAACGTGAGAGAGACATCATGGTCTCAATGCCTTGCATCATCCCCAAAAGGAGAACACAAAAAAAAGGTCAAAAGAAAAATAAAAAGGGGGACCTTTTGGATCAACATGAAAGAAACATTTTGGTCTCAATGCATTGTGTTATCCCCAAAAGGAGAACATGAAAAAAAATTAAAAAGTAAAAGGAAAGGGGGGGCCTGTTGGGTCAAAATGAAAGAGACATTTCAGTCTCAATGCTTTGCGTCATCACAAAAATGAGAACACAAGAAAAAGAAAAAGGGGAAAGTGATGAATGACATAGAGAAGAATGAAGGTACAAATAGAGGAATGTCATAAAGAGAGAGAACATCAAACAACACATCATGGGGGAACATGTTACACACATACAAACACACGAGAAAAATAAAATTCAAAACACTAGTAAGGAAAATGCAAGTCAACCGTCAAGCAAGTCATCCACCTCCCAATCATGTTCATATTATGTCAAGGGTGGGTAACCATCCAAAGGTACAAGTGCAAGTTCCAAACTAGGGAAAGAACTAGGTTCTACACTCTTTTTAGGAGATTTGTTGTTTAAGCTCAAGGAAGAGGAAAATAATGTATTTAGATCATTATGCAATTCTTCATCTATTTTAGTGATCTCATCCTTGTCATCTAGATTAATCACAATAAGAGGATGGATGATAATGTCTAATGGGTGTACCATAGGTCATGGTTGTTGTATTGGATCATCATTTTGTTGTGATCAGGGAGGAGGGTCATCATGCATTGCTTTTGTCAAGTGCAAATTTTGATTTTCTTTATTTTCTTCTACTTGTAACTTGGGAGCAAGGGTACGACATCCACGCCTATGCTCCCTAGCTCCTCTATTTATTTATTTTTTACTGTCAAGTTTTTTTGTTAAGGAGTGGTTTGATCAACCATAGGTTACTTATCTTCCCCAGAGGGAGGAACAAAAGGAACCATTGAAGGTTGTTCATCCACTTTTGCCTTAGCTTTATAAACTTATTTTATACAAGGAGGCATGAGAGAGTTCTTATCATTATCTCTTGGTCATTTGGATGATGTGGGGGAATTTTCAGGTATTAGTTGAGGCTGAGGGGTTGATTGTTGTTTGGGTTGAAGCATTGTTTCATCTAGGATAAGAATATTGGTGGTGGACGGGGACATGTTATGGAGAGATCATTTTTTAATTTCCTTTGCTTTAAAATTTTGATAAGCAATGAAAAAGAAGTCTTTGCGAGGTGTGATAGGTTCCATGGGCTCAAGAAAAAATTATTCTAAGGAGAATTTTCCTTTAGAATACAAAGGCTTAAAGCTACTATGGTGAACAGTGAATATGTCATTATCAAGTGGAAACTTTAAACATTTGTGTATGACCAAAGGGACAACTTTGATTGAGCAAATCCATGGACAACCTAGCCACAAATGAAACTAGTCTAAGTGCAGGATGATGAAGAATGTAACATTCACTATTTTTGGTCCTATCTATAATGGAAGGATGATCAATCAAATTGTAGGGCAAGCAAAACCATTATGTGTCTTTTATCCATGCTTTTGGTTTATCATAATCATCTTGATAGAGGTCATGTAACACCAAAAATTATTCAGTGATCACATTCTCTCCATAGGTGGGATCTATGAGTATCCCATTTGTGGGATTATTGTAAATATGGCTAGCTATGTAAAGAGTACCATTGGGGAGATTTGGAAGTATGTCCTTAGAGGAGAATGTAATATCAAGAGATTTCTTAGGTTGGCCCTTAGGAGGGATAATGTCTATCGCACTGACCATTTCATCCATAGGATTATTAGTGGTAATATGTGGAATAGGATGAGGATGTTTGACATTTGTATGAACATTCATAACATCATTCTTTGGAGTTTCACTAGCTTTGACAAATGACACCGATTCCAAGTTAGGATCTAGGACTTTTTCATGTGAATAATAACTTATTACAATGATTTAGTTAACAATTTTGAAAAGATAATTGAAATGATTAAACTAACACAACCATATTAAAGTGAAGAAATTAAAAAAATAGAAAAAAGAGAGAGAAGAGGAAACACAAGTTGATAATGGAGTTCACCAAGATGGCTATGTCTCTAGGTCCCTCTCCAATAGAGTGATCGATCCTTGATTATGCTTCAGAAAAAAATTACAAGGCTACAATTTCAGAAGAGTCTCCTCACATCTCCCTGATAATGAGATTACAAATATGTCTTTTCCTTCATGTACAAGCTAATTGGAACAAAGCCTCTCATTGCACAAATTACAACTACTCACTATCACATAGGAATTTTTCTCCACATTCCTCACTAACTCTCACAAGCCCATACCCCTTTTTTATACATAATTTTTTTCCATATTGGCTTAAAACCAATTGATTTACATGATAAACCCATTTCTCCCATTTTTTATAATAAAATCCCCTTTATAATATTAATAAGCTTTTAAAAATTGTATTAATCCCCTTAAATATCCTTTAAGTATAATTTAAGCCCCTTAAAAAGCTCATGGATTCAAGCTTATTTTTATTTAAGGGTTTAAATCTATATTTAAGGGAGTTAAAATTTTAAATTAGGGAAATTAGTTTTTAAATCTATATAAAAATAAACTATCCTCAAGAATATTGCAAACAATGTTCATAGCCCAATGGTAGGAGCTATGAATGGGTGGAGAGAGGTCGGTGGTTCAATCTACCCACTCTCCAAATAGTAATTTTCCTTTGTTAAATAAAACCAACACAATAATATAAGAAAAGTGAAATAGTTGGTGCAATGGTAGGTGAGCATAGTGGAAAGGAGGAGGTTGGGGGTTCAAATCCCCCAAACCATATTTTACATGAACATATTGAGGATTCCATGTTGACTGCCATGTGTCATCCAACCATTGGGCCATGTGGCAAAATTTCATTCATTTATTGATGACACGTGACAGCATGTGATTTTTTATCACTTATCATGTTTGATGCCACATGTCAAGACATGATTGGTCTATGTCTTCACCATGTCAGCCAAACCTACCATCTCAACATTCTTGCCACATCATCATGGTTAACCATCAACTTTGACCAACCATATCTTTGTTGTACAGACTCTATTTTTTACAAAAAAAAAATGGTGTTGGCCTTGTGGTAATGAGCCCTTTGTCATGATGCTAACTTTGACCAATTTGGAAATGATGAATTTTTTCCTTTCTGACTATTCTTTGTATCTAGTTTGACCCCAACTTTGACCATGCATATTTGTGTTAGAACTCCTTTTGATGTCATTAAAGTTGCGTTGGGTTTGTTTTTTCGAGTACTTCAACATAGTGCCATTTTTTGGAGCAATTGAATCACTTAAATTTTTGGTGAAAATCCACCTAGATCAATCCTCCCCACTGGAGAGCTTTTGGACCTCCGAAAGCTTGATTACTCAAAAAGTAAGTGAGAATTCCCTCACTTTACCAGTTAGCATCCATTTTTCCTTTCTTGGATTCATCCTCTTCAATCCCACTCTAAGGTATTCAACTACCTCTCCTCATGAAGTCTTGAAATTTGTGTCTATGATGACATCCTCTAAAAACTCTGACATATATTGAAGGTGAAAGATAATCAACTAATGGAACCTGAACATTTGTGCCCTCATCCAATATCATTGGAGGCTCATACAACTTCAAATTCTCAACATTGAAAATTGAATAGATGTGCATTTATGGAGGAAGATTAAGGTAGAAGGAGTTGGTTATGATATTTTCCAAGATCTCAAAAGGAACATATTGAATTGGCTTGAGCTTCCTTCCTTCACCTTGCATTCTTTCCTTGTTGATATGTAACCGAACTCTATCTCTAACTTGGAAATGATGATCAATGTGATGCTTATCATATTGAGCCTTGTATTTGGCTTGGATCTTCTCCAACTATGCTTCCACTACTTGATAAATTGCTTGGAATTTTTGGATGAACTTCAAAGCCTTTTTTGCATCATGGCATCCATCTTCAACATTGTCCTCCCTGAAAGCTAAGTCCATTGTTGTTTTAGGTAAATAATTGAAACAAGTATCAAAAGGAGATCTTTATGTAGAAGAGTGTGTTGCATGGTTGTAGGCATGCTACACATAGTGTATATTTTCATCCCACAACTTAGGATGTTTACTATAGTAACCTCTGAGAAGATGCAAAAATTTCTTATTTACTACTATTTGTCCATCAGTCTATGGATGGAACACTATACTTTTCTCCAATATTGTGTCCATGAGTTCCCATAATGCTGACCAGAATTCCCTCAAGAATCACGAATCTCAATTTGATACAATAGAAGTAGGGATCCCAAAATGAACCAATAAAAATTGAAAGTACATGAGTTGTTAGCTCAGCTATGATATGTTTCTTACAAGGCATGAGAATACACATTTTATTGAACCAATCAACTACTATACAAACATATTCATGTCCCTTCCTAGACATTGGTAGTCCCCTAAAAAATTCATTGAAATGTTTTCCCATGGATGGATGGTATAGGTAGAGATTTGTACAACCCTAATTTCCTATTGCTAGGTTTACTTATTGCACACATTACACAACCTCTAATGTATTTAGATATTGTTTCTTGTATATGAAGCCAATAACAATATTTCTATAATTGATTTATTATTTTGCTTACCCCAAAGTTTCCTAAAATCAATGATGTGTGTGCTACTTTGATTACATGTGCCTATTCACCTTTTGGAATGCATAACTTTCCTAAATGATACAACAAGTTATCTTGCACATAGTAATCTTTCTATTCTTCATGTTTTTTTTCTGAAATTAGCACTGAATAGATTTCCTTAAAGTCTTCATCATTAGCATATTGTTCCTAAAAAATTTCATATACCATGGAACTACCTTTAAGGATAATCAAAACATTCATAATAGGAGGCCTAGAAAACATATCTACTACTTTGTTATGGGTACCTTTTTTATACTTAATTAACAAGTGAAACTATTGAAGAAAACCCATCGACCTGAAGTGCCTACTTTGTTGCAGTTTGGATTGCGAGTGGAAATAATGAAGTGGTTGGTAATTAGTGTGGATTATAGTTTCTTCCCCATTAAGTGGTGTTTCCATTTTTTAACACTCTAAACTAATGCATAAAGTTACTTATCATAAGTAGGTTAGTTACTTGTTGCAATTGTAAAGGTTTTAGAGTGATAGTAGATTGCTTTACCTCCTTGCATAAGTATTGCTCCCATGGAAAACCCGCTTGCATTTGCTTCAATCTCAGATAGTTTTTATAAATCTAGTAAAGCTAGAATTGGTGTTTTTCTCAACATTTCCTTCAAAGTTTCAAAATCCTTTTGCTAAGGTCCTCCCCACTGGAAATTTTTCTTCCTACTGGTTAACTCATGCAATGGTGATGCGATGTAAGACAAGTTGGCAATGAATTTTCTTCAATACTAAACTACACCTAAGAAACTTCTAGCTTCTGTAACTCTACATAGCTTAGCCATTTTACAATAACTTTGACCTTTGCAGGGTGGTCTACCTTCAATTTATCACCTCCTACAACATAGCCTAAGTACACTAAGGGTGTCTAAGTGAATTAACATTTAGACATCTTTACAAAAAATAAATAAATCTTGAAACATTGAATTTTTTTTACATGAATTACATGCTCTTCCCAAGTTTGACTAAATACCATTATGTCATCTAGATAGACTATTACAAACTCATCAATAAAAGGACGAAAAACATCATTCATGCTATGCATGAAAGTATATGGTGCATTGCAAAGCCCAAAGGGCATGACTAACCACTTGTACAACCCTTGTTTGGTTTTAAATGTTGTCTTCCAAATGTCATCTTATGTAATCCTTATTTGATGATAGCCACTACACAATTCTAACTTAGTGAAATAAACAAAAAATTTCAATTGATCAAGTCAGTCATCAATGCGGGGAAAAGGATACCTCTTCTTTACCATTATCTTGTTTAGTGCTTGATATTCAATGCATATTCTCCATGACCTGTCCTTCTTTGGAACCAACACAATCAGCTATCCACAAGGAGAAATACTTTGAGAAATTACCCCTTTCTCAACCAACTCCTGAACCTACTTCTTAATCTCTTCATTCGACATAATAGAGAAATGGTACATGCCAATGTTTGGAAGAGGCACACCCTGCCACAAATGGATTTCGTGTTGGATCTATCTTTTTAGTGGAAATCCCTTTGGTTCTTGAAGAAGGTCATCATAGGTAGATACAACTTTCACCAACTCATTTTTATGTTTTGGATCACAATGCTTAAATGCCTTGAATACATCATCCTCTTTGTATTTTACAAGCCTTAGTACAAATTTCTTACTAGCATTGACCAACCTTTTCATTTGACCAATATTGACTATATAATATTAGTCTTAATCTTATGTGCCCTTACAATGTACTCTTTACCATCCTTAAAGAGATGATACTTATTCACCCCTATAAAATATTTATTTTCTATCATATTGATAAGAACTCCATAACATAAGACCACAAATATTCAAAGGGACTATGTCTACCTCTACCTTATCAACATAACTTATAGTGATAGAAAATTGTATTTTACAATGTTTTGTTACTTGTAGTTGAGCATCATTACAAACCCATCCAAGTGGATAGGCTTTGGATGAGATGTTGTAGCTAGACTAAGTTTCTTCACAACCTCTTTAGATATTAATTTGACTTGAGAAGTTGTATCAAATAGTGTGTCAATCTTATTGTGCTTAGTTACAACTTGAATGAAAAATAGCTCATTACATTATTTATCAACTTTAAGAAGAGATGATACTTTACTTATACTTGCATTAAGAACATTTTCATCAGGAGAGAGAATAATACCTTTCCCTTTACCTTGGATCTCAATAGCAACAATTTGTGTTTCATCTCTAGAGTTAGATCCAAGATCTTGTTTAACCATCACAATAATATTTTATTTATCTTTTTTCCCTCAATATCTTTTTGGCCTCAAATTAAGATGCAACTTTCAACATTTCAAGTCATCATGCCCTTAATGTGAGCATGTGGGCTTAGCACCCTTCTTATTCATTGTAATTTTCTTCTTCCCTTTTCCTTTGACTTTTTATTTACCCTTAGACTTACCCTCAGGCTTAGATGGTTTCTTTGAGAAATTATCACTGAAATTTTTCTTACCCCTTGACTCTATGTGAGTAGCTTGGGTAGATACTTCATCTATTTTATTAGGACTCAACATTATAATAGTATGTCTTAAGTAAGAATACAAACCACCTATGTACTTAATAAGTGTATCCTAAGTATAAAATGGGACATTCAAAGCAATAGCCCATTTCCTAAACTCATGGGTGTAATCTTGGATAGACTGGCCCTTAGCTTTCCTAAACGTTTTACAATTCATTGTCAGTTGTTGCATATAACCTAAAGGGTAAAATTTCTTTTTAAGGGTAGCAACAAAATCCATCCAAGTCATACCTACATTATCATGGCAAGCAATTTTTTCTTGAGTCCTACTCTCCCACTAGGTGATATTTGTACCTCCCAACTAGAGAGTAGCTAATTGGATCCTAGAAGAATCTTTCACTAGGCCTTGAATCCTACAATACACTTCTACCCACTGGATCCAATCATCGAACTTTTCAGCATTTAACTGCCACGATACTTAGGTCACTCAAATTTTACATCACATTTAATAATAGTTTTAGATGTTCTCCTAAAAGGATTAACAAAAGTAGAAGAAGAAGATAGAGAAGAAGTGGGAGAAGAAGGAGAATATGGAGGGGATTTCAGAGGTTCTTCACCATCTCCTAATTGTTTCTTCTTGTCTTTGTGATCTTCATAATCTTCCTTCTTTGATGTATTTCCTTCTTTAGATTTATTCTTTTCTTTGTTTGTAGAGAAATTGCACCATGAAATTCATGTTAAGGAATGCTTTCCAAAAACCTCTTTCATTGATCTATTGAATTTCATGTTCAATTTGAATCTTTGACATTTTTTATGGAAAGGAATTTCGCTTTCTAATCTCAAGATTATACACTATGAGTTTTCCTTCACCTCGTTGGCTATTTGATCTCATTATCATTCACCTCTATAAATACTAATCACAACAAAGCTCTAATACCAACTGATCCCAAGTTAGGATCTAGGATTGTTTCACGTGAATAATAACTTATTACAACAATTTAATTAACGGTTTTAAAAATATAATTGAAATTATTAAACTAACACAACCACATTAAAGTGAAGAAATTAACATAACAAAGAAAAGAGAGAATACAAAACACAAGTTGATAGCAGAGTTTTCCAAGATGGCTATGTCTTTGGGTCCCTCTCCAATAGAGTGACTGATCTTTGATTGTGTTCAAGAAAAAGATTACAAAGCTACAACTTTGGCAGAGTCTCTTCACATCTACCTAAAAATGAGATTACAAATAGCTCTTCTCCTTCAAGTAGAAACAAATTGGCATAAGGCCTATCATTGCACAGATTAGAACTACTCACTATCACATAAGAATTTTTCTCCACATTCCTCATTAACTCTCACAATCCCATACCCCCTTTGTATACATAAATTTTCCAAAATTGGCTTAAAACCAGTTGATTTACGTGATAAACCCATATCTCCCATTTTTGTAATAAAATATCCTTTATAATCTTAATAATCTTTTAAAAATTATTTTAATCCCTTTAAATATTCTTTAAGTATAATTTAATCCAATTAAAAAGCTCATGGATTTGGGCTTATTTTTATTTAGTGGTTTAAATCTTTATTTAAGGGATTTAATCTTTTAAATTTAGGGAAATAAATTTATAAATTTGCATAAAAATAAACTAACCCCTAGAATATTGCAAACCATGTGCATAGTACAATGGTAGGAGTTGTGAATGGGTGGCAATAGGTTGATGGTTCAAACCACCCACTCTCCAAATAGTAATTTTCTTTTGTCAAATAAAACCAACACCATAATATAAGCAAAGAGAAATAGTTAGTGCAATGGTAGGCGAGTATCCTAGAGAGGAGGACGTTAGGGATTTGAATCCCCTAAACCATATTTTGCATGAACACGTCGAGGATTCCACGTTGACTGCCACGTGGCATCCAACCATTGGGCCATGTAGCATAATTTCATTCATTTGTTGATGATGTGTGTCAACATGTGATTTGCTACCACTTTTCATGTTAGATGCCATGTGTCAAGAAAAGATTGGTCCATCTCTTCACAATGTCACCTGAACCAACCATGTCAACATTTTTTCCATGTCATCATTCCTACCACATCATCATGGTCAACCCTCAACTTTGACCATATCTTTGTTGTAAGGACTAATTTTTTGATGAAATGAATAGCATTGGCCTCATGGCAATGAGCCCTTTGTCATGGTGTTGACTTTGACCAATTTGGAGATGATTTTTTTTCCTTTCTGACTAGCCTTTGTACCTAATTTGACCCCAACTTTGACTGTGCATATCTTGAGTGTTTGAACTCCTTTTGACATTGTTCAAGTTGTGTATAGATGTTTTTGTTGAGTACTTCAACATAGAACCATTTTTTTGGAGCAATTGAATCACTTCATTTTCTAGTGAAAATTCACCTTGATCAGACACATTATGTTTGGACATTAGGTTGGTGAAAATTTGGAAATTTTGATTTGGAGGGGCAATAGACTTATTTCCTTGAACATTAACATTTACAATGGATAGACAGTTAGGATCAATGGGGTCTTGTACAAGGTGTTTAAGACTCTTATAATTTTTTGTGTCATGTCCATTTTGTCTATGAAAATGGAAATATGCATTGGATTTAAAGTTTGGAGGTAAAAGCTTTGTAGGATCAGGTGCTTTTACAGTAGGTAAGTGTTGTGCCCTTAGCACACACGCCTCGTTCCGAATGGGGACCCTCTTTTTCTTTCGCCTTGCTGGGTCATTTTTTTGTCACCACCTCACTTTGCATGCCCCATTTTTTTGTGCCCTGGGTGGTCAATGTTCTTCCAAAAGTTTCATCATAGGTTGACCATGCTTCCCCTTGGCTTGCTTTGTCAAGTTTTGGTGCCTTGCGGGCTCCCTCTGGCAGTATTCCTTTGCCAGCGGCCTTGGGCCTGGCCGGTCCCCCCCCTTCAGGTTTCCCTGTTGGGTCCACCGTTCCAGATGGCGGATGGGTTGCATCTTCCTAGAACCCAGGTCCTGGCTCCATCATTGCTGTCCAAGGATTTGTGAAGAAATCTTGGCTGCTTTCCAACATTCCGGGCCCGTACTTTCAGACTTTTGCGTTTGAAATTATGTGAAGGTTTCGCCATTCCAGATGATGGACCTCTGGCGGAACTTCGCCCTTTGGGACCCAGCTCCCTCTTTACTATTGCCGACCCCTCTAATTTGAAATTTCCAAATGGTCGTTGCCCTGTGCCCTCTCGGCCCATGGACCCCAGGTCTCCCACCGTCGTTAGTGAATTTAAATCCACCGACCCGAGTGTCCACCATACTTGCATTTATTACAGCCATTAATGGCAGTTGGGGTATAAATTGCATGCCCAAGCCTGTCATTCTAACTTGTCAGTGTCACAGTGAGAGATTGGAGCTTTCTAGAGAGGAGCCCACCGTCTTTGAGACCTTCACGCTCATGCTCATTGCCTTTGCTTACTGACTGCTAGTGGATTCCACACCTCCCAGCATCGGTTGTTCGAGGTAGGTTTTCTGTTCACCTTCTCGAACAATGTTTTCATGATTTCTAAAGCTTAAAATGAACAATAACAACACAAAGACATGTGGATGATGAAATATGACACAACGAACAAAACCCGTGTCCTCAAAAATTGAGAAAACCAACATAGCACCCTCATGATTAATTTAGAGCTTTATCCCAGCGTGACTATTCTTCATAGGGACATTCATGCCCCTCGGGCCCCGGTGCTTCCTTCACTGGCTAAGACTTAGCAAAAAAATATGAAATTTCAAAACAACTCCCTCATTCCTTGGGCCTGCAACCCCAGACTTCCATTGGCAATTCACTGTTTGGTGTTGTGATCTTGAGTTTTCAAGGTAAGATGCAACCTCCATCTTGACCCTTTGGACCTAGGTCTCTGAGCTTCCGTGTCTAAATTTCTACTCCTCTCCTACTGCTCTTTGATGGCGGATGGGTCATATCCTCCCGATCCTTGGGTTCCACCCTCATGATCGCCGTCTACTGTGAAACTTCACTACTGCCCTTTGCTCCGCCGGGTCCCAATTCTCAGACTTCCTTCCTCGGGATTCTGTGTGATCTTCAATGTAGCAAATGGTGAATTCCCAACATCCTTCCGCTCCCCAAGTCCCAGACCTTCTTTCGATGCTAGGAGGCACGTGTAAACACTAAATGTCCTCAACCATGCCAGGCTCTACCATATGAGACTCTGTCTCATCTCAACTGCTCAATAATTTAAAATCATGCCCACCCTTCTGAGCTCCAAGCTTCGGGCAGCTCGTCACTGAGAAAAACTCAAGATCAAAATCCAATAGAAAAAATAGACGCTGGGCCCGGTACACCTCTTGGTGGTTGGTGTGACATTCAGAAATTAGTGAGACCTCTAATTGAGGACTCGAATCTCTCACTAGTGAGCATTCTCCCTATCAGTTAGTAAGACATTCAGATCTCACCAAGACCTCTCTCCAAAGAAAATTTTTCGTGTCAACATGCTTAGTCAGCAAGACATTCGGATGTTGCCAAGAACTCTCTCTGAGGTAGACTTTCACACCAATTGGAACTTCTAATTGTCGGGACAATCAGTGATGTCTCACCAATTAGCTATCAACAAAATGATCTTTGTCTGACCAATTGAAAATCAAAAATCAACTAATGGCTTCCTCCCCTCCCGAGCCCAGAGATCCGGACTTCTGTTCATTGATTGCTATTGAAAATAGTGAAAGCTCTACGGTATCCCATCCCTCTAGGCCTGGTCACTTGAAAATGGTAAACTACTGGCCACCCTTTAACCTCCTGGGCCTCGGATCCAAGAATTCTTATCTCATAATTCCATTTTTGACCTAAAGTTCCAAATAGCCATCTCCGAATGGCCTCTTAGCCTTGTACCTTTGGATGCTCCTAAATCAATCTAAATGAACTCAAATTTGGAATTTGACTTTGAACCACATGCTTCAATCTGATCCTCTTCAATATGATCCTGTTGAACCATCAAAATTTGATTGGGAAAGATCTCCTGGATCGTTCCATCCCATTTTCCTTTCCAAACAGCATTCCTGCTAGGGAAGTTTGGTGCTCCGAGCCCAGACTGTCCCAAAGCCCTCAATTATTAAAAATGGATTTCATCTTTACCATTTTGGCTAAAATGAACACTTTTATGATCAATTACACTAACTACCTTTGCTTGCAGAATATATGGAATCAGGTGCGGGACCTTCTGGGGAAATAGTTGAAAAGGACAAAGGAAAGAAGTCAGGAAAAACTCCTTGAGGGAAAGAAGACAAAGACCAGATGAAATACCAATTCCAAGGCGAGCCTCTGAACTCAAAGGTTACCATAGATTGGAAGGAAATCACCGACACCAACACAAGCCACGTCAATATTGATGAATTTACACAAAGGGTCAGGGTCAATCCAACAAAAAAAATGCTTCGTGAAAGCTGTAGGCTTCCCCCCATCCCTCATGGCCCCTAAATTGGTCATGGCTTGTCAACAGGCATATCAGCCTGATACAAGGACAATTTTTGACATGGATGGTAACGTTCTCACTGACATGTCAGTTGGAGGAATCACAAGAACCTTTCATATTCCCATGTTTCAAGAAATGGAAAAACCTACCATTGAGGAGTGTCAGGTGGCATGGGATGCTAACCCTATGGGCTACATGAAGTTAATAAATCAGCATTGGCTCAAGGAAAAGTGGGGCAATGCCGTGAAGGTTCCTAACGAACTCTTCAATAGCGATTTCTATGAAGACTACCATGATTTGGTCACAATGCTAAGTAGGGTTATGGGCCTCCCTACTGTGGCCTTCTTTTAGGGGTGGATGGTGTACTTTGTTGAGAAAATCCTTCGTGGGAATGAACATGTTACCACAAAGACCACATTTTATTAGGGAGATATAATAAGAAACTACTTCCATGAGTAGTTTTTTGATGTGAGGAAAAGCTCCAAATTCTACATGACTTCATATCTTGTGTACTCCTTGGCAGACTAGAGATAGTACAGCCGGTTATTTGTGGTGCCCAATTAGGAGCAGGGTCAAAGACTCAAGGCCTATATAGATACCCCTAGCTCTAGTACTGAAACTTCAAGAGGGAGTACTATAGAGTGAATGACGCCTTCATTGCCATATTGTTAGAATGATCGCCAGAGATTTTGAAAGGAGAGTTTCCCACAGTGCTAGGGCATTTTTGAAGCAATATGCCTTCCTCTTCATTCAATACCCAAAGTTTACATACATTTGTGCCCAAGGCTTCACCGAAAGGCCAAAAAAGTTGCCTCGATACCCCAATGACTGAATCATCCTATTGGAGCTTTCTGGTAGCTCCAACACATATAGGTGATCTTCAGTGGCAAGCACATAGCAGGGATCTCTTATCCCATGACTCTTGGCCAAGGCATGTATAAACTAAAACCTCCTAGTAAAATGGTAACTCCTAAGAAAGAACTAAAAGATTACCATTTTTACCTACACATTGCCACCCATGGATAGACCCATATGGTCATGTAAGGAAGGCACTAGGGTCGGGATTCGCTCATCTCCACCACATTGAAGACTATTGGGGAGATTGCCAGGATGATAAAGAAGTATGTGCAAGGCACTATATGCAGATGACTGTGCATTTTGTAAGGTACAACCATTCCCCATACTGGACCAGGTCGAGGAAGATGAGAGCACCATAATGCACCCCAAGTACCTTGCAGTTGCCAATCTGCTTATACCAACAATAGACTGGGATGAGCAAGAGGTCGATGACCTCGTCACTATAACCAAACCAATCTTGGCCCATACCAAGGAGTGGGTTGATGAATGGGTGGCTTGACTAAAACAACAAGGGGTGGTCCTGACGTACAAAGGGCTCAAGAGTGAACCAAGTGCAATGGATGATGTTGCTGCCACCACTTCGATGAGTGGGATATCTAAGTCTCCTCTAGTTACCAGGTCTAAGAAGAGGAAGGAGATAGAAACAAAGCAGTCCCTTGATCCCAAGGTTTGTACAAGGAAGGATCTAGGGGGCTCACCCTCTAAGAGGGTAAAACAAACATAAGGCACCAAGGAGTAGCCATTAATCTGAGAAGAAGATGCCAAAGATACTGATCAAATCAAACCTATTCTAGCTCTCCCAACTTTGGCTGCCTCATCATCTACTTCTCTGTCCATTATTGCCACATCTCCATTGGAAGTAGACATCTCTGTTGATCTTGCCCCTTTGCCCCCTACCGAGCCTGTGATTGTAATTGATTCCTCCTCTGCCATAACTACTCCTTCCTCTACTGCCATGTTTCCCACCATGTCACTCCTGTTACCTATAGTAGTTGCACCAATTCTCACTCCCACCATACCTCAGGCCCTCTCAAGACATATGCAGAATCTCTCCCAGATCCTAATGGATCCCACTCTTCAAGCGGCCCTTGCAAAAGTCCTCGTTACTACTCAACCTTCACAACCACTGATAGGGCCACTAGCTATGGAAGCTACCATGTTAATCTTCGAGGAGTGGGAGAGGCAAGAAAAAGAGGCCTTGAAGCCCTTTGAAGAGGAGGCCAATGAATACCATGAGCACCCAGAATATGAACATCACACTATTGACAGGGTGGCCTACGAAGAAGAAGGATCTGGTTCCTCTGAGAGCAGGGATGAGGAGGATGACACTGGTGGTAAGGTCATTGTGCAGACCTTCGATGATGACCTAGAGGAAGAAATGGCCCAGCAGCTGAAGGATACTAAGGAAAAGGGAGAAGAGTCACTCCTTGAAGAAGAAGGACAACAACAAGAAGGCAAACCTGAGGGAGAGGCCCAAGCTGTCAAGGGCCTCGAAATCAAGCAACTCAAGGAACATGCACATGAGGTTGAACAAACTAAGGAGAAGGAAGGGGAGGAAATTGAAGAGAAGGAAAGTCTCCTACAACAATTATCTACCAAGCCTCCCATAAAGCACCTTGTGTTCATCCAGGACTCCGATGACGAAGAAGGAGATGCTACAAAGGAGGAATTGAGAGTTTCAGAAGCTAAGAGAACATAAGCCTTGACTAAGAGGGTGAGGATGACTGTGAGTCACCTAAGGGAAAGTTTATCATGCTTGAATGGTTAGAAAAACAACTCAAAAGGAAAAATACCATACTAAAAGATCTGAGGGTGAGACTAGAAGCTATCTTATCCTGAGCTCAGATCACAACAAAGAAGGAGAAGAAGCCTAAGATCTGATCTAGGGTGACAATGGATGCTTTTGAGTCTCGAGTTGTGCAAATAGTAGCCCCTATGGTGGGCCAGGATGGCATGAGTTATAGCATCTCCACCATCGACTTGGGGACCGCCACCAGAGAACAGAAGGTGGAGCATCTTGAGGAGTCAGTGGCCATGGTGGTACACTTGATAAAGCAGGACAAGATCTCAAAAGATGAGCTTAAAGCGAAAGTGGCTGCCCTAACAGATTACATCCAACAATGGTCTTCGGTGGATGACCTACCTACCACGTCCACAACCGTACCCCAACTGTTGTCCAAGGAACAGATTGATAAGATGGAAAGGAGAAAGAACTTGGAAAAGACTACAGAGAACTAGTTCCAAGAAGTCTTATATGTTGGAAACATGGGAATTGGCCAGGCTATTTGGACAGCCAACAAGTTCTTGGATTTGCAGTAATCTTTGGAGGGCACAAGGAGGCTATGTAATGACTTCCCTACAACATACGACTCCACCTTCCCAAAGATTGAGGCTATCCTTTAGTTGCTAGAGGCCACATGGGAAAAGGAGCTTGCGTTCAGTAGGGACGATCATTGGTTGGTGGATGTGTGGCAGCGAGACTTTGACAACTAGAAGGAAAGGTTGGAACAAATAGTGAACAAAGTGGATCCAGATATCGAATGGATCAAGGAAATTAGAGCAGAATGTGCCCAATACCTCAAGTTGATGATGGAGTATGACACGCCCGTAGTGCAAATAGATCCAGAGAAGGTGAAGCCTTACTTCCAAAAGAAGATGGAGGATGGGATGTCAAGGAAAATGACAGTGGAGTTCATGAGTTTTGCTGCCTGTGCTTTCAATCAGTCAGAGCTATTCAAGGACCAAGGCACAAAATATGATGAGGATTGGAAGAGGCTAGAGGATAATGCAAAGGAGTGGAACTACCAAGTGCTGCAATATGAAATCGTTGAAATAGACAAACTCCAACTGGTCATCCTAAAGTTCATAGAATATATAGCTTCAAGGAAACAAGAGGATGACCCCCCTGGTAGTGAAGAGCTTCCCAAAGAGTAGCTACAGTAAACAACAATTGGCAAAAAGACAAAATTTTACAGTGTCATCACTAGAGGACAAAATAGAAAAAGGGACAAAATGTTTTTTAAATTGTAAAATATTGAGGGTTGGTGAAACCCTATTTTGTGATGAATCTTGACCACATAATGAGAATTAATCTTGGCCATGCATTTGACCTTTGGAGCACTATAAATAGAGGTCTCCTCTCATTTTCAAAGGGAGTTGAGTTGTTGTAAAGACATGTTTCAGAAATGTATAATGAAAATACATTGACTTGGTGCATTTTCAGAGTTTCTTACATGTTACTTGGTTCAACCTCCATTGTTAGATGTTTGACTTAGATTTTCATTTCTATTTTAGTTAACTGTTTTCTTACTTTGGTAGATTTTAGGAATTTTTTTGTGGTTGTGAAATCCCTATAGTGTAGATGCCTTCTTAGTCCATGCTTTTTGTTGTTTGTTGATGGTAGATAGCTGTGTAAAGTTAGTCTAGACTTAAATTCAAAGCTGCTCCAAACTTTCATCTTTGTTCATGCATGCATATGGTGAATGAAGGATGAAACATTTGCAGACCTTAGAAGATAGCACAAATTCCATGAGACTATGAGATTTTTGGTTAAGTGAAATATTGTTTCCAAGAAGTTGTCCATTATAGGAACTCCATTATCACTATTCCCAATTAGTTGTAGATCCAGGAACCTCCTCTCTTCCCTACCCTTTTTCATTTTATTTAATGAGTGACCTATGCTAAGGTTCATTGCACATTGTAAAGCTAAATCCAGTGACAAAAATGGAGTTCAAGATTGTTGTTTGTACCTATAGCAAATGCACAACTTCTCCATCCTAAGAACTCCATTTCAAGACCCAACTTCCCATGTTTTGTAACTCATCTATAAGACTGCCTTGTGATTCCAGCAAATCACATCAAAAAACTGAGATATTCCAAGCACTATCAAGACCTGACATTAGAGACCTTGGGACACTATTCTGCAATTTGATTGTGGAAGATTGTCTTTCAAGAGAGGTAGTGCACCTATGCAGTGCTTGTGTTGAGAAGTGCATAAAAAACACATCAACAGTAAGGTAATCATTTATTGTTACAAAATTTGGGACATTTTGCTATGAAGATTTTCTAGTAAATCTCTAAACTATCATTTAGGATCTCCATAACTATAAGGTATCATTGCTTTAACAACTACTACTTGGTGTTGATGGGTTGAGTTGGCTGTTAAGGGGGATTGAATTGTAAAAACTATTTTTTTTGTTTTATAAATGGTTACGAATTGTTTGGATTGGCATGTATAGATTTCTCAATTGGTCTAGAAGTGGACTTTGCATCACGACTACTAACTGAATTGTGACAATTGCAAAGGGTGGTACACAGGTGCATAAAGGAGGGAAATTTCATCATGGTGAGTTTGTCATGAAGTTTAGTTTGCAAGTATTATATAAACATCTTTTGAATATGTGGATTAGGAATCTTGACATCAATTTGAGAATAAAGTGAATTATATCATGAGATAAAATAAGTTATCTTTTCTTCTTCATGTTGTTTGCATTACATCAAATCAGCCAAGGTCTTCTTTGGACTCATATGCACTTGAAAATTATTTATAAATGCATCGACTAGTTCATTGAATGAACGAATTGAACTATTTGATAAAGATGAGAACCATTCTAAGGCAATGTCTTTTAAAATTCTTATAAACAATTTTGCTAATAGCTTATCATCAAGGAAAAAATCACTACATAAAGTGGAGTAAGCCTTAACATGGTTGGAAGGATCTCCCTTCCCTCCATATTTCTCAAATCTAGTCAACTCTATTCCTTGTGGTATCGGTGTTTGCAATATGTCTAGAGATAATGGGATACTACGAATGTAATAGATGGTTGGTCCATTCTAGTTTTGGTTTATGGTGTATATTTTCTTTTGCATGGATGAGACAGTTTGGAAAAGTTGCTTTGTGAGGGGGTCAATGTAAGTGGTATGAGGTGGAATGGAAAGTGGTGATGGAGTGTATGTAGTAGTAGGGAAAGTAAATGGAATACTTATAGAAGGTATGGTGGAAGAGGATAGAACATGTCATGCCACATAAGAATTAGGAATGCTAGCAAGAATAGTCAAGGAAGGAATCACATTACTAACATGTTGCATTGTTGTTGTGATGTGAGGAGTGGTATAGGTAGGTATAGATGCTATTGTTGATGGAGGAGTGTGAGGTTCTCCTTGACTAACCATTGTGTTTGCTAGTTGAGATTTACTAGAGGTGGAAGGGAGATTTTTATGGTATATCTCAACTATTTTTTTCATAACATCCAAGCCTTCATCACATTAAAGCATGTGATGGATGTTCTCTATAGCAAGAATTGTAGTGGTTGAAATTTTTTCAAGACATAATTGATGTTGAAGATGTGTTAAGTCCTCATGAATGTTAATGGTTTTTTCTTGTGGGATGTGATTATTCGATATGTCAACTTGCATGTTATTGGAAGGTGAAGCATTGCTAAAGGTAGGATCCATGCCTAGTGTACAAGTTACAATACTAGGAATGGAAGCTTTAGACAACCCAAGATCCATGAGTGTAGTATTGTGGGATAACATGAGTCTTGAACTTCTTCTCACTGAGATATTAGCAATAGGACACGAAACACTCATGTAAGTGTTTCTAAATGTGAGTGCATGCAAATGCTATGTAAACTAAGAGTAATAAAATGATAATAACTACAATTCTAGAAATTATAACAACAATGCACTAATAAAAAATAGAAATACAAAAAATTATGTGCAATATGTGCAAGAGGACTAAGTTACCCAGTGTGGCAAATTAGTCCTAGTAGTGAATTTTTTTAGATTTTTCAAAAAAATTAAATGAAATTTTATGTTTTTTAAGATTTCAGATGTAGGTATAGTATGAAAATGCATTTTTTTTTGGAATTTTCAATGAAATGTAATGCAAAAATGTAAGCTATATGAGTTTTTCACTAATGTAGTTTTTAAAACCATAGGATGCAAATTAAACAATGCAAAACCTAATGCAATGTTGATGCAAGTTATTCCTAGGATGTAAATGGATTTAAAATCAAAAGTAAGATGTTAAAAAGTTAGGCTCACCAAAATGAACCACAAATTTTTGTAGGGGGATTCTCTCTTACATTTCTAAGGTTTTTCACCTAAAAGGAGAAAGGTATCCCACAAAAACTTGGAGGTTCACTAAATAAGAATGCTAGTATAGTTGAAATATTCCTCAATGCAATTTCCTAAATGCAAATAATTGATAAAAGATATGGGATATTAATGAAAAACCTAATATATGCAAGTTGCTTGAAAACATAGTGATGTATGCAAAATTGCCTAAGAATGCAAGTAAACAATAACATAAATGAACAAGATTGGAGAGGTGCACTTGGAAACTGAAGTGTGATGCAAAGAGGCTCTATAATCTTTTATATTTTTCTACTGAATCCCACTAGGACACTTATGAGTAGATGGGTGACTTAGTCTTATTTCTAAGAGATTTTTTCATAACACGTTTCTGCTAAATGGGTATCTAGAAATACATAAAACACTTTTCAGTCCTAGTAGTGGGACTAATTCACCACAAATGGTGACTTATTCCACTTGGGAATCTCCAAAAATTTAGAGCAAGAATGTGTAGCTTCTTCTCTGCACTTCCCTTCCTGATAGGTGTTCAGTTTAGATTCTACAAAAAAATGTGTTGAAAGTGGTCTCCAAGCTTCAATTAGGGATTTGTTGACTCAAATGACTTTGATGAGATGACAACACCTTTTCAACACTTTCCTCTGAAAAATTTGCATACAAGACCTGCAAAACACACATGCAAATTTGCTAATCAAACCCTAGAAAAGGAAATGAAATAAAAAGATAATGATGAATGAACAACATGCAATGTCACAACTCACCAAATCCTTGATGTTGAAATTTGAAGATATAAAAGAAGATGCTCCAATGGATGCTTGATAATTCTTATAATGCCTGAGTTAATGCTTGATAATTGTTTGAATGATCAAGTAAACAAAAGGGGGGATTAGAATATGTAAAATGAGGGTAAAACCCTTTATTTATACTTGACTTTACAATATTTCCCAAAAACAACACATCACATACTGACCTTAAGGTTAAGAGAATTAAATTCTGCTAAAAAACTAAAATTATTTTTATTTGTGTGCCTAGTGGAACTAAGTCACCCCAGGTGGTGACTTGGTCCCGCAAGGGAAATTTTATTGGGTGTCAAAATTAAAGTGTATTTAATGATGTTTAATGGGAATATTTTAAAAAATACACTTAAGGAGAGTCAGAAAGTGCATTAAGTGGTCATTTAAATATAAGAAAGGGTTGAATTAGTGATGACAAGCCTTGAAAAGCATGAGAGTTTGTTACAACTCTTTACAAAACTTTGAAATAAGGCTTTGTAAGTGATAAAAAGAGGTTATTTAAGCGAATTATAATGAACAGGTCCTAGAAAAGTGTGAAAGTGGGTTACAACACTTCACAACACTTTTACAAGACATCCTAGAATTCTTAATGTTTCACAAGGGTCCAAGACCTAATGTGAATGTGTTGACCACATTACAACATTAAATCTAGGAAAAATTAAGCCAATTTCCATGAGAGAGACTCAAGTGAGCATAAAAATGTCCAACTATACATTTTTTGGTGACACACATAGGTAACCTTGGTAACTCATCTGAAAAACACATCTAAATTTTTTCTCAATATTAGATACTTCTCTATATTCAACTTTCTAGTTTCATCTATTTCACCATATTCTAACTCTTGAAAAATTTGTAACTCCAAATCATTAGTATCCTTTTCAAGTTCTTATATTTTATAGTAAAGAGTTTACACTCTTTCTTCTTAGCCCTTAATAATTGCATTGTTGTGATTTGTCGAATCCTGACCTCTCTAGGTATCCCTTGAAATTTTACTTGATTTCTAAAATCATCTAGGCATTCTATAATTTTTCATGTAGGAGAATCCTTGGTTCTTGGAAATCTTGCATCAACCAAAAATATTTTCTTTCAATTTTGTTCTTATTTTGTTCTTGCTCAGTTCATGTTGGTGGATTCAACACCTTTTCTTACTAGACCCTGTGGATCTTTATGTACATTGTGAGCATGTTCATTTTCCTTATTCCAAGATTTGGACATGATTGGATCTTTCTCTGGCAATTTATCACTTCCTAAATTTCATGGTAGTTTCTTGAACTGGCACTGGTATATTTTTCAAGCCAATCGGTTAATTTGATCATTCGTAGATTATCCCTATGACTTGTGGATCTCAAAAATGTAATTCTAAGTGTTTGGTGGAGTGTCCCCAACCTTCCTTATAGGTCCACACTTCATTCTATGCACCCATTGATAGAGTTATTAAAATTTGATGTTGACCTATTTATGCACACATTACATTTCCTTTCCTTGGTTAATGTAATGATCTTTGGCTGACGCGGATGTTTCCAGAATTGCGGATATAGTATAAATCTTGTAATTGATCATTAGAATGGGGAGTGGAGTCAATAGTTGATTAAGTAGATTAAGATTGATCTGAATTGTAAGAGTTCAACTCGCATATAGGAGCATATTGGAATGTTGTAATATTGAACATGTTCTATTAGGCCTATGAGCCGAATCTATAAACCTGGATGTTGTCGGCCGAATGTAACTGAGATTTATCTTAATGAACATATTTACACTTGCATTTTCCTCTATATTTTGTGTTTCTTTCATTGTGTTACTCTTGATGCATGGTCTGGATAGTTCTCTTTGAGGACCCTCCTACCATGGCTACATTAGATTGGTATCATAACAAGATTCATTCCTTGCAAGATCGTCAGAGTTTGCAAAGTGTTGTTGAAGATTTGTTGTAGGGTGGAAAATTGAGGATTCGACCTGTCGTTGTAGAGGACTGTGTAAAGATGTTAGGAAGAAGAAATGGTAGAGGAAATGGAGCACATGGAAATGTATACCTTGCTTTGATGGAGATGTTGAGAGGAATTTCTACTAGATTAGATGTAACTGAAATGACCCAGAGAAGAGGCCAACTAGTTGATAATGTGAGTGATGAAGAGGTAGAAGTACAAGAAGAAAGAGGAACAAAAGAACAATGTAGTCTTGATCAGGGATAAGAGAGGTTCATAAGAGCCCAAACTAGAGTGAATAAAAAACCATATTTCAATCCACCAGATTATAATGGGAAGTTGGATTCAAAATAATTTCTTGATTAGATTATAGAGATGGAAAAATATTTTGAATTTGAAGGTACCACTGAAGATAAGAAGGTGAAATATTCTTATACAAATTTGAGAGGATGTGCATCCCTTTGGTGGGAACATTTTTAGATAGATAGGAAAAGAAGAGGAAAAGAAAAGATAAAATTATGGGATCATATGGTGAATAAGTTGAATACAAATTTCATACCTGTAGACTATCAAATTAGTTTGTTCTGAAAGTTGCAAAATCTAAAGCAAAAATATTCAAGTGTAATAGAGTATATTGAGGAGTTCTATAATTTGAATATTAGATCTGGAAATTCAAAGGATGAGATTGAGAAAGTAGCTAGGTATGTGAATGGTTTCAGGTCATCTATATAGGATGAGATCAGTTTGATAAAGTTGTAGAGTGTGGAAGAGGCATATCAGTGTGCCCTAAATGCAGAAGAGAAGATGAATAAAAGACATCAGCAGAGACAAAGAGGAAGAGGTGGAATATTTTAGAGAGGAAGAACTTTTATTGAAGGAGGAAGAGGCTCTTTTATAGACCAAAATAAGGATAAGGAGGTTAGTAAGAATGATAATTTGTATCATAGAGGTGATGGAAGCTCTTATAGAAGAGGAGGGTACGGTGGTTACCATAATGGAGGTTATAGAAAGGATGATAAGGAGAAAAGAGTATTCAGGGGAACTTGATTTAAGTTTGGTGGAGAAGGACATAGAGAATTTGAATGTAATCATGGAGAGACAAGCAAAAAGACATAGAAAAATAGGAAAACAACCTTTTCTAAGTAAGATCAAGTCAGATCATCTAATAAGAAGGAAGATGGAGAAGTGTTGGTGAATAAAAGGGTATTGTAACAAAGTGAAGTAGAAAACAAACCATTGCAGAGAAAGAATTTGTTTTGGACTAGATGTAAGGTAGTTGGTAAATGTTGCAAAGTGATTTTTGATAGTGGAAGTTCTGAGAACCTAGTTTATGAAGAAATGGTGACTAAATTGGATTTGGAAAGGTTGAAACACCTAAAGCCCTATTAGATAGCTTGGATTTAGGATGAGCATAAGATACTAGTAAGTGAACAATTTTTGGTGAAATTGAAGATAGGAAATTATCATGAGGAAGTTTTGTGTGATATTATGCCTATAGATGTATGCCATGTTTTGTTGGGAAGGCCTTTGTAGTATGATAGATAGGCTATTAATGATGGAAAGAATAATATATATACTATCGTTTCTAATGGGATGGAGCATATTTTGTTTCCTTTGGAAGATATCCCTATAGTTGAGGTTTGTATGAGTACTAGATTTTGTTTGGTTGATGGAAGGAGATCCCTTAATGGTTTGAGACATTAGAATGTGTGTTTTTCCTTAGTACCTAAGAAGACTGAAGATGTGAAGCATGTAGAAGAACAACAAGAAGAGATAAAGGAATTTAAAATATTGTACAAGGAGATCATTTCAAATAATGTACCTAATTGATTACCACCTATGAGGAGTATTATTCATTGCATGGATCTAATTCCTAGAGCTATTTTTTCTAACAAAGTAGCACACTAGATGAAACCAATAGAGAATGAAGAGTTCAAGAGAAAAATGCAAGAATTTTTGAAGAAGGGTTTGATCAAAGAAAGCTTAATTCCATGTGCAATACCCATTGTGCTTGCACCTAAGAAGGATGGAGAATGGAGGATGTGTATAGATTCTAGAGCCATAAAAAGATCACAATGAAGTATAGATTTCCTTTTTCCTAGATGGATGACATTATGGATTGTTGGAGTGGAGCTAAATACTTTACAAAGATAGATTTAAAGAGTGGATATAATTAGATCAGAATCAGAGAAGGATATGAGTGGAAAACAACATTCAAGACAAATGAAGGATTGTATGAGTGGTTGGTGATTCCTTTTGGATTCAAAAATGCACCAAGTACTTTCATGAGGCTGATGAATGAGGTATTGAATAAATTATTGGGTAAGTTTGTGATTTTTTACTTGGATGACATCTTGGTTTTCAGTAAGAGTAGAGAAGAACATTTGTTGAATATTAGACAAGTTTTGCAGAGGTTGAAAGAAGAGCAGTTGTTGATAAACATTAAGAAGTGTAGTTTCACGGAGGAGTTGGTATATCTAGGATTTGTAATATTTTTAGATGGATTGAAGATGGATCCTGAGTAGGTGAAAGAAATCATTGAGTGGCCTATGCCAGATAGTATTGGACAAGTAAGATCATTTCATGGATTGGTTAGATTCTACTAAAATTTTATTAGGAATTTTAGTTCTATTTGGAACCCTATGATAGAAATAATGAGAGGAGATAGGAAGGATTTTAGATGGACATCTAGAGTAGACAAAAGTTTTGAGTTGTTGAAGTAGAAGGTCACTAAGCAGCCTATTTTGGCTTTACCAGACTTCAATAAGGTATTTCAAGTAGACTATGATGCAAGTGGAAATGCAATTGGAGCAGTATTGAGTCTAGAAGGGAGACCTATAGCTTACTTTAGTGAGAAGTTGAATGATGCTAGGAAGAAATATTTAGTGTCCGATTAGGAATTTCATGCCATAGTTCAAGCCTTGAAAAAGTTGATACATTACTCGTTGCCTAAGGAGTTTGTATTGTATGCAAATCATCAAGCATTGCAATATTTGAATAGTCAAGATAAATTGAACCAGAGACACATGAGATGGGTGTAGTTCCTATAGAGTTATACTCTTTTTTAAAGCATAAGAGTGGAAATTCAAATAGAGTTGTTCATAATTTGAGTAGGGGAAGGAATTTACTAACAAAGATGAGAGTTGAGGTATTAGGCTTTGATGAATTGAAGAACTTGTATGAAGAAGACCCTAATTTTGTAGAACCTTGGAGAGCTTGTAAAGAACCTTTTTCGGAGGATAGAAGTCAGTGCTAGATTATTTCACTTAGGAGGATATGTTGTTCAGAGGCAATCAACTCTATATACCCTAGAGTTCAACGGGGGATAACTTGGTGAAGGAGAAGCATAGTGGAGGAATGTTAGGATAGTTTGGAATTGATAAGACAATAGCATTGGTAAGTGAGAATTACTTTTGGCCACAAATTCATAAGGATGTTAGGAAATTTGTGGAGAGTTTCGGAGTTTGTCAAGCTGCAAAAGGGAGTAGTTAGAATGTTGGATTCCTAAGCCTTTGATAGTTCTAGAGAGACCTTGGGAGGATGTCAACATGGATTTCATACTTGGTTTGCTAAAGACACAAAGAGGTAATGATTCAGTATTTGTGGTGGTTGATCAATTTTCTACAATGGCACATTTCATACCTTGTAAGAAGAGAATAGATGTACATGTAGCAATTTTTTTTTTCAGAGAAGTGGTCAGATTGCATGGATTATCTAGGAGTATAGTTTTAGGTAGGGATACAAAATTTGTTGGTTACTTTTGGAGGACACTTTCAAAGAAGATGACGATAGATTTGAAGTTCAATTATACTTTTCACCCATAGATAGATGGATAGATAGAGGTAGTGAACAAGAGTTTAGGGAATTTCCTGAGATGTTTGGTTGGAGAGAAAAATAGAAGTTGGGATTTAGTCCTTGCACAAGTAAAATTTTCTTACAATAATTTAGTAAACAAGAGTACATGAAAGAAACCTTGAGTTTGTTACTGGAGTTCATCCTAGAGCTATATCAGTATGGAAGGTAAATAGAGTGTAGAAGTAGAGGAATTTATGAAACATATGAAGAAAGTGCATACTCAAGTGAAACAACATTTGGAAGATATGAAGAAGAAGTATAAAGAGAAGGTAGATGAGAAGAGGAGACATAAGGAGTTTGAAGTTGGAGATGAGGTGATGGTGTATTTGAGAAAGGAGATATTTCAAGTTGGAATATACAATAAACTGAAGATGAGGAAGTTTGGACCCTATAGGATTTTTAGGAAATTTGATTAAGGAAATGCATATGAAGTAGAGTTACCAGATGGCATGGGTATATCATAGATATTCAACATTGTAGACCTACACCAATACCATGAAGCAAAATTCAGAGAAGATAGTGAAGGAAGATCGGAAAACTAGTTTCCTAAGTAGCAGTCAGATGAGATTGTAGAGATTTTGGATGTCAGAGATGGGAGGAAGAATCATAGAAGATAGTACAAAGAATATCTTATGAAGTGGAAAGGTAGACCAGTTGAGGATTCTTCTTGGATTTCTTAGGTTGAGGTAGACCAAATTGGGTTTCCTTTACCCCCAGAAAAGTGAGGGACTCACTTTTCATTAACCATGGACCCTCTCTTCGTCTGAGCTCAAGAATTTCATGGTTGAATTGACATCTACGCCATCTGTGCTAGATAATGTCACTCATTTTCAGGTTGTCAACAATGAAAAAAATATTCTTGAATTCATCACAAGTTTTGATGTCTTCACAACACAAATAATTGATGAAGTTGATCCACAAGAAGCCGAATTGGATATAGAGGGGTTATTAACCTAAAAACCAACACAATTCTTAGGGGCATGGTTCAGCTAGAACATATATTTGATTTGGACCAAATCAGAGACCAGAACCAACAAACAAAGAAAGAAGCCATAAGCATCTAGTGTGATACTCACAACCTTGGGACAGCTGAGAAGATCAAGAATGTTTTTATTGGAAAACTGTGCATGCCTGAGGAAAAGAAGGGAATTATTGATGCATTGCGGAAGTACCATGACATGGTGGCATGGACCTATGAGGATTTAAAAACATATGACACATCCATCATCATGCAAACCATACCTCTTAAGACTGAAGTGAGGCCATTCTACCAGTGGTAGCATCCCATTAATGCCTTGTTGGAACCTGTCATTTACAAAGAAGTGCAAAAATTTCTCTTGGCAAGGATTATTTTCCCGGTCAGGAATTCCACATGGGTCACCAACTTGGTTCCAATTAGAAAAAATAATGGGGAGATTTGATTGTGTGTAGATTTCCGCAATTTGAACTGAGCTTTAGAGAAAGACAACTATCCAGTGCCTTCATTGGATGAAGTACTGCAGATCGTCAATGGGTCTCAAATGATATCTTTCCTCGATGGGTACTCCGGGTACAACCAGGTGATGGTATAGTATGAAGATCTTCATAAAACAACATTCACCACCAAGTGGGGGATGTTTTCTTATAGGAGGATGCCTTTTGGGCTCATCAATGTTGACACCACCTTCCAACGCACCATGGATATCGCCCTCAAGGATCTGATTGGCAAGTGCATAATCATCTACATGGATGATTTAACTGTGTTTTCTAAATAGCAAGGTGATCATGTCTTTGATTTATTCAAGGTGTTTCAGAGGTGTAGGAAGTTTGGGGTTTCCCTTAACCCCAAGAAGTGCATTTTCAATGTGACTGAAGGTAGATTGCTTAGACACCTCATTTCAAAATAGGGAATCTCCATAGACCCTAAACATATCTAGTCATTGCTGAAAATCCCACCACCAGGCAGCAAGAAGGAATTAAAATCCTTCTTTGGAAAGATCAACTTCGTCGGGAAATTCATCACAGGTTTCATGGAGATTGTTAAACCTCTCAATGCTATATTAAAATAGGATGCCAAAGTCGAATGGACTTTTGAAGCCAAATAAGCCTTCAAAGAAATTAAACGGGCTATTATTGAGGCACTTGTGTTAGTCAGCTTGGATTACCTGAAGCCTTTCTACATCTACTCGTTCACTTTAGAACATTCTTGTGCTAGCATTTTGACTTAGAAGGATGAAGAAGGAAATGAACACCCAATCACCTTCATGAGTGTCCCCTGAAGGATGTTGAATTATGATATCACAATGTAGAAAAGTAGGCATATTCTCTTATCAGAGGGGTAAAGAAATTTTGGCATTATATCCTATGCAATAAAGTGTTTGCCATTGTCCCAGACCCAGCATTGAAAACATTGCTCATGCAAAATGAATTGGGAGAACGAAGAGCTAAATGGGTCACCTTGTTCCAGGAATATGACATGGAGATCCAACCAATGAAGCTAGTGAGAGGACAAGCACTTACCCGCACAATTGTTGAAGTAGCGGCAGAGGCTGGACCCAAACTCACTATGTAGCAGTACCAGCTTGAGGATGTTTCCCCAGGAGAATGGTACAAGAATGTCATTTATTATTTGTTTAACCATAAGTGCCCGCCGCACTTGCAAGGAGTCCAAAAGCATTCTCTTAGATTGAAAAGCAATGGATACATGCTACAAGGTCCATTCTCTACAAGAAGAATCATGAAGGCACCTACTTAAGGTGCCTGGGCAAGGAAGAAGCAGACCGAGTCTTAAAAGAATTTCATGATAAATTTGGTATGGGCCATGGTTCTGGTCCTTCCACAACACATCAGATATTAAAGGTAGGATATTATTGGCCAACTATCTTCAAAGATGCTCATTTTCATGTCTGCTCATGTCACACGTGTTAGACTGCCCCCACCAAGGAAAATAATGTTGCTATCCCACTACAACCTGTACTGGAGGTAAGGCCGTTCACACAATGGGGCCTCGATTTCATCAGTCTAGTAAGCCCTCCATCATCTGTGGCACACAGGTACATTCTTATCGCTACTAATTACTACACTAGATGGATAGAAGCAATTGTATGTAAGCAATGTACAACTAAAATAGTTACTAACTTTTTAGAAAGTTTCATTTTAAATCGCTTTGGTTGTCCTTATGCTTTAGTGTGTGACAATGGACCTTCTTTCGCTTCGTTGAAATTTGCTAGTTGGGCATTTGATTACGGAATTTCCCTTAAGTTTTCATCTAATTACTACCCCCCAGGTAATGGCCTTGTTGAGTCCACCAATAAGAACTTGATTGTTGTGATCAAGAAACTACTAGATAGGAATCCCAAGGACTGGCATACCCAGCTCCATTTTCCCCTCTAGGTAGATTGCACTCACCATAAAGCTGCCCTTGATGACCCCATTCCACCTCATTTATGGCCTAGAACCCCTATTTCCTATCCATCTAAAGATTCCCACTCTTCAATTTATCAATGACTTTTATGAGGGAGGAGATCGTAGAGAAGCTCGGTTAGCCGAGCTCTTGCATTTAGAGGAAATTTGAGACTGTGCAATAGAAATTTTTTCCAAACATAAGGGTGTGGTTCAGATATGGTTTGACTGCCAAGCCAAAATTAAGGCCTTTAGAATTATAGATTTGGTCCTGTATTGGGACAAGGCCCATGAAAAGAAAGGGGGACACAACAAATTCGACAAGCTCTAGCTTGGACCCTTTCAAATAGTTGAGAATTTGGGAGACAATGCCTTCCATCTAAAGACCTTAACTAGTGAGAACGTCTCGTTGCTGGTCAAGGGGTAGCACCTAAAGCATTACTTCTAGGCTTGAGCTTGTTTGAGCTCTTCTTTGTAAATATTTGTAAATAGGTTAGAGTAGATTTCTCTTTCTGGTTTGCTTGCATCTTTTGTTTTGCGTTGCTCTTTGTTTTCTCCCTCCCGGCAATTTTGTTTTGAAAAGATGTTCCCCACCCCTTTGCAGTGGTTGTTCTCGCTTGATGAACGGTTTACTTTGTTGTCTGTCCTTAGTGTTCTTCAGCTAAATATTCACTCTCTACCCTCATTCTCTGAAGGTTGCCCATGAATGATTTCCTTGCTTGAACTTTTCTTTAGAACTCGACCCTTGGTTGGATCTCCTTACGCACATCTCAAATCTCGTACAAGACATATAATAATAATTTCTAAAGGACTGTACCATGGTTGCTATGACACCCTAGTGATTGAAAAATATTAAGTCTACTCCAGTGACTACTGCAGTCCCAAACCCATTGTAGGCTTTGGTGCTTACTTGGTCGAGCAAGAAAGTTATCTCAAAATGAACATTGAAGGAAATATCAAAATAAAAGAGAATAGGAATTCTGAAAAATAATCAACCATATGGGTGTTCGGGTAACTCTACTAGGGCTATGGATGCTGGGCCGACAGTATGGTGCAGGAGCACCTAAAAACATGTAATTGCAAAGTGCATTCTATGAGGGTTAGTCTAGGAGTTAGTGATAGTATGAGTAATTTTTATGTTAAATAAGGTATTTGAGACTATTAATGATGTAATTAGGGGTTTTTGATGTTATTTAGTTCAAAAAATGCAAGAGGTTGCATAAAATGTACTTATTGTCAACAAATTACTAAAAGTGCAAAACTAGGCAATTAGGGGCCTAATTGGTAAAAAGTTGGTTTCCAATGTCCAACTAATTAAAATTATAGTTGGAGGATGTTTGTAAGGGTTTTTATATGTTAAATAAGCCTCTCATGGTCGAGGCATGGTTGTTGAATCATTTTTTTTGAAGTTATAATGAAAAAAAAAGGCTACTTTCTAGAAATTTCTGTGTGTAAATTTGCTGCTAAAACATGTGGTATGACCTTTGTACGACCTGTACGGGCTCAAACCTATTATGGTTGGAAAGAGGAGAGTGTCATATTTCATTTGAAAGTTATTTGGTGAATTTAAATTAAATTTAGAGGGTTTTATTGATGTTTTACTGAAACTACCCTGTTTTGGTGTAAATTGGTGATTTGAGAGTATTAAAATGAGTTTTTAGGGCATTCCACCTACTGTAGCAATTGTAACTTGGTGGAATGGCCCCATTTGTTGTAAAATAGGTTTCCAAATTATTTACAGGTCAGAGGAAGTGTGTTTGTGGGTTTTGGGTGTTGCCCTAGGTTGAATTTGGGTGATTTTCCTTGTGAAAGTGAGGAACTAATTGATGGTTTATGAGTTTTCTGGAAGAAATAACCTATGTGATTAATTTCAAAGCTTGTGCAAGTATAATTATGCATTTTTGAAGAGGTGGTAGGGTCTGGAAAGGTGTGGAGGTATATTTACAATAAACCCTCCTTTTGAAGGCCTAGAATCAAGGGTTTTAGGCTATGCTATGTTGGAAGAGTGATTTCTGGAAACTAGTGGTGGATTTAGTAGTTTTTGGGAATTTTAATTTCTGCCCCAAGGTTTCATAAAGTTTGGTGGAGTTTAAAGGATACTTTCTTTGTAAAAGTGGGCTAATCCACTAGCCTTTTCCATGGCAGGAGTATTGGATCTTTGAGTTTGTCCAAAAGAGTTGATATTGGTTTTCTTGTATGTTTTATAACTTGCAAAAGGGTATCTTAATCATCCTTGATTTTGTTAGGTGTTTTGGAAAATGTTGGTGAAAATGCCTAAACTTGGTTTGCACTAAAACTGGGGTTTAGGAGTGAAATTGGGAAATTGTGCTTCTGATGATTGTAGAACTTGGAAGGCTGGTTGAATTACTTTATGTGGTCATTTTAATCTTTCTGGATACTTCTTGAAGGTAGGTTTCCAAGTTGATTAAGGTTGAGCCTCCGGACTCTGCATCAGAGTGGTATCAGAGTGAGGAAGTAGATCTCTTAAAGATTGAAGGAGAAAGGACATCATGGCTACCAGAGGTTTGAATGAGAAGGAGAAACAGATGAGGAATGCAATTTTCAAGACTAGGTGCAAGTGAAAAGGTAAGATATGCAAGGTTATGGTTGATTCAAGTAGTTCGGATAACTTGGTAGCTCTTGAAATGGTTGAAAATTTGAACTTAGAAAGGTTCCCACATGATTCACCTTATTATGCTTCATTGATGAATGGTGAGAACACATTTTTGGTTAAAGAACAATCATGGGTTGAATTTGAAATAGGTGAATATAAGGATAAAATATTATGTGATATTGTACCATTGCACTCTTGTCATCTAATGTTTGGGAAACCATGGTGTTGGCAAAGATTTTTTGTGTACTATGGCAGGGATAATAGTTACCAGATTAAAAAGGATGGGAGGATTTATATTCTGACTTCATTGGTGAAAGATGGCCAAGACAAGAAAACAAGGGTGCTACTACAGGAAAGACAAAAGATCTTAGGATATAAAGAAGACAAAGACAAGGATGAGGAAAAAGGGCATAGCATTGATACAGTGGAGAAAGAAAAGCACCATCAAGAAGTATTGAATAAGATAGAGTAGCTTGAAGACAAAAAGGAAACAAAGAAAGTGAAGGTCAAAAGTGAAAAGACCCTGAAGGCACTAGGAAAGGATGGAGAATGTGATGAAGGAAGAGTTGCAGTCACCACCTATGAAAGAATTGCTAAGACAGCAGGGGTAACATCAGATTCAAAGTTGAAGTGTGAAAAGGATGATGAGAAAGGAAGAAGCAAGAGTGAAATGACCTTGAGAGGGAAAGGTAAGCTTGAAGGGTGTATCAAAGATAAAGGACATGTATAATTTTGTTCATTAAAGGATAATGGTGTTCTAGGGTAGACACCCATGAAAAATACAGTGGTACATAAAGCTGAGACAGGGTATTGTGAGAAGAAGGTGCTTGGGATAGAGGTCCTAAGAAGAGAAGATGAAATCAAAGAGAATGAAGGTGAGTTGAACAAAAGAAACTTTGGCATAATGGAGCCACAAGGGAAGAAGAGTGTTGTCCATTGTTTGGGAAAGAGCACGAGATGCAACAAAAGGTTGAAGGTGAGGATGATAGACCTAAGGATAAAAAGGTCTTGGAAACTAAGAAAATGAAGAATGAGAAAGTGACAAAAAAGGAAAATGATGAGAGGAATGAAAGAAGTCTTGAAAGGCTTGAAGGTGATGAGAAGATCATGGTTGGGATGGTTTTGTGTCCTTTAAGGATGAGAGAAGATAAAAGACAGTCAAGCATTGCAAAAACAGTGAGTTGTGACATTGGAAACACAGAGGTAGAAGCCAAGGGTCTGTTACAAGGCCTGAGAGTAGGTGATGAGCAGGTTGTGGAAGTCGGGGAAAAGACAGTAAGCTATGAAGATTGGCAGAAAATAGTGCAAGAGACTATGGAAGAGTTTGGAGAGTCTATAGGAGTTGAGCAGAGGTTGGTCACTATGAGAGGTGAAGAACATATGGAAAAGGTTTTGCAGAGAGTTGCAATAAGGACAAAGGCTAGGATTGAGAGGTTGAAGGTGCTAGGCCAGGTAATGGCTAAGAGAAGACAGTATGTGTGGTCTCCAACTGAGTTGGAGAAGAGAGGAAAATCTGAGTTTGGGACAGTGAGTTGTCCTTGGTTGCTGAGTTTAGCAATTAGGCTATTGTATGCTATTGAGACAAGGGATCCAAGAATAATTCATTTGAGTGCAGGTGTGAAGTGGAAGGATAAGGAGCTGAGAGTGAAGGGAATCACTAATTCGTTCATTCTTCTGATAGAGGTCAGACCAAGGGTTAAAATGAAAGTGGAAGGGAAAAATGCAGATTATGTTGCAAATAATAGAATTGAAGGGTAGAACTACATGTATAATTGGCCAAGGCTCATGGAAGAGCATGAAAAAGAGACACTAATGCATGGTTGTTTCAGTTTTTGTATTGAATTTTTGTTTGCAAGTGTTAATGAAGACAAAAGGCAGCGAGCAGATTTATTTGAGCAGGATCAAGCATGGCAAGGTGCAGTCAAAGCAAAGTATGAAGGGTATAAAGTCCCTTGGAGGAAGATTTACATGCAAGTGACTTGGAGCAGGTTTGAAGGGATTGTGCAGAGAGTTGGAGAAAACCTTTGGAGTAATTTATGGGGCATAAATTTTTTGTACCCGGGGAGTATGGTGCAGGAGCACCTAAAAACATGTAATTGCAAAGTGCATTCTATGAGGGTTAGTCTAGGAGTTAGTGATAGTATGAGTAATTTTTATGTTAAATAAGGTCTTTGAGACTATTAATGATGTAATTAGGGGTCTTTGATGTTATTTATTTCAAAAAATGCAAAAGGTTGCATAAAAATGTACTTATTGTCAACAAATTGCTAAAAGTGCAAAACTAGGCAATTAGGGGTCTAATTGGTAAAAAGTTGGTTTCCAATGTCCAAATAATTAAAATTCTAGTTGGAGGATGTTTGTAAGGGTGGTTATATGTTAAATAATCCTCTCATTGTTGAGGCATGGTTGTTGAATCATTTTTTTTGAAGTTATAATGAAAAAAAAGGCTGCTTTTTGGAAATTTCTGTGTAAATTTGCTGCTAAAACATGTGGTACGACCTTTGTACGACCTATACGGGCTCAACCCTATTATTATTGGAAAGAGGAGAGTTTCATATTTCATTTTAAAGTGGTTTGGTGAATTTTCATTAAATTTAGAGGGTTTTATTAACGTTTTACTGAAACTGCCCTGTTTTGGTGTAAATTGGTGATTTGAGAGTATTAAAATGAGTTTTTAGGGCATTCCACCTACTGTAGCAATTGTAACTCAGTGGAATGGCCCCATTTGTTGTAAAATAGGTTTCCAAATTATTTTCAGGTTAGAGGAAGTGTGTTTGTGGGTTTTGGGTGTTGCCCTAGGTTGAATTTGGGTGATTTTCCTTGTGAAAGTGAGGAACTAATTGATGGTTTATGAGTTTTCTGGAAGAAATAACCTATGTGATGAATTTCAAAGCTTTTTAAGGCATAATTATGCATTTTTGAAGAGGTGGTAGGGTCTGGAAAGGTCTGGAGGTATGATTTACAATAAACCCTCCTTTTGAAGGCCTAGAATCAAGGGTTTTAGGCTATGCTATGTTGGAAGAGTGATTTCTGGAAAATAGTGGTGGATTTAGTAGTTTTTTGGCATTTTAATTTCTTCCCCAAGGTTTCATAAAGTTTGGTGGAGTTTAAAGGGTACTTTCTTTGTAAAAGTGGGCTAATCCACTAGCCTTTTCCATGGCAGGAGTATTGGATCTTTGAGTTTGTCCAAAAGAGTTGATATTGGTTTTCCTGTATGTTTTATAACTTGCAAAAGGGTATCTTAATAATCCTTGAGTTTGTTAGGTGTTTTGGAAAATGTTGGTGAAAATGCCTAAACTTGGTTTGCACTAAAACTAGGGTTTAGGAGTGAAATTGGGAAATTGTGCTTCTGATGATTGTAGAACTTGGAAGGCTGGTTGAATTACTTTATGTGGTCATTTTAATCTTGTTGGATACTTCTTGAAGGCATGTTTCCAAGTTGATTAAGGTTGAGCCTCTAGACTCTACATCATAGTAGAGCAATATCTGTGGGATTATAGCGACAACTCCGTTGAGGCTATGGATGCCTGACTGGCAGCGGAGCAATGTTCGGGTTACTTTTGGTGCTAGATGATTTATGTAACTTTCTTAGTTGGATTATCAGCCCTTTGTCACCATCCCAAGGAAAGGAATGAATTCACAACACACACTTCTGAGATGTCCTATAAACTAACCCAATTAAGGATCTTGTTTTTCCAGATTCACCTTTGGGAGCCACTCTTGGTCTGTGAAACCAGAGATTCTAGGTCCTGAATGAATATTTATCCTTAGAAAACTCGGCAGCATTACCTAGCGGAGTCACCATTTGTTGTGCCCTTATCACACATGCCCCATTCCGAACGAGGACCCTCTTTTTCTTTTGCCTTGCTAGGTCTTTTTTTGTCACCACCTCATTTTGCATGCCCCATTTTTTTGTGCCCCGAGTGGTCAATGTTCTTCCAAAAGTTTTATCATTGGTTGACCATGCTTCCCCTTGGCTCATTTTGTCAGGTTTTGGTGCCTTGTGGCTCCCTCTAGCAATTTGCCTTTGCCAACGGCCTTGAGCCTGGCCAGGCCCGCCCCTTTGGGTTTCCCTAGTTAGGTTTCCCTGTTGGGTCTGTCGTTCCCTATGGCTGATTGGTTGCATCTTCCTGGACTCTGGGTCTCAGCTCCATCATCACCATTTGAGGATTTGTGAAGAAATCTTGGCTACTTTTGAACATTTTGGGCGTGAACTTCTGGACTTCCGCATCCAGAATTCCATGAAGGTTTTTCCATTCCAAACAGCGGACCTCTGGTGGAACTTCGCTCTCCGAGACTCGGCTCCCTCTTTACTTCTACCGACCCCTCTGAGTTGAAATTTCCAAATGGTTGCTGCCCTGCGCCCTCCCGGCCCCTCAGACCCTAGGTCTCCTACCGACATCAGTGAATTTAAATCCACTGACCTGAGTGTCTACTGTACTTGCATTTATTGTGGCCATTAATGGCGGTTGGGGTATAAATTGCTTGCCCTCTTGTGATTATGGGTTTCATCATGGCCATGAGAAGAGTTTTATCCCTCATTCTCATTAATAGGAAATTCATTTTCTATCCTATCCTTAACTCTTTATTGCTCAAGGTTAGCCAACCTTGCCAATATTTGGTCAAGTATAGCCTCAACTCTAGTGGGTCCTTGCCGAACCTCTTGGATTCCGCTAGGACTAGTGCATGTCCTCACCATCTTTACAAGATTGGTATTTACTTGAATTTTTATCCATGTTAGAAAAAATTATGTTATCAACTATCTTATGGAAAACATTTAAAAATGGAATTCATGTGCACATAAATAATTCCACATAATATTAAACACACACTTTTTGATAAACATAGAGTTTTATTAATTTCATGAGGATTTCAATATCACTTTGATTACATGGAGTGACTATTTAGATAGTCGAGTGTAGAGTATCCCTTGGATTCACTCTTTGATAGATAGCTTAATGGAGTATAACCCACAAATTGAGACTATTGTTGATCTCTATCTTTTTGTTTAGGCCTCATTTTTTCATACCTATCCCGAAAAGGATAATAGCCTTCAAATTTATCATCTGATACATAGTTACGAGATACAATGTTAATATGGTGCTCATCAACAATATATTCTACCCTCTTTCCAAACATTTGCTCACAAGACGATTTCACATCTGGCTAATCTTGAGGTACATATCCGTTAGAGTCATTACTCAAGGAAGGGTATGTGCAAGATCATCATGGAAAAAGCAGGCCCTTAAGTGGCAAAAGAATCAAAAAAATCAGAGTTAGGCAACTTGATGTAAAAATTTGAATAAGTTATCTATATTATTTCAAAAATATGTAACAATAGAATTTGTAGAAAATTGAATGTAGTTTCTAAATTACTAGGTTTGTTTAAAAAAAGAAATCTATTTGGTGAAAATTTGAAATTTCAATGCAGTAGTACTTAAATTTCAGGCAAAAAATAAGTAGGTGTCTGTCTGACCACCCTGATCAAAATAAAATGATGATATTTTTTTATAAGATTTTAGATATGAGTAGAGGACTCATGTCATGATGTGATGCATATTTTATTGTAATTTTTTTCCAAGTAAATAATTAATTATAAATTTTTATTACAACTTTTAAAAAATATAAAAAACTCATGTCTAACCACCTTAACTTGGTCAAAACTTCATGAAATTCAAATTTTCTTTTTCTAATCCTATAGTATGCAAAGCATAGAATGTGACAAATGTTTTGGATTCAAAAAATGTGATACTATTTGAAAGCTACAGATTTTCTTAAATCAATCTATCAATGAGGAATTTATTCATAATTTGAATAGAAAATGAATAATAATTACTTATTAAATGCAAAGTAAAGGATAATTTATATTGGTGGAAAGTTGATAATCTCCTTTAAAAACTCTTTGTTTCATCAATTTTGGGTAAAAACCAAGTCGTCAGCCACACACCCATCATATTGCCACTTTTTGGCCCATCATGATCCTGCACATACCCAAAAATTAATATTACCTCTATCAATGGAAGAACTGTAGGGTCCCTAAAATTGAATGTCAGACTAACACTTCCTTCCAAGGGCATATCCCTTGAAAGCGGTAATGACTCAGACTTCTCTAGTGAGATGGTTGGTAGGTAGTTGTACATAGCCTCCATCTTCATCTTTCTCTTCTCATCGTTGATCTGAGAGAGAGTGTGACTAAAGGTTTCTATGTCACTCAACTAGATGGAATTTTAAAAATTGGTACCCTCAATTGTTCTAACGATGGCTTCTCTTTCCTTCTTGGCCTTCAGGTAGTGCTTGTTTCCAATTACTAACATTCAAGATGTTAATCTGAGATACACCATACTAGCACAAGAATTCACAACATTAGATAATGTTGGATGGAAATAATTATGATCTTATATGTTATAGAGCTAAAGCTAGTAGCTCTAATACCATATGTAACATACCAACCCTTCAATGAAGTAAAAAATCCTAAGTTTTCATCTTGCGAGTAAATAAACTATGTAACCATTGTAATATTTTTTTGATTTTCTTTATTGAGAATATACAAACAAAGATGCATAACATAATATAATAAGGATTCCATTTCATTAAAATAATTTCATAAGTTACAATATTTCAATAATGCATACATCCACATACATAGCTCAATGAGCTTTGAAACAAATAACTGTAAGATGATCTAGGATCCTTCCTTTCAAATCTTGGTTCTTCTATCGTCTATTGTGAAGGAGAAGCATCACTCAAGTGATTTTTCACCAACCATAGACTCCTAATGTAGTCCCCCACACATCTATCATTTGATATATGGCCCTTCCCTTCAACCAAGAGTTTGGTAGAGTAATCGTAAAATGACAACCAACTGATCATAGTGTTGTGTCCTACATAATTAGAACTTGTAATCCCACAATCTAGAACTAGCATGCAATAGTGGATCATGGGGAAGTAACAGTGGAGCCAGAGGTAGTCACACTACTTTGTCCAAAGTGTTCTCATTCAATAATTTGAATGAATTTGTATTGGAGTGGATTTTCACCCCTTAATGAAATTCCCCTTTAACCCTTTATCACTTTAAAAAACCAAATTTGAAGGCCAAATTCCACATAAGCCTGCTACCTTCATTCCACTTGGTTGTTGTTTTGTGTGTTAGCAAAGGAATGACTACTAAGGATTCTTGCATGATGTAAAGATGTCCATACAATGTACTTACTTCCATGGTAGATTCCTACATCTTGATCCTATAGAGGCATTACACTTCCCATTGGAGGTTGATTTGTAACACCCCCTTCTATTGACTGAACAAAATATGGTTGTTTTCTTCATTCTCTCCTTCAAATTCACTCCTTCTACATGCTTTTCAATCTCTTTGGAATCTTCTAAGCATTCAGTTCATCTCTCTACACACTTTCTTAGGAATTCTCTTGGCATACATTACTCTCAAGCAACACTTTGCACTCCATAGCAACAACATCAACACTCCATAAACTCCATAGAGAAAGTGTGGAACAAAAACCATTGTAGTAGGGGCTTGAGTCCTATCAGTTTCTCCTCCATTAGCTAGTGAGTTCTTGGTGGAGGTGGTAAGCTTTCTACTCCTATCCTCTACAATTTGGTTGGGTAGCATAACACTATTTTTTAGTGTTTTTGTGTTCTTTACTTCATTTCCTTCTTTATCATATATTTCTCCATTATTGCAAACTTGGCTATCTATGGAGGTGGAAACACCAAAATAGTGGTATGACTGAGGTAGACCCCTACATAGCTGAACCATCAATTTTGGGGTGTTTCTATGGACTTCTCTTACACTCTTAGGGTTTTTCACCTAAAAGGAGAGAAATAGAACACCAAAATTGAGGTGGTTCACTCAATCTAAGGAATGTATGATGTAATTATGACTACATGCAATGATTTAAATGGAACTAATTGATAAAATTGACTAATTATGAATGCAAAACTAATAAAATATGCAATATTTGAAAGCATGGTGTGAAATTTAGAAATGAACTAAAAATGAAAATAAATGCAAAGAAAATTGAATGAGATTTAACAGAGTACACCTAGAAGTTGAAGGTTTTTTCTAGAAGGTTCTGGAAACTAGAAAAAATCACTATTGATGACCAGTGGGACTCATTCACCACTAATGGCGAATCAGTCCTTGTACTAGTAAGATGACCTAAAACTAGTTTCCGACTGTCGGGAACTAGATCCTAACAAAATTAGATTTTTCAGCTTGAAAGTGGGACTCATTCACCAACTAATGGTGAATTAGTCCTCCAATATTCTACAAATTCAAGGGTCAAGATTGTGGGTCTAGATTTGCACTTCTCTTCTTGTTGAGTTGATGAAGTCAAATATGCAAAAAATGGGTTTCATGTTGTCTCCAAGCTTGAATTAGGGTTTGGTTAACTTGAATCACTTCAATGACTTATTGACCACTTTTCAATACCAATTTCTTTGAAAAATCTACTTACAAGACCTACAAACACACGTGCAAAGAAGGGGGAAATGGTTAAGAGTTAGAGTATAGATTTTCCTTAGTCAAATCCCACTTTGGTAATCAAACCCTTGATAAAGAAATGAAATGAAAGGAAGGATAGATGAATAAATAACCTGCAAGTGTCCTAAATACAAAATCATTGTTGTTGAAGTTTGAACATATGTCAATGGTTGTTCCAAGATGCTTGATGATTGCTTTATTGAATGATGCTTTGATCAATTGAATGCAAGAATGCTAATTAATGATGTATGAGTGAATGAGCTAAATGGGGGTTAAAATGGATGGAAAAACACTTATTTATACACAAATATGCTCTAATTACCCAAAAATATATCACAGGCCCACATAAGGTCTGAATGAATAGAAACCCAAAAGAAATTTGAATTTGTTTTGAATTTTGTGCCAAGAGGGACTCATTCACCACCCATGGTGAATGTGTCCCACTCTAGGCTTTCAAGTGGGTTTCAGGAATTAATTCATCTTTAATGAGGTTTGTTGGGTTTGAATTAAAAATACACTTAATTATGCCCTATAAGTGCATAAAGGGGCAATTTAGGGGATATTTTTCATCAAAATTTGAAGTGTCTCTAATGCTCTAGAATTCAGCACCATCAAGAAGAGCTCAAAATCTTGATTTCAATGCAACTTGAATGGGCTCAAAATGAGTCTATATGTCCAAGTTACGACTAGTCAAAGTTTGGATAAAAGTGGCACTAGGGGTCATCTAAGAAGAGAAAAAAATGATCATCTCAAAATTCATCAGAAATGGTGTCAAAATAAAGAGATCGATGAGACAAACCCAACAAAATTTGTTTCATTGAAGTCTAAGATCATACGTCTGAGATATCGTGAGTCAAAGTTGTAGTTGACTAGGTGGGCTAGGTGGTACAAATGATGACATCAACATGTTGACATGGTGGTTCATACCGTATAGAAGATGAGGTGGAACAACTAGGGCCTAACATGTTGTAGCTGACTATGTAGGCCATACATCCATACAGATAATTTGGCACCTTTGTGGTAGCTTGTGTGGCATCCTTACTCCAATCAGTAAGGAAATGGGGCATCCAAGTCAGCAGTTGAGTTGGTAGATAGCTCAAATCATCTTTTGACACATGGCACTCTTTCTAGGGCACCACATGGCCCTCTTGTCATCACCTCTATTAGTCACTGATAGGATTGGTTAAATTTTTTTTGGGTGGATTTGAAACCACCACCTCTGAACTCCCAAATTAGCACCCAATTGTTACACCATTGAGTGTCATTAAACATATACTTACAGTTGGTTTTTTTTATGAGTTATTTTAGTGGATGTAAGGACAAAAGGAGGTCGGTGGGGTTGGAACTGCCGACTTCCCTTTTACTAAAAGGGTGTGCTATTGACAAACTAGTGAAGCCTCTTAAGATGTATATAGGGGTTGTTTAATTTTGTTGAATATTTTGAGGTTGAATGATAACAAATAGGCCTCTATGGTTAAAAAAATCAATATTTTAATCAAATAAAAACAAACAAAAAATGCCAAGAGAGGTTGGGGATGAGGGTAAAAGTGGTTTAGAAGGTTATTTTGTGGTTAAGCCTTCTTAGGAATATTTCATGAATAAAAAGGGGGTATTAGGCCTTGTTTTTCCAAACCTAGGTGATGTGAAGGAGAGAATGCTTAGGAGATAGTATTGGAAATATGTGCCTCAATCTCATAGGTTGAAACCTCTAGAAGAGAAAAGTCGGTATGACATTCATTTTGACTGGCCAATTGATAGTATGGTAACCTTGTGGTTTGTGTTGGTCATCGAGACAATGTTTTTGGCTCGTTGACTAGTGTTGTCATTGTGACTTGTGGTGTTCACTATAACCCTCTACTGAGAGGAGATCTCTGGATGACAAGTCATTCTTATCGGATATCAAGGAGACTCTAGGCGACAAGCGGTATCAGGGAGACCCTTGGCCAAAATATATTTCTTTGGTATGAAGTCTTATCGAGATGGTATGTCTTGCCGACAAGGTGTTACACTTGTGGTCATCGGAGTAACTCATATGCTTCGGTATGAAGTCTTGTTGATATGGAAAGTCTTGCCGATAGTCATACACTTGGAGTCTTCACAGTAACACAAAGGCTTTGGTGTGAAGTCTTGGTGACTGTTTGATCTCAGGGTGACTTGGAGACTTCAATAAGAACTCCTAGCGATAGTGGTAAGTCTTGCCAATGGTTGTTTGTTTCAGTATGAGTTGAAGGCTCAGTGTAATCTCCTAGTGATAGCGATAAGTCTTGTTGACTACTGGACACTTTGGAATAACTTGTGAACATTGGTGTGATGTCCTGGCAAGTAGTGATAGTCTCACCAAAGGGAATACTGGTGTCTACGTGACTTGTGGACTTTGATATGATCTCTTTCTGAATGACAATAGTCTCACCAATGAGAATTTCGATGTCGATGCGACCTTGTGAACTCAGTGGAACCTCTTGTCGATAGCAATGACTCTTGGTGACATCGATGGTTGAGCTTTGTGGCATTGGGGAGACACAATTAGTGTCTCACCGACATGTGAATACATTGTGAATGTGTTTGACTGATTGATTGTTCTACGTGGTTTGTTCTCAACCAATCAGGAAGCAGAATGGGAACCGCTAGCAGTTGGACTATTGCGGCCATTTTTGAGAGGAACTTCAACAAACCACATGTCATGGATATACTCAGAGATGGAAGATTGGTTTTGGTTCGATGGATTGGTTGATGGTTGGATGAAAAGTTCAAAGGGTGATCAATGTTCGATTCTGAGAGTATTGTAACTTGAATATTTTGTACAAGGTTGATCATTGTGAATGCTGTTGTAAATTGACATCAAAGAAAGTGAAGCCCGTACTCTATATGTAATTTTTGTTACTATAATATGAAGGGGTTTTGCTTGGTGTGGTGGGTTTTTCTCCCATAATGGTTTTCCCACATAAATCTGGTGTTCATGTGTGTATGTTATTTCTCTATTTTTGTTATCTCTTTCAAGTGCATCTTAATTGGGCTATAATTTTAAAATTTAAAAGTATCTCTGCATTCTTCCCTGAGGTTTTCACATTAGGAGAGTTGTTTCCACACCTTAGCTTTCCTTACAAGTGGTTTCAGAGCCTAGTTAGTTGTGTTATCCTTGTGGGTACGTTGGGTTTTTTGAGTCAATTTCTATTTAGTGGGAGTCTTGTAGAAGTTTGGTAATTCGAATTACAGGTTAATATGGCAAGCACGTCAGGAAAGATTGAAATAGAGAAATTCAATGGTGGCAATTTTAAGTTGTGGAAACTTAAAATGGAAGATCTATTGGTTGATCGTGATCTTTGGATTGTTGTGTCTGGAACAAAGCCTTTAGGCATGAAGCAAGAAGATTGGGACTTTGTTGATAGAAAGTCTAAGGGGCTAATAAGGCTTTATTTGGAAGACTCTGTTCTTTTGAATGTGCATGAAGAGAAGACTGCATCTTCCTTGTGGAAGAGACTGTCATCTATTTATTAGGGGAAGTCCTTGGTGAATAAACTGTTCTTGAGGAAGAAGCTATACACTTTGAGAATGTAGGAAGGAGGGTTTGTAGTTGATCATTTGAATACATTCAACATGCTAATTACATAGTTAACATCTGTTGGCATGAAGATTGATGAAGAGGATTGTTGTATGCTAGTATTATGTTCTTTTCTAGATTCTTGGGATCACTTGGTGATGGCTATTGGGAGTATGAAATCCAATTTCAAGATGGAAGATGTTGTTGCTTCTTTGTTATCAGAATAGATGAGAAGGAAATCTTCTGAGATGGTGAAGGAGGCCCTTGCTGTTAGAGGCAGGTCGAAAGATAAAGGCAAGAAGAAGGATAAGAAGTCCAAATCAAAATTAGAGGGGAGATCAAAGTCTCCTAGCAAGAAGTCCCAGGTGAAGTGCTAGAATTGTGGGCAACTTGGTCATGTCTGAAAGGACTGTAAAGAGGAGAAGAAGAAGAAGTATTCTTCCAAAAATGATTCTTCTCATAGTGATGCAGTTGCCTTCATTGCAGCTTTGGCTACACAGGCATCAGATGATGTCTGGCTGATTGATTCTGGAGCATCTTTCCACATGACATCTCATAGAGACTACAACACCTTGAAAACAATAATGATAAAAAACATGTATCTTCTTCCCAGAATTGATGATATACTTGATCAGTTAAAACATGTCATTTATTTCACTACGTTAGATTTTCCAAGTGGTTATCATTAGATAAGAATTGCAGAAGATGACATTTGGAAAACTGCATTTAAGACAAAACAAGGACTATTTGAGTGGTTGGTTATGCCTTTTGGGCTTTGTAATGCACCAGCTACCTTTATGAGAGTCATGAATGATGTATTTCATCCTTTCATTGATGATTTTGTCATAGTATATCTAGATGATATTCTTGTATTCAGTCGAACTTGGGAAGATCATTTAAGTCATGTAAAGAATTTTTTTGATGTATTAAGAAAAGAAAAAAATTATGTACAAATGTCTAAATGTGAATTTCCTAAGACATCCTTAATGTACTTACACTATGTTGTAGGTGGTGGTCAATTGAAAGTAGACCCTATGAAGGTCAAAGCTATTGTAAATTGGCATAAGCCAAGTACAGTCACATAAGTTAGAAGTTTCCTAGGTGCAATTCAATACTACAGAAAGTTCATTGCAAATTTCTCTTATATTACATCACCATTGCATGCACTAACTAGTACGAGAGAAACTTTTCAGTGGGGAGGTCCATAGTAGAAGGATTTCGACACTTTGAAGGTAAAGTTGAGAACCACACCAATTTTGGATTTACTAGATCTACATCAACCATTTGAGATCAAGACAAATGCGAGTGGGTTTGCCATGGGAGTTCTTCTCATGCAAGAAGGTAAACCAGTCTGGTACCACTTTGAAAATTTTTTAGGAGTAGCAAGTAACTATCCTACTTATGATAAATAAATTTATGCTTTAGTTCAAAGTGTTAAGAAATGGAAACATTACATAATGGGGAAAGAAACTATAATCCACACTGATCACTAGCCTCTATAATATTTCCACTCACAGTCGAAATTGCAACAAAGTAGGAACTTTCGGTCGATGGGTTTTTTGAAAGAGTTTCATTTGGTTATTAAGTATAAGAAAGGTACCCACAAAAAAGTACCAAACATGCTCTCTATTAGAACTATAAAATTTTGAAATTTTCACAGTCAATTGCATTCATGAGTTTCCAAAATAATTCTTCATTATAAGCATAAGGTTCCCTCCTCATGGTGTTTTTCTTGTTTTTTGTCATAAGATCCAATAGAATCCATTTAGTCCTTGACATTCCATTATATTACCCATATCACCAAGACATAGTGAAAGTCTCCCCGACTTATGTATTTTTCACTAATGTATACTTGTTGCAGATTATCGGCAGGACACTTATTTTGTTTTGGTGATAGAAAAGAGTCATTTCGGCAAAGGAATCATCGACAGAGTGAAGTCATAGCGAATGCATTGTGTCTCTCCGATCAGCGCATGTGGAAGTATATCGGCCAAGCTAGTGGTATTCAGGATGATATCTTGGCAAAATATTTTTTCTTGCTGACTGGCATATAAAAAAATATATTGGCAAAAGGTTAAGGCATCGATGTAATGTCAGGGCAAAGTTAGCATGTCTCACTGACTAGTGTATGGAGTAATGTATCGACTGAATAGAAGACTATCAGAGTAATGTCCTACCGAAGGTAGTAGGTCTTTCCAATAAGGTGCAAAGGGGTTATCGGCATGACTTTCATCGAAATGTGACAGTTTCATTGATTGAATATTTCAGGGAGAGTCTTATCAAATGGAGTAATCTAGAGGAATGGGTTCGGTGAGACATTTGGTGTTAGTATAAGTCTTTCCGAGTTTTCAGAGTCTTGCTGATGGAATTTATTTCATCAGTAAGATTATTTTCATTGGAAAAAGGGTGATTATGTACCAGTGACTGGAGAATACATTGAAGAATGCATATTGGTAAGACACAATGATATCTATGAGACATCTCCCCAACTTGAAATTGTCACAATGGCATGAAAAACAAGAGCGCTAGTCATCAATTTGATTCCAAGTGTCGATAAGACCACAGAATGTCTTGGAAAAAGGTTTAGTAAATGTTGCAAAAGGATTTCGCCCTAGATTTGAAAATCTCTCACCAACAGGACATTTGATGCAATAATGCCAGTTTTAAATGAGCTTTCATTCATGCTTCATTAATGGTGTGATGGGATATAACAGTGAAGGTTTAATCAATTCTTCAGTACCAAATTGATTGTAGAAGAATTGGCAAGGTGAATAGAGAACTAGGACGTCTTTCAGTCTGAGGAGCTCAAGCATAATACTATAAGTAATTTCATTTCAGTCTTCTAATTTTAAGTTTTGTAATCTTGAAGAATGGAGTCTTCTGGTTCTGGAAAACTAAGGGTAGAAAGCTTGGTGAGAGTAGTCAGTCAAAAGGAAAGAAACAAAAGGTTGATATAGAGCACGAGGGCACTAAATGAAGGTTAAACCAAGATCTTATTGACCAGTTACCTGGTTCAGGGCCTAAAGCCAGAAGGTTCGCAAAACTTAGGGAAAAACTTAATAAGTTAGATGATAAATGCAAATTCATAGGTGATGTTTGGACTACTCTAAGAGGGTATGAACTTTTAAATTTTCACTATCATAGGAGAAACCGTTTTCAACCAGTCTATGAATGTAGGGAAACTAGTGTGCCCTAATGTATTTGTGAATGCAAAAATGTAAAATTACTAGCTAATCATTATGACCCAAAATGTAAAGCTATATGTGACCCATCTGGAAAACTACAGATATATGTATCAAAGGAAGAAATAGGTGAGGTTTTCAAATTAGAAGGGTTTGGCAATGAGGAGATCAGCTGTGAAGAGTTGGAGAAGGAATTCTTAAGAATGGATACAATATATAAGGGTTGGAGGTTGCCAACTCACAGGGTTAAACAGGGCAGCAAGCCAGATCCTCTGCAAGATAGTGAAGGGCCTCCTTATCATGTGGACCTGTTTGAGCCTTATATGAAGTATACATATTTCTCAGTCTGTCAGGTGTTGGGAATGGATTCCCTAGAATTAATGTCAATTGTGCCAACGATTATCACATAAGATATCCAGTATCATAATTCTAAGCCATTTGACTATGCCTCATACATTTCTAGGGGCCTTGATTCAGGATTGATGGCTATCAAGGGCGGATCATCTATTGTTCATCTCAGACATTATTCATTGTTGATGCACTTGGTGCTATATTTTGGATAGGAGTTGGGAGTATGGCCTCCAGAAATGAGAATTTCTCAAATTAGTAAGGAGGGTGAAGCATTGCCTGTTCAGTTGTGGACTGCTATTTGGGACAATAGGTTTACTAATTCTAGCTTCATCCATTTTGAAGAAAATTTTGTGAAAACATTGTATAGATTGTATAAGTATCCTTGTAATTATTCATTGACTAATGAGATTAAGAGATTCCTACGGCCAAAAGACTTCAACTGGCCAATTGATCATAACTAGGGAGACTAGTATTGTTTGGAGGGAGCTACAGTGATCAGAGTATATGGATTCAAAGATGCCCCTTTCATTCTGCCAAGGACAGTTCCAAACAAAGTTGCATATTTGGAAATTGTCAGACAGATGGATTACAACAGTTTGATGCATTTCAGCTCTTTTGGGAAGACAACATTTATGCCTAGTACATTGTGTTTTGGTGACTTCACTGTGTTGTCTAAGGAAGGATACAATTCAATCCTTGATATATTGTTGCATTATAATATGAAGAGAGGACCACCTAGAAAGGATTTTGATCCAGAGGGATATATCAATTCTGCTAAGCTAAAGATAAAATTTGGAGGGTATCAACATATACCCTATCCCTTTGATGATATGATCAAAAACTTGGATGAAGACGAAGCTAAAATGGTGGTTGAAAGGTATAACCAAGGGCTACAGGAAACATAGCAATTGACTTCTGGAGAAAAGGAGACACCAAGGGATAATGTGCCACAAGGTAAACCAGAAAAGGTATCTAGGTTGAGGACTTAGTAGTATGTTTTCCCAATTAGAGAATAGAGTATAGAAAGTGGTGATGTTGATACAAGACATGTGGAATATAGATCATTTGTCTTAGATGATGAGTTTATAAATTCCCCAGAATTCAAATCATTCTTGTATAAGCAAAAGGGAAGGAAATAAGAGAAAATGTTGATGATGTCACTTCAGGGAATGAGGAGCAATTGCTGAGTCAATTGAGAAGTTGTGTGGATGATGAAATGACAAATATGACTCCTGAAAAGGGGAGGAAAATGTTGGAGAATGTTGGTTTCATGATCTTTCTTGGACTTGATTTAAATTTTGCATTAGTTTTTGATAGCTTCTTGAAGGATAGTAATGTTACACACAAGCTTCACAAGGAAAAGGTAACAGAGGTGTATGCAGGCTCTAAATACAATACTAATGAAGGATCATTGATGATATTGGCTTTGTACCCACCCCATAGGAAATCAATGGTAATTGACATAGAGAAAGAATTTGACCATGTCATGACCCTAAAAGTTGGAGAGGCTAATCCTGTGACTACTCCAGAAATTGGGGTCAATATTGCAAAATTGAACATAGCACAGATCCAGATGCTCATAAAAGAAAGAGAAATGTACAAGGAAAATAATGAAAGAATGTTGAGAGAGAATGATAGACTGAAAGATTTATTTGGTATTTCAATGGGGCCAACCAAAATGCTCACTCAAGGAGAAAGCTGTCAGGTAAAAGATCATTGGGTAGGATCGAGTGCTTATTCCCAAAGAAAGTACGATGCAATTGCAACAATTGTCAAGAAGAGGCAGGATAATGTGACATCTTGGTTAAATAAATTGTGGGGAAAATATTTTCATACTTTGGAAGCATTAAAAGAGCATACAAGGATGGATGGACGAATTATGGAGAAGTTTCATGAATTGGCCCAAAGTGATGTTTCTAATAGTGCAACACTTGAAGCTGCAAATCATATTATCAATCATCATAAAAACTTCTATGATGAACTGCAAGGGGATGAACAGGGGTTGATGGATGCTGCTAGGAAGACTGTGATTACATTCTTTGATGACAAAGGGGAATTGAAGGATGCCACCAAATGGAAAAATGAATGTGAGTCAATGCTGAATGAAGTCATGAAGACAACTTCTGCAGAGGATACAACATTGGAGGAAGTGAGTGAGTAGAATGAGGAGATGGTCAAGATGGAAATCATGATCCAGAATGATGTGGGAGACACGGACACATATGAGCGACGGGATTATTTGGATCACCTCGCTAAAACTCACTTGTGGCTAAATAGAGCCTAATTATTCTCTATATTTTGTTCTGTAAAATATGATAGTTCCTATTTTTGAAAGGATGCATCCTTTCGTATTCTTAATGTATAAATGTTCATTTTGGAAAAAAAATGGGGGCGATAAGTAGAATAGGATAGAGGATAGTGGGAATACAATAGAATACATTTTTTGGCAAAGATGAGACTATGTTGCATATGTAAAATCATGGAGATATCAATTGAAATCTAATACAATGGTGTAGTTGTTTCTAGTATCAGTTGTTTATGGTGTTTGTTGAAAGCATTATTGAGGTTGTCTCTTGTATGATGTTTTTTGGTTATTTGAATTGGTGTAACAAGATTATATCTAGTTTGTCAGTGCACATTTGCTGCATTTGTATGGTCAATTAATTGTTTCTTCCTAGTAAAGATTAAATTCTTTAAATTGCTCATAGTAATTAGAGAATTTCAATTGGATCATTAAGAAGAACTCAGTAATCATAACCTTGCATGTTTATACAAGCTATAAACTAAATAAATGCTAAATAACTTGAATGTCTGCCAAAAAAAAGTACTTGTTTCAAATTTTTCTTCACTCCGCATACCCTATAAGGCATTGGTGTTTTCATTTTCATTCTTTAGTTTCATTCATATTTTTTACATCTAATAACCAAACATATTAGGGTTTAGTTTTGAATATTGATATACAATTTATAACAAATTTGATTTTATTTGTCCATTTTCATTTGCCATCATGGAAAACTTATTGCATGAAAGATAATCATAAGTTAATTCTTCATCATTCAGATAGGTACACCTACCTAAGGTCTAGCAACACCTGATGAGTAGAAGGTCTAAAATATTTTGACCTTGTCTATTACCCTAAAACATTGTGAAAGCTTGGAAACCTTTCGTGGTTCAAACCTGCATTTTTGAGAGCTAACAAATTGGCAACTCTGCTGGGGATAACAAAGAATCTATGCCTTAATCATAGAGTCAGAAAACAAAAATACAGAGTCCAGTGGGAATAACAAGTAAAAATCCTTTTCTCACTTTCAAGAAAGTGAGTCGTGACTCTGATAAAACATTGCAATATGAATGGAAGAAGATCTCAATACAGGGGAGGTCATTTTGGAGCTCCTACTGGTAGTAGTAAGTGGACACACAAAAATGATAAGGTAGACAAGGGTAAAGGGGTAAGTGAGGATATGTGTATGACAAACAAAGAAAAATCATCAATACCTCATGGTGAAACATATAACTGTTATGATACATGGAAAGATGATTCAACTCCAAAACCTCATACCCCGAAAGATCAAAGAAATCATTTTTATGACCCTTAGAAAGAAGCAGAGTGGTATGCTAATTTTGAATCTGAACGACTCAGAATTTAGCATGAATATGACCAAACAATGGAAGGTAATCAGAATGGACCCACTGATCAAGAAGCTCCTCAGGAAGATTATGAATCTTTAACTTATGAAGAAGTTAAAGCACTATTTGAATCTTAGAAAAAGGAGAGGGAAGAATAGGAAAAGGCCTAGATGATACAAGCAATGAAAGAATTCAAATTGCATAAGGTTCAAAACATTACTCACACAACTAGTGGCTCCTCAAATTATGTACCACCTCATAAACAGGGTAATCATGGTGTAGGGCCTCCTAAGACACCAAGGGTCCCTCACCATCAAATTGGGAATCAATAAAGACAACCAAATCATTTACCTCATATTCCCATGCAACATACAATTCATCCACCTCCTTGTTAGCATCATGTACCACAACAAAATGCATAATATAATAACCCTATGTACTAGTATCAATATCCACCCAACCCTCCTCCTCATCAGTATACCACCATGATTAGACAATTTTATTTGGCAGGGTTTTAGTTGTACCCTTATCCCATGGATGTCAACTAGAGAGGCTTGGTGCCCAAGTTTATAGGGAGTAATACAATTACAGTCGAAGATCATTTAAGGAGTTTTAATGCCTTCATTCAGGATTTGGATGTTCCTTATGAAGATTTACATATGAGATTATTCATGATTTCTCTTATTGAAGAAGCTAGGGATTGGTTCAATAGCCTAGCAATGACTTGTATTTATTCTCTCCAAATATTTCAAGACCAATTCCTTGAGCAGTATGGGAATCAAAGTGCACCTGATGCTGCTCTTCATGAATTGATGCGAATTTAGAAAAATGAGAATGACTCAATTTATGATTTTAACCAAAAATTCAATAAAGTACAGAATAGAATACCTCCTGGATCAAAGTTGCCAAACTTTGTAGCATTGAGTGTTTACCTGAATGCATTCGATCCTAAGATAGGATATGAATTAAGAAATAGATTCCCAAGAGACTTGGCTAAAGCTTAGAAGACAACATTGACAATTGAAAACAATAGGAGAGCTATTGGGATAATTGATAAGAGAGAAAATCATACGATTCCTTAACAAAAAAATAGTTATCAATATAAACAGGAGAATGCATACAGGAATGAAAGGCCTAGGCCAAGGTTACATGATATTCCTTATAATACAAACTGGAAGGATGGAAAACCTGTAACTAATAGGCATGGAAGCAAAGAAACTCCTAATCCATTGAGGAAGAAGGGAACTATATGGTAAATAATAGTTAGTTTTGTGAAGTCTGTGATAAGCCACATTCTCCAGAATATTGTGTTGTGGCCCAAGCAATGAAAGAGGAAGGAATGTTGATGGGAAACATTGGAGAAGATCATAAAGTGTATTTAACTTCAAATAATTTTCACCATGTGGAGGAGAGATACTCATCTTCAAAGGATGAAGGTTATGAGTATGATCTTTCAAATCAGAAATATAATGTCCACATGGCTGAGCAGCAGATCCTTTCTAATTTTGAAGAAGATATACAGAGCAACATTTTGATGAGATGCTTACTCAGGGTAGCATGAGGAAACTCACTGAAGAGGAGATAGAGAGATTAACTATTGTTGCAGTTGAAGAAGAAAAGAGTAAGTATTGGTTGAGAAATAGGATAGTAAATGAGAAGGAAGGTGTCCCTAGGGGAATCTTCATGAAAGAGCAAAAGGCATCACAAGGAATTGCGAAAAGGGTTGAAAAAAAACAACATGAAGAAAGCAAACAAAAGCCTGTCCAAAAGGATGTAATGAAAGAATTACGCAAATAAATTCAAAAGACTGATCATCCAGGTAAAAGAGAAAAGGAAGAGAACAAAGGAGAAAGATCAGAACAAAAGATAATGATTGAGGTAGAAGGTTCCTCTTTTGTCTTCACTCAGGGCTTGTCTCAGGTAAAGATGTCTATTCCACTTCTTGAAATGATGAAAATTAAGGAATATAGGGACATTGCACTATAATTGATAACAAATGAAAATGAAAAACATGTAAGTTCTAAAAATAAGATGGTTGCTAAAAATAAGCAGGATAAAGTAAGTATTCTAGAAATTTGTTTGAGTAATGTATTGACAACTCCTCCACAAGTTGATCCTTTTTTCACTACATTACTCATAAGTAACAAATTGTTGAGAAATTGCATGATAGATTCTAGTGCTGCCATGAATATTATGCCAGTGGGAGTGATGAAACAACTAGGCATGTGGGTCGATACACATGAATGAAAATGTTATGCAATGGATAACTGACATGTTCCTATGGTGGGTATAATGAAAGATGTTGAAGTCAAGTTAGCTGCTTATCCTCAAGTGGCTTACAATATTGATATAATAGTAATAGACACTCCTCCTCAATTTGGTATGCTTTTATCAAGATAGTGGACGAAAACAATTGGTGGAAATTTTTAGTTTGATCTATCTTATGTAACATTTCTGGTAAATGGCCAAGAGGTGAAGTTGTATAGAGAGCCGAGGATGAATCAATTTATTGACTGTGTACCACAAGAACAAATCAATTGTTTCTGTGATGTTGATCTTGGGAGTTTTAATATAGAACCAACCTAGCCAGAATTAATCAATAGTGGTCCAATTGAGAAGCATGCTGCACAGAATTACAATGGTGTGTGGAAGATGTACTTTGATGGAGCCTATAGCCAAGAAGGTAATGGAGCAGGGATAGTATTTGTTTCATCAGAAGGTATTAATTTTAAGTATTAATTTTTGTTATCATTTGAATGTACAAACAATGTGGTAGAATATGAAGCTTTATTAACAAGACTGAATATAGCTGTGAAACATAAAATTAAGTTGCTGGTTGTTCTTGGGGATTTAGAGTTGGTTGTTTCACAAATTAGGTCCAAGTATGTAGCAAAACATAAAAGATTGAAGCAGTACAAAAATGATGTATGGGATACAATTGAGTTGTTTGATGCCTTCTCAATTGAGTGGATAGATAGATCAAAGAACATAATGGCTCATTTTCTAGTAAATGTAGCATTGAAAAGAGATGATATTACATTGGCTAGGGTGTCACAAATTGAATTCAAGACAAGACCTGCTATTCCTAACAACATTTATAGTTGGCAGGTCTTTAATGATGATACTGATCTTTTGAAGTTCCTCCACTGTATAGATCAGTTTGAAGCCCAAGAGATCAACTTCAATTCATTTGCTGAAGAAGTGGATGGGAAGAAAATAGTCTTTGGGAAAGAAATTTTACAACTCAAAAAAAATAAGCTTCCTAAAGGCTTAGTGGCATTGGAGAGGGTGTATGATGGGAATGATCATTCTCTCATGAAAAAAACACTAGTTAAAAGGGAAGATATTGAAGAAATTAACTTGGGAACTGAGATGGCATCAAAAAAGGTATAATAGGGAAAAAGATAAGCGCTACAATAAGGAAAATGCTAATAGAATTGCTGAGAAAATATAAACATGTGTTTGCTTGGTCTTATGAAGACTTAAAAGCATACAGGGAAGATTTGTTTTAGCATGAGATACCATTAAAGCTAGATGCTAAGCCATTCAGATAAAAGCAAATACCCATAAATCCAACTTTGGAGCCTAAAATGCAAGAGGAATTAGCAAAACTCGTAGATAGTGGAATTATTAAACCAATCAGGCACTCAACATGGGTTTCAAACTTGGTCCTTGTGAGAAAGAAGAATGGAGATATTAGGCTATGTGTAGATTTTAGAAATCTAAACATAGCATCCCTCAAAGATAATTATCCTTTACTCAATATGGAAGTTGTATTACATAAGGTAACAGGGTGCAAACTATTGTCTATGATGGATGGGTTTTCAGGGTATAACTAGGTTATGGTCAAAGAGTCTGAGCAATATAAGACAACATTTACAACTCCTTGGGGAACATATGTATGCATAAGAATGCCATTTGGTCTCACTAATGCAAGGGAAACTTTTCAAAGAGCCATGGATGTGGTATTTGCTGATTTGATCAATGTTATCATGGTGGTGTATCAGGATGACCTCACTGCCTACTCAAAGAAGTTTGAAGATCATGTTCATCATCTGGAAAATGTATTTATAAAATCCATTGAATATGGTATTAGCTTGAACCCTAAGAAGTGTCATTTTGCAGTCACAGAGGGTAAGCTCTTGGGATATATTATTTCAAAGGAGGGAGTTAGGATAGACCCTGAAAGGGTGGAGGCCATTGATAAAATTCCTGTCCCTAAAATTGTTAAGGCAGTACAATCATTCTTTGGACAAATTAATTTTGTTAGGAGATTTGTTTCTAACTTTGCTAAGATTATTAAACCTATATCAAAAATGTTGAAGAAAGGACAAAAGGTAGAGTGGACTGCAGGCGCCTTGGAATCTTTTGTGTCCATCAAATGAGCTATCAAGGAGGCTCCTATTCTCAAATCTCTGGACTTTGCAAAGCCTTTTCAAATATTTTCATTCGCCTCAATGCACACTATTGTTGTTGTTATGTTACAAAAAAATGAGGATGGTCATGAATAGCCTATGTCATTCTTCAGTAAGTCATTACAGGGGTCTGAGTTAAAGTATGATATAATGGAGAAACAAGCATTTGCACTAGTGAAAGTTATTAAATCTTTCAGGCCATATCTTGTTGGAGCAAAGGTGGTTGCTTATGTGCCTCATGCAGTTGCTAAGGATATTCTGACACAATTTGAATTAATAGGTAAAAGATGCAAATGGATTAACAAAATGCAAGAATTTGATATGGAGTTACAAATTACTAAACTGGTAAGAGGTCAGGGCTTGGCCAAGTTAATGATAGAAGCGAATATTGAAGCAAATCAAATTTGTAATGTAGAAGAAGAAAATGCAATTGCAAGCATTGAGCATACTCAATGGTATATAGATATCATGCATTATCTTAAATACATGAAGTGTCGAGAGGGATTGAATGACAACCAGAAAATAATGTTGAAGTTGCAGGCATCTAAGTATGTTTTTATGGATGGAGATCTATTTTGGAAGAATAGGGATGGTATACTATTGTTATGTCTAGATGAATTTCAAGCCAAACATGTCATGAGTGAAATACACGATGGAGTTTGTGGAGGACATTACTCAATAAAGATGACTGTGTATAAAATTATCAGGGTGGGCTATTATTGGAATAAGATTTTTAATGACTCTTGCATATGTGAGAAAATGTGAAGCTTGCCAGAAGTTCTCTAGAAAATTGAAGTATCAAGGAGCTCTGCCACTTCGGCCCTTGCAGGTTGATGTCCCTTTTCATCCATGGGGAATTGATTTCATTGGAGAGATACAAGAAAAATCAAGTGGTGGACATAGGTGGATACTGGTGGCCACTGATTATTTTACCAAGTGGGTAGAGGCAATTCCAACTAAACAAGCTACAAGTAAGGTGGTGACACAATTCCTAATGGATAATATTATTACCAGATTTGGTACGCCACTAAGGTTGATCACTGACAATGGGATGTGTTTTAGATTGAATGAATTCAGAAATTTTTGTAGTTCAAATGGTATTACTATTTCTTATGCAACCCCTTACCATCCATAGGCTAATGGACAAGTAGAATCTAACAATAAGAGTCTTTTGAAGATTATAAGAAGAATGTTAGGTCATAATAAGAAAGCTTTGGATTCAAAGTTAAGACTGGCTATTTGGGCTAATAGGATTATAGTAAAAAAGGAAATTGGGAAATCTCCATTTGAATTAGTGTATGGTACATAGGCTAGGATGCCTTTGCAGAATTTGTTTCCAGTCTACAAGTTTGTCATTTAGGATGATTTGGATGTTCCTGAACCCATGGAGGAAAGAATGGAACAACTAGCTAAACTGGATGAAATAAGGAGAGTGGCTCAAAATAAAAACATAAAGTTGTAGACACATGGAATATTTATTTGACAAAAAAGAAAAGGATAGGAAATTTGAAGAAAGTGATCTGGTACTGATGTGGAATACAAGGTGCCAAGAGAAGGGAAAGCATGGTAAATTTGAAGTTTTGTGGCTGGGACCTTTTGTTGTGGTTGGAAAGAAAGGTGAAGACTCATACTATCTACAGAATATGGCTGGTGAAGACCATGAATTTCTTGGGGAAATTTCTGAAACAATTTTTCTCTTGAGTAACATAGAGGATTAAGGGTTGTCAATGCATGGACAACTCTTGATGACCCTCTATAAAATTCTTTTCCATGCATAGTAGTTTAGGAAATAAAAGGAACAGGACTTGCCAGTACATGGAAAATCTTGATTTTCCTTCTCTCAAAGTAAATTTTTCCATGTACAGTAGTGTAGGGTAAATTGCATCCTCATTCATGCTACCTTGCTCACGTAAATCTATCACCTTGAGTTTTGTCTGCTCAACTAGAAATCTAGATCCTTGCAATGATCTTGCTATCATTCATCCCCAGACAGAGCCACTATTAGAACTGTAAAATTTTGAAATTTTCACAGTCAATTGCATTCATGAGTTTCCAAAATAAGTCTTCATCATAAGCATAAGGTTCCCTCCTCATGGTGTTTTTCTTTTTTTTTGTCATAATATCAAATATAATCCATTTAGTCCTTCACACTCCATTTTATTACCCATATCACCAAGACATAGTGAGATTCTCCCCGACTTATGTATTTTTCACTAATTTATGCTTGTTGTATATTATCGGCAGGAAACTTCTTTTGTTTCAGTGATAGAAAAGAGTCATTTAAGAAAATGAATCATCAACGGAGTAAATTCATAGTGAATGCATTATGTCTCGCTGACTGGCGCATGTGGAAGTATATCGGCCAAGCTAGTGGTATTTGGGATGATATCTTGGTGAAATATTTTTTCTTGCTAACTAACATAAAAAAATATATCGGGAAAAGGTTAAGGCATTGATGTAATGTCATGGCAAAGTCAACATGTCTCATTGACTAGTGTATGGAGTAATGTATCGGCCGACCATAAGACTATTGGAGTAATGTCCTACCGAAGGTAGTAGGTCTTTCCAATAAGGTGCAAAGGGGTTATCAGAATGAGTTTCACCAAAATGTGATGGTTTCATTGATTGAAAATTTTAGGGAGAGTCTTATCGAATGGAGTAATCTAGAGGAATGGGTTTGGCAAGACATTTGGTCTCAGTATGAGTCTTTCTGAGTTTTCAGAGTCTTACCGATGGAATTTATTTCATCGTTAAGATTATTTTCATCAGCGAAAGGGTGATTATGTCCTAGCGACTAGAGAACACATTGAAGAATGCATATTAGTAAGACACAATGATATCTATGAGACATCTCCCCAACTTGAAATTGTCACATTGACATGAAAAACAAGAGCAGTAGTCATCAATTTGATTCCAGGTGTCGGTAAGACCACAAAATGTCTTGGAGAAAGGTTTAGTAAATGTTGTAGAAGGATTTTGCCCCAGATTTGAAAATCTCTCACCAACAGGACATTTGATGTGAAAGTGCCAGTTTCAAACGAGCCTTCATTTGTAATTCATTAATGGTGTGATGGGATATAATAGCAAAGGTTTAATCAATTCTTCAGTACCGAATTGATTATAGAAGAATTGGCAAGGTGAAAAGAGAACTGAGATGTCTTTTAGTCTGAGGAGCTCGAGCATAATACAATAAGTAATTACATCTCAACCTTCTAATTTTAAGTTCTGTATTCTTGAAGAATGAAGTCTTTTGGTTCTAGAAAAGATAAGGGTAGAAAGCTTGGTGAGAGTAGTCAGTCAAAAGGAAAGAAACAAAAGGTTGATACATAGCATGAGGGCACTGAACAAAGGTTAAACCAGGATCTTATTGACCAGTTACCTAGTTCAGGGCCTAAAGCCAGAAGGTCCGCACAACTTAGGGTAGAAGTTGATAAGTTAGATGATAAATGCAAATTCATAGGTGATGTCTGGACTGCTGTAAGAGGGTATGAACTTTTCAATTTTCACTATCATAGGAGAAACTATTTTGAACCAGTCTATAATCCATGGAAGTTGAATGTAGGGAAAATAGTGTGCCCTAATGTATTTGTGAATGCAGAACTAGTAAAATTACTAGTTGATCATTATGACCCAAAACATAAAGCTATATGTGACCCATCTAGAAAACCACAGATATATGTGTCAAAGGAAGCAATAGGTGAGGTTTTCAAATTAGAAGGGTTTTGCAATGAGGATATCAATTGTGAAGAGTTGGAGAAGGAATTCTCAAGAATGGATTTAATCTATAAGGGTTGGAGGTTGCCAATTCATAGGGTTAAATAGGGCAGCAAGCCAGATCCTCTGCAAGATAGTGAGGAGCCTCCTTATCATGTGGACTTGTTTGAGCCTTAGATGAATTACACATATTTCTCAGTGTGTCAGGTGTTGGGAATGGATGCCCCATAATTCATGTCAATTGTGCCAATGATTATCACATCAGATATCTGGTATCATAATTCCAAGCCATTTGACTATGCCTCATACATTTCTAGGGGGCTTGATTTAGGATTGATGGCTATCAAGGGCAGATCATATATTGTTCATCTCAGACATTATTCATTGTTGATGCACTTGGTGCTATATTTTGTATAGGAGTTGGGAGTATGGCCTCTAGAAATGAGAATTTCTCAAATTGGTGAGGGTGAAGCATTGCCTGTTTAGTTATGGACTACTATTTGGGACAACAGATTTGCTAATTTTATCTTCATCCATTTTGAAGAACATTTTGTGAAAACATTGTATAGATTGTATAAGTATCCTTGTAATTATTCAATGACTAATAAGATTAAGAGATTCCTATGACCAAAAGACTTGAATGGGCCAATTGATCACAACTGGGGAGACTGGTATTGTTTGGAGGGAGCTATAGTGATCAGAGTATATGGATTCGAAGATGCCCCTTTCATTCTACCAAGGACAATTCCAAACAAAGTTGCATATTTGGAAATTGTTAGATAGATGGATTACAACAGTGTGATGCATTTTAGCACTTTTCGAAAGTAGGCTTTTATGTCTAGTACATTGTGTTTTGGTGACTTCACTGTGTTGTCTAAGGAAGGATACAATTCAATCCTTGATAGATTGTTGCATTATAATATGAAGAGAGGACCACCCAAAAAGGATTTTGATCCAAAGGGATATATCAATTCTGCTAAGCTGAAGATAAATTTTGGAGGGTATCAGGATGTACCCTATCCCTTTGATAATATGATTAGAAACTTGGATGAAGATGAAGTTGAAATGGTGGTTGAAAGGTATAACCAAGGGCTATAAGAAATAGAGCAATTGAATTCTAGAGAAGAGGAGATAATGTGCCACAAGGTAAACTAGAAAAGGTATCCAGGTTGAGGACTTAGCAGTATGTTTTCCCAATCAGAGAAAAGAGTATAGAAAGTGGTGATGTTGATGCAAGACATGTGGAATATAGATCATTTCTTTCAGATGGTGAGTTTATAAATTCCCCATAATTCAAAGAATTCTTCTATAAGCAGAAGGGGAAGGAAATAAGATAAAATCTTGATGATGTCACTTCAAGGAATGAGGAGCAATTGCTAAGTCAGTTGAGAAGGTGTGTGGATGATGAAATGGCAAATATGACTCCTAAAAAGGGGAGGAAAATGTTGGAGAATGATAGTGTAATGATCTTTCATGGACTTGATTTAAATTTTGCATTAGTTTTTGATAGCTTCTTGAAGGATAGTAATGCTACACACAAGCTTCACAAGGAAAAGGTAATAGAGGTGTATGCAGGCTCTAAATACAATACTAATGAAGGATCATTGATGATCTGGGCTTTGTACCCAGCCCATAGGAAATCAATGGTAATTGACACAGAGAAGGAATTTGGCCATGTCATGACCCTAAAAGTTGGAGAGGATGATCCTATGACTACTACATAAATTGGGGTCAATATTGCAAAATTGAACAAAGCACAGATCCAAATGCTAATAAAAGAAAGAAAAATGTACAAGGAAAATAATGAAATAATTTTGAGAGAGAATGATAGACTGAAAGATTTATTTGGTATTTCAATGGGGCCAACCAAAATGCTCACTCAAGGAGAAAGCTGTCAGGCAAAAGATCATTGGGTAGGATCGAGTGCTTATTCCCAGGGAAAGTACGATGCCATTGCAACAATTGTCAAGAAGAGGTAGGATAATCTAACATCTTGGTTAAATAAATTGTGGGGAAAATACTGTCATACTTTGGAAGCATTAAAAGAGCATACAAGGATGGATGTATTAATTATGGAGAAGTTTCATGAATTGGCCCAAAGTGATGTTTCTAATAGTGCAACACTTGAAGCTGCAAATCATATTATCAATCATCATAAAAACTTCTATGATGAATTGCAAGGGGATGAACAGGGGTTGATGGATGCTGTTAGGAAGACTGTGATTACATTCTCTGATGACAAAGGGGAATTGAAGGATGCCACCAGATGGAAAAATGAATGTGAGTCAATGTTGAATGAAGTAATGAAGACAGCTTCTGCAGAGGATACAACATTGGAGGAAGTGAGCGAGCAGAATGAGGAGATGGTCAAGATGGAAATCATGATTCAGAATGTTGTTGGAGACACGAACACATATGAGCATCGAGATTATTTGGATCACCTCGCTAAAACTCACTTGTGGCTAAATAGAGCCTAATTATTCTCTATCTTTTGTTTTTTAAAATATGATATTTCCTATTTCCGAAAGGATGCGTCCTTTCATATTCTCAATGTATAAATGTTCATTTTGGAAACAAAATGGGGGTGATAAGTAGAATAGGATAGAGGATAGCGGGAATACAATAGAATAATTTTTTTGGCAAAGATGAGACTATGTTGCATATGTAAAATCATGGAGATATCAATTGAAATCTAATACAATGTCGTAGTTGTTTCTAGTATCGGTTGTTTATGGTGTTCATTGAAAGAATTATTGAAGTTGTCTCCTATATGATGTTTTTTGGTTATTTGAATTGGTGTAATAATTTTATATCTAGTTTTTCAGTGCACATTTTCTGCATCTGTATGGTCAATTAATTGTTTCTTCCCAGTAAAGATTAAATTCTTTAAATTGATCATAGTAATTAGAGAATGTAAATTGGATCATTAAGAAGAACTCAGTAATCATAACCTTGCATGTTTATACAAGCTATAAACCAAATAAATGCTAAATAGCTTGAATGTCTGCCAAAACAAAGTACTTGTTTCATATTTTTCTTGACTTAGCATACCCTATAAGGCACTAGTGTTTTCATTTTCATTCTTTAGTTTCATTCATATTTTTTACATCTGTTAACCGAACATATTAGGGTTTAGTTTTGAATATTGATATACAATTTATACCAAATTTGATTTTATTTGTCCATTTTCATTTGCCATCATGGAAAAATTATTGCATGAAAGATAATCATAAGTTAAGTCTTCATCATTTAGATAGGTACACCCGCCTAAGGTCTAGTAGCACCTAGAGAGTAGAAGGTCTAAAATCTTTTGACCTTGTTTGTTACCCTAAAACGTTGTGAAAGCTTGGCAACCTTTCATGGTTCAAACCTGTGTTTTTGAGAGCTAACACTCTCTAGGCCTCCTATTATGAATGCTTTGATAATCCTTTAGAATAGTTCTATGGTTCGTGAAATTTTCCAAGAACAATATGCTAATGATGAGAAATTTAAGGATATCTATGCTACTTTAATGCAAGGCAAATATGTGGAAGATAAAGATTAGTATGTGCAGGATAAATTTTTGTATCACTTGGGAAAGATATTCATTCCATAAGGTGAACAAGCATAGGTTATATGAGAAGCACACACCTCAATGATTGCAAGACACTTTGGGGTAAGAAAAACATTAAATTAGCTACATAAATATTGTTACTAGCCTCGTATGCAAGAAATTGTATCCAAGTATATTAGAGGTTGTGTCATGTGTGCAACTAGTAAACCTAGTAATATGAAGTTGGGGTTGTACACACCTCTACCTATACCTTCCAGTCCATGGGAAAGTGTGTCAATGGATTTTGTCAAGGAGTTACCTATGTCTAGGAAGGGACATGATTATTTGTATGCAATACTTGATCGGTTCAACAAAATGTGTATTTTAATGCCTTGTAAGAAACAAGTCACTACTAAACTAAAAAACTTAGATGTACTTTTGATTTGTATGGGATTATTTTGGGTTACCTACTTATATTGTATCAAATCAAGATTCTTGATTCCTAGGGGAATTTTGGTCAGCTTCATGGGGACTCATGGACACCAAACCAAAGAAGAGTGTAGCCTTCCATCCATAGACCGAAAGATAGACAGAGGTTGTAAACAAGATAGTTGTGCATCTACTTAGATGTTATTCTAGAAAACATCCTATCCTATGGGATGAGAGTCTCCATTATGTGCAACATGCCTACAACCATGCAACACACTCTTCTAGAAAAGTTCTCATTTTGAGACATGCTTCGGTTATGTGCCCAAGACATCAATGGATTTTTATTTTGGAACAGATGATGTTGAAGATGAATGACATGATGTAGACAAGGCTTTGAAATTCATCTAGAAATTCCAAGCAATCCATAAGGCAGTAGAGGAATGGTTGGAACAAAACCAAGAAAAATACAAGGCTCGCCATGATAAGCATCACACTGATCATAATTTTTTAGATTGGAGATCACGTTTGGTTATACATCAACAAGGAAAGGATACAAGGTGAAGGGAAGAAACTCAAGCCGATCAGATATGGTCCTTTCAAGATTCTGGAAAAGATTGGTACCAATTCCTTCCACCTCAATCTTCCTCCATACATGCATTTTTACTCAGTTGTCAATGTTGAGAATCTGAAGTTGTACGATCCTTCAATGATACTAGATAAAGAAACAAAAATTTAGGTTCCATCAATTGATCACCTTTCACCAGAGTACATGTTAGAGTTTCTAGAAGATTTCATTCTCAACAAGAATGCTAGGACTTCACGAAGAGGAGTAGTTAAATACCTCAAAGTGGGACTAATGGGGATGCATCCAAGTGAGGAAAAATGGATAGAGATTGGTAAAGTGAAGGAACTTTAGCCTCACTTACTTTTTGAGTAATCAAGCTTTCAGAGGTCTAAAAGCTCTCCAATGGGGAGGACTAATCTAGGGGATATTTTTCATCAAAATTTGAAGTGTCTCCAATGATCTAGAATTCAACACCATCAGGAAGAGCTCAAAATCCTAATTCCAATGCAACTTGAACAAGCACAAAAGGAATTTGTACATCTAAGTTATGGTCGGTCAAATTCTTGGTCAAATTGGCACTAAGGGTTTTCCTAGAAGCAAAAAAATGACCATCTCATAATTTTTCAAAAATGGTGTCAAAATGAAGAGATCGATGAGACAAACCCAACAACATTCGTTTCGTCAAAATATGAGATCGACGTCTGAGATATCACAAGTGAAAGTTATAGTTGACTAGGTGGGCTAAGTGGTATTCCTAATGGTGTCAGCATGCTGACATGGTAGTTCATACCATATGGAAGTTGAGGTGGACCAACTAGGGCTTGACATGTAGTAATTGACTGTGTAGGTCGTATATTCATACAAATGATGTGGCACCTGTGTTGCAACTTGTGTGGCATCCTTACTCCAGTTATCAGGGACAGGTGGCATCCGATTTAGTAGTTGAGTTGGTAGATAGCGAATCATCTATTCACACATGGCACTCTTTCAGGGGCACCACATGGCCCTCTTGTCATCACCTTCATCGGTTGTGGATAGGGTTGGTTAAAATTTGTTCTAGGTGGATTCAAAACCACCACCTTAAAACTCCCAATTTAGCACCCAATCGTTACACCACTGAGCATCGTTTAACATATACTTACAGTTGGTTTATTTTGATGAGTTATTTTAGTGGATGTAAGGACAAAAGGAGGCTAGTGGGGTAAGAACCACTGACCTTCCTTTTACTGAAAGGGTGTGCTACTGATAGACCAGTGAAGCCTGTTAAGATGTATATGGGGGTTGTTTAGTTTTGTTGAATATTTTGAGGCTGAATGATAAAAAAGAGGCCTTTACAGTTAAAAAATCAACATTTTAATAAAAAAACAAAAAATTCCAAGAGAGGTTGGGGATGAGGGTAAAAGTGGTTTAGAAGGTTATTTTGTGGTTAAGCCTTTTTAGGCATATTTCACGTATAAAAAAGGGGGTAGTAGGCCTTGTTTTCCCAAGTCCATGTGACGTGAAGGAGAGAATGCTCATGAGTTAGTGATGAAATTTTTGCACACCAAAGGAATGTTATGCCATTGTGCTTGAAGGAGATAGTCTTGTAGAGTAATTGTAACTAATGTTTGGAGCATAATCATATCAGTCACTCTGTTGGAGAGGGGCCCAGAGATGTAGCCTTTTTAGTTGAACTTTGCTATCAATTGTGTTTGATCTCTTCTTTTCTCTCTCTCTTTCAGTTCATCATCATGGTTATGCTTTGTTCATTTAAGCATTTATGTTATGTTAATTCATTCGTTTAGAGCTTCCAATTAACTATTATAAAATGTTAAGCATTTTGTAAGCAAATTTTCCTAGATCCTTAAATAGATCAAGGGGGTGAATAAAGCATAAGAAAGGTGTAATTGGTGATAACAAGCCTAGAAAAACATGAAATCTTGTTACAAGACTTTACAACACTTTAAAATAGGACTTGATAAAGGATAAAAAGGTGATTTTTAGATGAATTATAATAAGAAGAGTCTAGAAATGTGTAGAAATGTGTTACAACACTTCAAAAAACCTTCACAAGACATCATAATTTGAATATTAAGGACCTAATTTGAATGCATAAGATACATTGCAGCATTAAATCAAAGAAAAATAGGTCAAGAATCATAAGAGAAAGACCTAAAATACCATGAAAATGTCCAAGATCTATTTTTCTATGGTACAACAACCACCCAAAATTTTTCCTCTTTATTGTGTGTAGGTGGATGTGCTTCTTGGAGCTAGCTGGTGAACAGGTTCTTTTGTGAAATCATTTTTGTTTCCCTAGCTTTAATCTAGTTACTTTATCACATCTGTCTATACAATTCATATTTCATAGTGTTATTTTGTTCTCCTAAAAACCATTAGCTACGCCATTAGTCTATTTTCTAGTGTTCAAACTTATCATTTTAGCCCTCTAGTTCTACGGATGCTAGTGTACCTCAGAGATTATAGCACATCATGATATCATCTGGGAACCACACTATCATATCAGAACTGAGCTTTCATCCTCAAGCAAAGAGTTATCTAAGGCATAGTGTTGAACTTGAAAACTAGCTTGCCTAGCCCCATTATAAGTTTTAGGTCTGCAGAGTGGTTGAAGAACCTTATAGTCCTCATCATTCTTGTCCTCCATTTCAAAACACCCCTTTAAGTTGAGATAAGTTAGGGAAGCCTTCCACTCTTGGATCTCCATGACCTATGGTCTTGAACATGGTTGGTCCCCCTCTCCTACATTTTTGGTGCACTTGACATGAACCATTTTGGTTTTGTTTGGTGATACTTAAAGTTCATTTCCTTGTATCCTAGGAGTGTTGTAGGTGTGAGTGTTGTGATTATTTCACCTTACAACCCAACCTACAACCCCTAGTATTCATAGTTGGAAGGTTCAAAAGGTGTTGCGTAACAAAACCTTGATTGGGTCACCGTCTTATACTTTAACCTTTAGAGACTCAGTGAAATTATTATGTATTGTGCATAATGGCCTCTTTCCTGCATCAACCTATCCCCTTTGTGTAGCCTATGATTAGTGGTACTAGTATAACCTTCACTTCATAGGAATTTTTGATGGGTTTTAATAGGAAACCATCTCCTCTCTACATTCTTGTGCAGATCAACAAAAACATCATAGTAGACGTTCTCATTGATATGATGTCTCAAATGAATATTATAACTAAGGAGATCATGCTAATCAACTTTTTGCATAAATATGGGTACAATGCACCTATGAGCACCATTCCCACACATGATAGAATTTTTGTCCCCTCTTTGGTTAGTATTGTCATGTCGGTCTTAGTTGTACCTAAATCTATGAAGCAACTATTTGACATTATTCCTAGGTCTAATATCTTTAGAGTGAAGTTGGGTATCCCTTGGTTGGTATCTATGAATGTCATACCCTTGGTCATGCATAAATGTTTAAAATTTATCCATGGGAGTTTTGTGCAGGTGATTCATGACACCAGTTATAAACTATTGGTTTCTCATGGTAACTACTCCTTAGATTACTCTTGGCCTATGCCCATTGGTCCTCTCCAACCTAGGAAAGACCTTTTATATTGAACATATTAGAAATATAAGAAAGGAATTTTGACATCGAGAGTGATATACCCTTCGTCACCTTATGCTATTTCAAATAGGGCTTGCTTAAAAGCTAACAGTGATGCCACAAAGGAACATAGAAGGGAAGAAGAGAGGTGGTCTTGAGATCCTCCTTCTTCCTCTTCTGCTATTCAGCCTGATGCTTTATCTTTCCCTATTGAGACACCATCAGATTCTGTTTGATCTTTGCAAGAGTCCTATAGTACCCGCTTAGCGAAAGCCCAAGCATCCCACATTTGAGCTTCCTATTTTTCCCATAAAGCCTAGGCCCATTCAATATAATAGGAAGAAGTTTCCTTGTGGGAAATCCTCTATGTGTCAGTCCCTATGGCCTCCTACCGCCAAGCCACTTGAGTTGACTCCCTATGTTGTTTCTCAACCTACTCCTCTTGCTGCCATTTAGGAATTTTTTCCTCTTCCATAATGGTTCAAGTGGACACTCCCATGGTTGAGAAGGATTATTTTTTCCCTTTGCAACCTCTAGCCTCTAGTTCAAAGAGTCATAGAAATCACCTCGCATGCAAGTTCAAGTGCTAACAAAAGGCTTTCATGGCTGAGCAATCCACCTTACAAAGGAAGGAAGAGAAGACCACCACCTTCGTGTCAAATTCTCTTGCCATGTCCTCCTCTCTCCTTCCCTCTACTTACATTCAAACCAACTCTATCTCACTTTCGGCTTCTGCTATGAGTGTGAATGTGCCTGACCCTAAAAAAGTTGTAGGTGTTCACCACTCCTTTAGTGGAACCACCTTTGCTGATGTCCCTCTCAGATGTCTATCCATTCCCAAAACCTATAGATATAATGAACACTTTGGTCATATCTACGGTGGTTCTCTCATCCTTCTCTTCCTCTGCACCTCTTGCCTCAGCTATGGAGAGTTATCCAACTCTGACAAAGTAGAAGGTAGAGAGTGGTCCTTCCAACAATGGAGGATGTAAGAGGATCCCACCTTCTCTGGAAGGTGGTCCTATGCTAACTTGTTTTATCCTAGTGACAAAACTAGTCTTGACTTCCCCTAAGTTTTTCACTGCTCTCGAATCACTCAGTGAGCCTAGCAATGAATATCAAGCACAACCTTCTCTCCCTATTGAGGTGAAACATGGAACTCCTATTAAGTGAATGTTTAACTCTTTGGATGAGGTTCCAGCCTTGTCAATGATCTTCACAAAATTATTGACATTAGCTCCATATTAGCTTGGTGGAGAGGACCTTTTGGGGCCCTCTTCCTTAGCCCTTGTTGCAGGAGGGCCAGACACTCCTCTTAACATTCCACCACTAAAGGATTATCCTCCTCCCCCCTACAATGATCTAGAGTGGAAGTAGATGACTTCTTGGTCAATCAGTGTTAAGGGGAAGCTCCTTCTTTATCTGTAGATTAGATGTGTGTGTGTGTTTTGTGATGTGTTCCCCTATGATCATGCCATGTGCTTGGATACATTCTTGGTTTTTGTGTCGTAAACCTTCTTTTATTTGTATCATCATTCTTCCATGTTTGTGACTTGATTTTTGATCAATTGGGGATGATGCAAAGTGTTGGGGGCATTTAGGCTTCCCTTCCATGTTGACCCATTTTTTTAGTTTTACTTTGTCTTCTCGTGCATTCTTCGCATGGTCTAATATAGTAGGGGGTTGATGAAAGATCATTTTATATAGTATATATATATATATGATCATTTTTGACCCCGAAATATTAGGCTACCCCTATGCCTTTTGTTCATGTTTACTTTTATATTTTTATTTTCCTTCATCTTTCTCTCTTCTTTGCTTGAGTTGTCCCTCTCATGTGTGACAACACCACTTTTTCAACATTTTGATTTTCAAAAAACACATTCGTTACCAAAAAATCTTTTCTCGAGAATCTTCATAAATCTCTTTTTAAGAATTGCATTCTTGACTTGAAACCCTAATAGAACATGTTTTCTTCATCATGGGCTCATAGAGGAAGAATTTGAGAACCCTCCTCTTGATCCAAGGGGATCCAAAAGAACCTAAAATTTTCATAGTCTCAAAATCTCTCATAACTAGTGTCATTGTGTAGAGCACGCCGAAACGAACTTGACACAACTCAAATATGCTCAAAAGGGGTCTGTGTGCAAAAGTTGTGCATAGTCAAAGTTATGTTCAACCAAAAAATTAGAGGGCTTAGAAAAAGGGGAAAAAATTGAAGTCGTCAAAGGTGGTCAAATGTGGTGTCGTCATGAAGATCTCGCTAAGAGCTTTTTGACACAACTTGTTTCGTTGAAAACAAAGTCCATTTGCACAAGATACAAGCAGTCAAAGTTGGCAACATATGTTGACCAATTAACATCTCATCATCAGTCCACTTAGCATAATGGGAAATCAGCTCTTGACACTCATCGTCATCTCACCTCTCCACATGGCAGAACATTATTGAAGAAAGGTGGCATAAATATGGATTAAACCATATTGTTAAAAAAAATGCATATGGTTTAAAAATTAAAAGAAGAAAGGAGGATTTGCTGGGATTTTATCCCTTAAAATCCTCTTGCCTTCCCCATAAAACAAGGAGAAAAATAAAACCCGTAAACTTATATTTCAACAAATTAACCCCTTTAACCACCTTTCTCATATTTCAACGAATTATGATATTTTAAGGAGCTTAAAATAATTAGTTACATATTTTTATGTTTTAAAAGGGGTGTTTAGAATATTTCAAGGATTATTTTGTAAGGCTCAAATTATAAGAGCCATTATTTTTAAAAGGGGTTAGGATTACTTGAACAAATTTTGAAATATTTTGGAGATTTTTTATGTAATTAGAGAGAATTGGTTGGAATTTTTACTAGTAAACAGGAGATATGCAATATTTGCAAAATAATATGGTTAAAGCCATATTAGAAAATAAATTTGTATAAAAAGGGATCATATTTTCTTGTAAAGGGGGTAGAATTTTCTTGAAGATAAATTATTGAAGCAAGTCTACTTGGAGAAATAATTCAAGTGTGGGAATTTTGGAGGAGAAAAATTACAAGGTGTTATTATACACCATAAATTGTAAAGTGGGAGATATTGTGAGGAATTTGATGCAGGTTTTTGAAGCTTGGAAATTGTAACAAGGCAATATCAATGCTTGGAAAAATTAATAAAGCGGTCCCAACATTGAGAATCGGACCCAAAGTTGTAGTCCTCATTGGATGAACTCCATTATCAACCTACGTGTGATCCTTCTGTCTCCTATCTTATTATTCTCCCCTCTTATGTCTAATTTTCTCTCTAGTTTAAATTTAGTATTTGAATTTCTAATTACTTATTTTAGTAATTAGTTAATTTAGTTAATTAGTGTAAAAGTGTACCTCCTTTGTAATTTCAACAGCTAGACAACATAGTCATGCAATTTTGTTTGGATTGGGAGAATTTTTTAATTAGGAGTTAAGTACAATAATTTGTAACTTTCTAATTACAGATCAAGTTGTTATTAGAGCTTTTTTTGCAAGAAATTGCGAAGTGAATGTTGACCAGGTTGAAGCTAAAACAAGGAGAAGGTACACTGGAAGAGTTTAATCCAGAGATTGGGAAACGAAGGACCTTTCCATCGAAGATGTTAGAGATGGTAACTAAACATGAAGTTACATAACTTGATGAGAGGGGATTTTTAAAAGCTTTCGTAGAAATGAAGTCAATTGTGGAAGTTCTTTTTCAAGAGACAAGAATGACTAAGGAAAAAGGAATGTAAGGATAGAAATAAGGAGGAGTCTAAATCCTCATTGCATGAAGACAAAGGTAAAGGAGTAGGAGGTGGTGGTGAGCCTCCTGAACCTCCATCCCCATCCTCTTCATCTTCTTCGTCCTCTTCTTCTTTGTCTAATGATTCTAAAAAGAAACAATCTATGCAAGCTAATGTACCTTTGTTAACACTTGATATTAAATTTGTTTTGCCAGTCTATAATGAAGAACTAGATGCAGATAAACTTGATAATTGGATTAAGAAAATTGAAGTCTATTGTAGAGTTCAAAAATTTACTGAGGATTCTCAGAAAATCCAATTAGCTACTCTTCACCTAGGAGGCACAACTTTAATTTAGTGAGAGAGTAGAACATAGGAGGATCTAAGTCATTATGGTAAAATTATTTATTCTTGGTTTGAGTTTATAGCTGCATTAAAGAAATAGTTTTATCCATTAGGTCATATGTAAAAAATAAGCAACGAATTGACAATCATTAAAGAAAGAGAAAGAACAAAGTGTACAATATTATACACAAGAGTTTAGGAAAAGAGTTGTAATGTTGGGTATTCCATTATATACACAAGAAACTTTGTTAAAGTATATAGGTGGATTATATGGAAATTTTAGGCATACAATACTTATGTTTAGTCCAACTAACATTAATGAAGTCTTGGGAACAAGCTCAAGGAATAGCCATGACAATCTATTGACGAAATCTAGTAAGCAGAAAGGAAGCAAGAAAGGGAAAGAGAAATCCTAGCGAACCACTACTATAAAGAAGGAGGATGAGGAGCCTTATTGCTCACACTGCAAGACAAGTATGATGTTGATACATTCCTTTTCTCATTCACAAATTCAGTTTTGTTATTTAGCCTTCTACTTTTTAGCAATGTATGGTTGGTAGAAACACAATTGAATGTGGTTGTGTATATGGCTAATGTACTTAATAATATCAGTTAATTTTTCATTTTTATTATGATGAGTCAGATGTATAGGTTCTAGAAAGGAAAGAGATATGATATTGGGCAAGTGGGGCAACATTTCCCTAGCTCAATTTATACATAAATAGACCTTTTGGAGGTCCAAAAGATTCTCAATGGGGAGGAATGATCCAAGAGGATCCAAAAGAACCTAAAATTTCCATAGTCTCAAAATCTCCCAAAACTAGCATCATTGTGTAGATCCTACCAACATGAACCCGACACAACTCGAATGGGCTCAAAAGGAGTTTGTATGCAAAATTTTTATGCAGTCAAAGTTCTAGTCAACCATCAAATTAGAGGGCTCAAAAAAAGGGAAAAAATTTTAAGTCATCAAAGGTGGTAAAATGGGGTGTCGTTGTGAAGAGCTCGCTAAGAGCTTTCTGACGCAACTTGTTTCATTGAAAACGAAGTCCATTTTCACAAGATACAAGCAGTCAAAGTTGGCAACATATGTTGACCAGTTAATGCCTCATCAGCCCTTGACACTCAACATCATCTTACCTCTCCACGTGGTAGGCCATTATTGGAGAAAGGTGGCATAAATATGGATTAAACCATATTGTTAAAAAAAAAATCATGTATGGTTTAAAAATTAAAAGAAGAAAGTAGGATTTGGTGTGATTTTATCCTTTAAAATCCTCTTGCCTTCCCCATAAAACAAGGAGGAAAAAAAAACCCGTAAACTTATATTTTAAAAAATTAACCCCTTTAACCACCTCTCATATTTCAATGAATTATGATATTTTAAGGAGCTTAAAATAATCGGTTACATATTTTCTATGTTTTAAAAGGGGCGTTTAGAATATTTCAAGGATTATCTTGTAAGGCTAAAATTGTAAGAGCCATTATTTTTAAAATGGGTTAGGATTACTTAAACAAATTTTCAAATATTTTGGAGATATTTATGTAATTAGGGGGAATTGGTTGGAATTTTTACTTGTAAATGGGAAATATGTAATATTTCCAAAATAATATGGTTAAAGCCATATTAGCAAATAAATTTGTATAAAAAGGGATCTTATTTTCTTGAAAAGGGGGTAGAATTTTCTTTTAGAGAAATTATTGAAGTAAGTCTACTTGGAGAAATAATTCCACTATGAGAATTTTGGAGGAGAAAAATTACAAGGTGTTATTATATGCCAAAAATTGTAAAGTGGGAGAGATTGTGAGGAATTTGATGCAAGTTTTTGAAGCTTGGAAATTGTAACAAGGAAATATCATTGCTTGGAAAAATTAATAAAGTGGTCCCAACATTGAGAAGCAGACCCAGAGATGTAGTCCTCATTGGATGAACTCCGTTATCAACCCGCGTGTGATGCTTATGTCTCCTGTCTTATTATTCTTCTCTCTTCTATCTAATTTTCTCTATAGTTTAAATTCAGTATTTGAATTTCTAATTACTTATTTTACTAATTAGTTAATTTAATTAATTAGTGTAAAAGTGTACTTCCTTTGTAATTTCAACAGTTAGACAACATAGTCACACAATTCTATCTGGATTAGGAATTTTTTTTAATTAGGAGTTAAGTGCAATAATTTGTAACTTTCTAATTACAAATCACCTCTAAAGTGGGAACAACTATGATCTTCCCCTCACATGGAGGAATATTCAAGATCATAGTTGTTACAACTTTAGAGGAGGGTTCTCAAATTCTTTCTTTTGAGCCCATGATGAAGGAATCACATTCTGTTAGGATTTTAGGTCAAGAATATGATTCTTAAAAAGAGGTTTGTGAAGATTCTCGAGAAAATATTTTTTGGCAACAAATGTATTTTTTGAAAATCAAAATGTTGAAAAAGTGGCGTTGTCACACATGAGAGGGAAAACTCAAGCAAATAAGAGAGAAATATGAAGGAAACAAAAAAGAGAAAAGTAAAAACAAACAAAGGGCATAAGGGTAGCTTGATATTTCAGGGTCAGAATTGCTCATAAATATATATATATATATATAGTAGATAAAATGATCTTTCATCAACCCCCTACTATATTAGACTACCCCAAAATATCAGGCTACCCCTATGCCCTTTGTTCGTGTTTACTTTTCTCCTTTTTTTTCCTTCATCTTTCTCTCTTCTTTGCTTGAGTTGTCCCTCTCATGTGTGACAACACCACTTTTTCAACATTTTGATTTTCAAAAAACACATTCGTTGCCAAAAAATCTTTTCTCGAGAATCTTTACAAACCTCTTTTTAAGAATTGCATTCTTGACTTGAAACCCTAATAGAATGTGTTTCCTTCATCATGGGATCATAAAGAAATAATTTGAGAACCCTCCTCTAAATTTGGAACAACTATGATCTTCCCCTCGCATGGGGGCATATTCTTCCTTTCAAATTCCTTAATGATGAATTGATTCAAGAAAGAAAAATCTCTTTTATACTTTTGAATAACGTGTTGCTTTTTGGCATGTTCTATCTATGGGTAAAAATTTCACTTCATAGGTGCACCTGCAAAGCTTCTTTTTTACTCTATGGAGTCCACTTTCCTTTGGTTTCCTCCATGTGAGAGATCTTGGGGGATGCCTCCCTACAGGTGGGTATGTGCAGGATCATCATTGAAAATACAAGCCCTTAAGTGGCAAAAAATTTAGAACAATTAGAGGTAGGCAACTTGACATCAAAATTTGAATAAGTTATCTATATTATTTCAAAAATGTGTAAGAATAGAATCTATAGAAAATTGAATCTAGTTTCTAAATTACTAAGTATGTTTAAAAAAATAAAATCTATTTGGTGAAAATTTGAAATTTCAATGCAGTGGTACTTAAATTTCAGGGAAAAAATAAGAAGTAGGTCTCTGTTTGACCACCCTAACCACAATAAAATAATAATATTTTTTATAAGATTTTAGATATAAGAAGAGGACTCATACCCCGATGTGATGCATATTTTTTTGTAATGTTTTTTCAAGTAAATAATTAATTATGAATTTTTTATTACAACTTTTTAAAAATATAAAAACTCCTATGTTTAACCACCTTAAATTTTTCAAAACTTCATGAAATTCAATTTTTCTTTTAATAATCCTATAGTATGGAAAGCATAGAATGTGATGCATGTTCTGGATTCAAAAATTGTGATACCATGTGAAAGCTATAGATGTTTTTCAATTAGCCTATCAATCAAGACTTTAGTCATAATTTGAATAGAAAATGAATAATAATTACTTATTAAATTCAAAGTAAAACATAATTTATATCGGTGGAAAGTTGAGAATCTCCTTTAAAAACCCTTTTTGTTTCATCAATTTTGGGTAAAAAAATAGTCATCAGCCACATACCCATCATATTGCCACTTTTTGTCCCATCATGATCCTGCACATACCCAGGTCTACAGGTCTGTAGGGTGATTCCTTTAAGCTTCCTCTTTGCAAGAGATCTTGGGGTTGACTCCCCTACAAGTCTACGGGTTTGTAGGGTGCTTTTTTGGGTTTTCTTCATGTGAGATATCTTGGAGGATACCTTCCCTACAGGCTATGGGTTTCTGGGGCACTTTCTTGGCTTCTTCCATCTGAGAGATCTTGGAGGGGCCTCCTTGCTAATTTTTAGGTCTGTAAGGCACTTTTCTAGGTTTCCTTCATGTGAGAGATCTTATAGGACACCTTCCTTGTAGATCTGTGGGTTTGTAAGGAACTTTCTTGGCTTCTTCCATGTGAGAGATCTCGGGGGTTGCTTCCTTGCAGATCTGTGGGCCTATAAGGAGCTTTCATTCTTTAGCTTCATAGTTCTGCAAGGCTATGAAGTACTTTTCATTTCCTGAACTCTTGATTCACCAAATCATGGTTTGCTTCCTCGACAGTTCAGGTATAGGGTATGTGCAAGATCATCATGGAAAAAATAGGCCCTTAAGTGGCAAAAAATTTAGAAAAATTAGAGTTAGGTAAATTGGCATAAAAATTAGAATAAGTTATCTATATTATTTCAAAAATATGTAAAAAATAGAATTTGTACCAAATTGAATGTAGCTTCTAAAGTACTAGGTTTATTTTCAAAAAAAAAGATCTATTTGGTGAAAAATTAAAATTTCAATGCAGTCGTACTTAAATTTCAGGGAAAAAATAAGTAGGTGTTTGTCTAACCACCCTAACCATGATAAAATGATAATATTTTTCTATAAGATTTTAGATATAAGTAGAGGATTCATTTCCTGATGTGATGCATATTATTTTGTAATTTTTTTCCAAGTAAATAATTAATTATGATTTTTTTATTACAACTTTTAAAAAATATAAAACCTCGTATGTCTGACCATCTTAACTTGGTCAAAACTTAATGAAATTCAATTTTTTTTTTAATCTTATAGTATGCAAAGCATAGAGTGTTACACATATTTTGGGTTCAAAAAATATGATACTATTTGAAAGCTATAGATTTTTTTCAATCACCCTATCAATCGGGACTTTAGTTGTAATTCAAATAGAAAATAAATAATAATTATTCATTAAATTCAAAGTAAAGTATAATTTATATTGGTGGAAATCTAAAAAAATATCCTTTAAAAACCCTTTTTGTTTCATCAATTTTGGGGAAAAAAAAGTCATCAGCCACATGGGCCATCATATCACTTACATATCACCACTTTTTGGCCCATCATGATCCTGGACATACCCTATACATTTCTATCTCTACTACTTCTTTGATTTAATTTATTGAAGCACACATTAGTATTTGTGCTTGCTAAAGTGGGGGTAAAATGTATAGAAGTGAATTTACACCCCTTATGCAAATTCCCTTTTTACCCTTCCTCACTTTAGAAAACTAAATTCCAAGGCCAAATTCCACATAAGCCCATTGCTTTCGTTCCACTTGGCATTTTTTTATGTGTTGGCAGAGGAATAACTGTTATGGACCCCCATGTGGTGCATAGACATTTGCATGGCTCACTTATTTCCTTGGAAGATTCCCTCATTTGGAGCCTATAGAGGCATTACACTTCCCATTGGAGGTCAATTTGTAATTCCCCCTTCGATTGATTGACTCAAATATGATCATTTTCTTCATTCTCTCCTTCAAATTCACTCTTTGTACATGATTTTCAATCTTTTTGGCATATTTTAAGCATTTAGTTCAGCTCTCTACACACTTTTTGAATCATTCTCTCAGCATCCATTACTATCAAGCAACACTTTACAATCCATAGCAACAACATCAACACTCCATCATCTTGGTAGAGAAAGTGTGGAACAAACACCATTGCAACAGGGGCTTGAGTCCTCTCATTTTCTCCTCCATTAGCTAGTGAGCTCTTGGTGGAGGTAGTAAACTTTCTACTCTCCTCTAAGATTTGGTTGGGTAGCATAACACTATTTTGTAGTGCTTTGTGTTCTTTACTTCATTTCCTTCTTTATCATATATTTCTCCATTGTTGAAAACTTGGCTATCCATGGAGGTGGAAACACCAAAACAGGGGTTTGACTGAGGTAGGCCCCTACACACCCACCCAACAATTTTCCTCTTTATTATGTGTAGGTGGACATGATTCTTGGAGCTAGCTAGCGAATAGGTTCTTTTGTGAGATCATTTTTGTCACCCTAACTTTAATCTACTTAATTTGTCACATTCATCTATACATTTCATATTTCATAGTGTTGTTTTGTTATCCTAAAAACCATTATCTAGGCCATTAATCTATTTTCCAATGTTCAACCTTGTTGTTTTAGCCCTCTAGTCGTACAGATGATAGTGCACCTAAGAGACACCAAAACATTGCGTTGTCATCCTGGAACCTCTCTTTCATCCTCGATCAGAGAGCTATCTAAGGCACAGTGTTGAACCCAAAATCTAGCTCATCTAGGCCCATTATGAGTTTTGGGTCTATAAAGTGATTGAAGGACCATATAGTCCTCATCATTCTCATCCTCCATTTTAAAACACCTCTTTAAGCTAATGTAAGTTAGGGTAGCCTTCCACTCTTGGCTTTCTATGAACTTGGGCCTTCAAGATGGTTGGTCCCCCTCTCTTATAGCAGGTCATCTATCACATACACTACTTAGGCCCGATTTGACTTAAGGAAAATTTAAAATATGCATAGGTATTTCCTTTAATGGATAATTTGTAATCCCAAAGATAACCTATCACCATTTTAACATACTTGGAATAAACTTTATTAACAAGTAAATATCCAAGCTCCCTCCTATACTAGATAAACAATTGAAGGAGTAAATACAAGCTATTATAGTTAAATAAATAACTTAGCTAAGTGTAACATATATTCCACTCATGTTCAATCATATCTAGTAAATAATACGTATGGTAAGAAACAATCTCCTATTATGGAGTACATACAATCACCTCATAAAAATAGTATAATAGCTTCTATTTTCTTTTCAAAGATTTTCTAGTTTTCCTAAATGTAAATTCTTATAAAAGAAAATTCAAACATTCATAAATGAAATAACAAAGGAGAATATACTCATGCCTATTTTCACTTATCCAATTAATTGATAGCAATGCAATTTCTCCAAACAACAACTAGACTGATTATAGCTTCTCAAGATACATCATAATAAACTTATAATAATCAAGTTGATGGGATATTTCTCTCAAACAACAACTCTCTCTCAATATAATAGAATCTTCTCTTTCTCTCATAAACAAAACTGATAAAATGTAGAGTAAAACTTGTAGCAATATTAATCCTCAACAATGATCAAGCACCACTATTTATACATCTATCAAGAAAATAATCACCCTATAGTTTAGGCATTAGTATTGATAGAAAGAATAATGTATAGAAACACATAAATTATATAAAAATGGTGGTGAATATAAAGCTCATACTCAAAAAAACTATCAGGGCATGTGCAGGATTATGATGGGCCAAAAAGTGGCAATATGATGGGTATGTGGCTGATGACTTTTTTTTACCCAAAATTGATTAAACGAAAAGGGTTTTTAAAGGAGATTCTCAACTTTCCACCAATATAAATTATGTTTTACTTTGAATTTAATAAGTAATTATTATTCATTTTCTCTTCAAACTATGACTAAATTCTTGATTGATACACTGATTGAATAACATCTATAACTTTCAAATGGTATCATATTTTTTGAATCCAAAAAATGAGTCGCATTCTATGCTTCACATAGTATAGGATTAAAAAAATAAATATTTAATTTCATGAAGTTTTGACCAAGTTAAGGTGGTCAGACATATGAGTTTTTTATATTTTTTAAAAGTTGTAATAAAAATTTATAATTAATTATTTACTTGGAAAAAATTACAAAAAATATGCATCACATTGGGACATGAGTCCTCTAATTATATCTAAAATCTTATAAAAAAATATTATCATTTTATTGTGGTTAGGGTGGTTAGACAGACACCTACTTCTTATTTTTTCCCTGAAATTTTACTGCCTTGAAAGTTCAAATTTTCACCAAATAGATTTTTTTTTTTAAACAAACCTAGTAGTTTAGAAACTACATTCAATTTTCTACAAATTCTATTCTTATGTATTTTTGAAATAATATAGATAACTTATTCAAATTTTTACGTCAAGTTTCTTTACTCTAATTTTTCTATTTTTTTTGCTATTTAAGGGCCTATTTTTTCCATGATGATCCTGCACATACCCATCTACAAGTCGACCTTGTTTGATCAACAAAAAAATTAGAATTATTCAAATCTGCACATGGATAATTCAAATTATCTCCAACAATAGACATCTACAAGTATAAGGAATCAAAGGTGACACCAAAGCTTCCCACTATTCTAAAAGTTGATGTGGTTTCCATTCAATGAGAAACAATCAATAACTGATTTGCAACACCATGCCTTCATTGACTTAGTCTGGGTGTGAGTCAATTTAAGATATTTAGTCACTTTGAAAAAGAATTCAACTAGTAACTTATGGTTTAACAGATATTGGTTCAAGCTCAAAGACATGAAAATTTATGTGTTAGGGTATGTGCAGGATCATGATGGGCCAAAAATTGGCAATATGATGGGTGTGTGGCTGATGATTTTTTTTACCCAAAATTGATGAAATGAAAAGGGTTTTTAAAGGAGATTCTCATCTTTCCACCAATATAAATTATGCTTTACTTTGAATTTAATAAGTAATTATTATTCATTTTCTATTCAAATTATGACTAAAGTCCTGATTGATAGGCTGATTGAAAAATATCTATAGCTTTCAAATGGTATCACTTTTTTTGAATCCAAAACATGCATCAAATTCTATGCTTTGCATACTATAGGATTAAAAAAATAAAAAATTAATTTCATAAAGTTTTGACCAAGTTAAGGTGGTCAGACATATGAGTTTTTATACTTTTTAAAAAATTGTAATAAAAAATTCATAATTAATTATTTACTTGGAAACAAATTACAAAAAATATGTATCACATCGGAATTAGTCCTCTACTTATATCTAAAATCTTATATTAAAATATTATCATTTTATTGTGGTTAGGGTGGTAACAGACACCTACTTATTTTTTCCCTGAAATTTAGTATTACTGCATTGAAATTTCAAATTTTCACCAAATAGATATATATTTTTTTAAAGAAACCTAGTAGTTTAGAAACTACATTCAATTTTCTATAGATTCTATTCTTTTATATTTTTGAAATAATATAGATAATTTATTCAAATTTTTACGTCAAGTTGCCTAATTCTAATTTTTCTAAAAAATTTTGCCACTTAAGGGCCTTTTTTCCATGATGATCTTGCGCATACCCTTTACCAAGTCAAAGATGACCTACCATAGGCGTTGAATAATTATACACCATGCTTCAACATAATGCAGCAAGCTATAATGAAGTATGTGTGTTCCATAAAGCATGGCAAGAAGAGTAAAATGTGGCTTCTCAAAAAACAGTCATAAGTAACTTATAATCGACCTCTAATAATCAACCTCTATCATGGTAAATGACATTCGATTCCCAAGAAATGGTTAATATATTAAATATATATTAATATATATAATACTAAATATACATATGTGTGTGTGTGTGTGTGTGTTAATTTATATTTATACCTTTCACCACCAAGCGAGTATACATTCAATATACAATATGTATAAGCAAGATATTAAACACAATATATCAATTGTATACATATATATATGTATATATGTATATGCCTTTATGTATACATCTACACATGTATACCTATATCAATACATTCGTATGGGCATGTCCATTCACCAACACACACATGTATCAATACATATATACATATGGATATGTGTATATACTATACCTATATATACATATGTTCACATTCGATTCACATATAGTTATTCATAATTACCATTGTATTGATAATTGTTTACATGTGTTACATCTATACATGTGCATATACATGTCATTTGATCCCATTGACATATATGTGCATATATATATGCATACCCAATGTATGTTATAATCATAATAGTACAAGCAAGAAATCTAAAGCTCAAATAGATAAACATCACCTAATAATTCATTTCAGTAGAATCAAGACTTTTATTTATGCAGAAACATCAACTAAGGATGACTTACCCTCTTCCTAAAAACTAACTCAACTAAATTATTCTATTGTGGTGTGTGTGTATGATGAGATAATTTTGTTACCGGTTACCCAACCAAGATCTTCTCCTTAGTGATACTTCCCTTCCGCCTAGAGGAATTGAACATATACTTGCAACCACTAACACATGAAAATGAGAGTCAATTGTTCATAACATATGTAGTATATGTAAAACATCTCTAAAGTTAGCATATCAATTCAATAACCATCCATTCACATATAACACATTGATAACAAAGTACAAGAACAATTTATTCATCTCCAGAATTCACATTACATTCCTATTTACCCTACATAGTAATAGTAAATAGTAATTACACAATTGGGGTGTAACATATAAATATTAAATTATATTATATGGATGGTTGTTTATTGCATTAATGATTAGGGATGCATATGGATTATTTTATGTGGACTATGCATATGATATGATATGATGATATGTATGTGTGATTAGATTATATGCATTTGATGTATATGAGATTATGATTTGATATATCATACTAAAGAGTGGTGATGTAGGATGCAACTATATATATATTATATGGATGTGATACATAAATGTGTGTGATGTAGGGTGGATATTAATTCATATTTATGTTAACCCTAATATTACCATGATAAGTTATTACACCGAGTGGTGACATGTAATTGTGATGGCTGCCTTTGATTTATGGGTGCATATGATAAATATGTAATTTGTATGTAGATGGATTAACATGTGATGTAGCTAAATCTAATGGATGAAAATAATTACATAATGATGCTACAAGATGGATTGAAGTGATTAAGACATGCAACACAACTTAAATGAGAATAGATTTTTGCAAACTAAAAATCTTAATTCAATCTAAATGATAATGAAAATTATAAAATATTCTTAGAGTAAAAAATAATAAAAAACATATTTTAATGATGATGATAATTAAAATGATAATAGATGCTTAGAATAATAAATATTAAACTACTTAATTCATTGAATATGATAATAAAATGAGAAAATATAATTATAATAACAAATTCTAAATGTAATACAATGAATATGATAATGAAAATGATAATATATTCTTAGAATAAAAAATTCTAAAGAACTTAATGTAATGAATATTCTTTGTCTCTCTCCCTCCCTCCCTCCCTTCTCTAGCTCTTTCTCTCTTCCTTCATAACACCCACCTTCCCTCTCTACTCTTTATCTAACATATCCCTCTCTGCCTCACTCTCTCTTAATCTCTCCACCTTCCTCCTTCCCCCCCTCTCTCCCTCTATTATTCTCTCTATCTCACTTCCATCCCTCCTTTGTCTCTATATATAACCTCTCTCTATCTCCATTCCTACCTCTCTCTCTCCATCTCTACCTCTCCCTCCCTACTTCCCTCTCTCTATATCCATGTTTCTCTCAATCTCTCCTTTCCTATCTAATCTTTTTTTCACCATTCTATATCTACTTCTTATTTATCTCTCATTCCATATATACTTATCTATATATCCTTCTATCCATCTCTACCTCTCTCTCCCTCTTTCCCTCTCTCCTCTCTCAATCTCCCCACCCTCCTTTGTATCTATCTCTCCCATATTTCTCTCTCATCCTCTCCCACCCTCTCTACTCCCTCCCTCCCTCCATCCCTCTCCCTCTTTCTCTCTTCCCTCTCTCTTTATCTATTTTTCTTTGTCTCTCTCTATCTCTCTGTCTCTGTCTCTGTCTATCTCTTTGTCTTTGTCTATGTCTCTATCTATGTCTCTCTTTCTCTCTCTCTATCTGATTGTCTATATCTCTCTCTGCCTCTATCTCCGTATTTGTGCCTCTCTATCTTAGTCTCAGTCTCAGTCTCTATCTTTCTCTTTGTCTCTATTTGTTTTTTATAACATCCTCACATTTTGTCTTGTTTTAGGAATCTTCTTTAGATTTCCAATGCCCAAAAAACATGTTTTTTTATTTTTTAAAAAATTTCAGATAATCTCATTCAAGCTAACCATTAGGTTTGCACATGTTTCAAGGTTGAGCAAAACAAACACCTGGATAATGTTAATCTCTCTCTTAGCTATTTAACGATGCAATTTTTTCACATTTTGACAATGTTAAGGCTTTCATTTTTTTTTTATGCATCTATTTTTTTCAAAAAATAACGTTTGGTAGTTTTAACTTTTTTTTAATCATTCATTGAAATTTAAAAAAATGCATTTCCTTATGTAATGACGTAAATAGTACTCCCTAACATGGCCTTGATTTTTTCTTGTAAGATGTCTAACATATTAACATTAGGTCTTGGGTACCGTGAACTAAATGAACTTAATTGTACCTTATTTAGAGTGTTGTAAAGTGTTGTGACACACTTTCACACTTTTATAGGGTTTGACTAAATAATTGGGCTTATTCATGCTTCAATTATCCATAGTTTACATCCACAAGCCTCGCTTAATGCATCTTTTCAAGAATAATCATGTCATAAACCAACATCCAATCATAATTCAGGATCTTTTAGGTTGTGTGGACCAAATTTGGTGGTTTGGGATCCATATTCCCACAATTCAGGTGTTTTTAGGTTGTGTGACCTATATTTGGTGGTTTGGGACTCATACGCCACCTTGGGAATATGGGTCCCACCTAGGGTTTTGGGTCCCAATCTAGATTTTACACCTTTCTAATAATTTTTGAAAATGTTTCCATAATTTATGCCTAATGGGACTCATATGCTACCTTGGGTGTATGATTCCTTTATGGCCCAAAATCAAAATTAATTCAAATTCTTAGAGGGATTTTATTCTCCTAGATCTGATGTCATATTGTAGTGTTGTAATTTCAAGAAATTTAGCATAATTAACTATAAATAGAAGATTATTTCACTCATTTTACACCTAGCAAGTTGAATGAGCATTCTTCTAACAAATTTGAGTTCACAAGAGCATTCAAGTGTTTACAAGAGAATTCAAGGGTAGATTATCAAGTTTTCTAGAGAATTATTCAAGCTTCAAGAATCATTTGAAAGTCATCATGCATCATTTTTTTTTTTAGCTAACAATTGTGATGTATGGTTTCATGATTCAAGCTAACATTCCATTCAAAATCTATCCCATTCAAGAAAGAGCCAAGATCTACATCCATTGGAGCCACTTCATACATTTTTGTAGCACTGTATTGTTAGGGTTTTGTGAATTGCAACATCATATTATATTCATTCATCATTCTCCATTCCTATTTTATTTCATTTCAAGGTTTGATTACCAAAATGGGGTTTGACCAAGGTAATTCCCTTTCTACTAACAAAACAACATATTTTCCTTCTCTTTATGTGTGATTTGTAGGTTTAGGTTGAAGAAACATTGAAGAGAAAGTTTGGAGAAAATTGTCAAAGTTGTCACCTTGCATTGAAGATAATTGGAAGACTTCTATAGGTTACAAATAAGGGTTTCAGATCTAAAAATTAATTAGAAAGGAAAAATTAGATATTGAGGAGTAGATTCAAACTCTGAAGTTTCATAAAAAACTAGCTAGACTGATACACTAGTTCTAGCGTATGAGTCCTAGTATAGGTCATTTTTGAGGTCTTTGCAATTCCAGAAACCCTTTTGCTAGATTTCAGTTTCTATCCAGAAACCATAATCTAAGACTAAATTGCTCAGAGTAGTGTATGAGTCATAACAAACTTCAAAACCAATGTTTTCAACATTTCAGGCCTTCATCCAGTCTTCTTTAGATTTCCAGGTGCACACATTTCATCTTGCAACTCTCCATTTTGTCTTACATACATTTTTAGGCCATTTAGTTAAAGATTACATTATACTAGGTTTCAAAATTACATCTTTCATTTTATTAGTCTTTCCAAGCCCTAGCTTGGTGGTGAACCCCTCATTAGTTTACAATCAAACCTTAGGAAAACCTTATTGTAACATCTCTTTCTCCTTTACATAATTTAGATTGAGATCTCTAGGGTTTCCTTTCAATGAAATGATTGGGAAGTGTGTTTTCTCTATGTCCTAAACCATACGAAAGCAAATCCATTTTTTGTTATTTCATTTTGGTGAACCTGCATTTAGAACATCATTTTTGATTTGGAGTGCATCATCATCCTAGATATTGCTTTCATTAAGATTTCATTAGGGTTTGCATTAGTTAGTTGGAATTCTAAGGTTTTTAATTATTGCATTAGTGAATGGTATGTGTAGTATCATCATGGAAAAAACAAGCCCTTAAGTGGCGAAAAATTTAGAAAAATCAAATATAGGCAGCTTGATGTAAAAATTTGAATAAGTTATCTATATTATTTCAAAAATATGTAAGAATACAATCTATAGAAAATTGAATTTAGTTTCTAAACTACTAGGTTTCTTTAAAAAAAAAATCTATTTGGTGAAAATGTGAATTTCAAGGGAAAAAATAAGTAGGTGTCTGGACCACCCTAACCACAATAAAATGATAAATTTTTTTATAATATTTTAGATATAAGTAGAGGACTCATGTCCTGATGTGATGAATCTTTTTTTGTAATTTTTTTCCAAGTAAATAATTAATTATGAATTTTTAATTAAAACATTTTAAAAAAATATAAAACTTTATATGTTGACCACCTTAACTTGGTGAAAACTTCATGAAATTCAATTTTATTTTTAATCCTATAGTATGTGAAGCATAGAATGTGACACATGTTTCAAATTCAAAAAATGTGATACCATTTGAAAGATATAAATTAGGACTTTAGTCGTAATTCAAATAGACAATAAATATAATTATTTATTAAATTCAAAGTAAACATAATTTATATTGGGAAAGCTGAGAATCTCCTTTAAATACCCTTTTTGTTTCATCAATTTTGGGTTAAAAAAAGTTATCAGCCACATACCCATCATATCACCACTTTTTGGCCCATCATGATCCTGCACATACCCTGAAAGTGCATACAAGTTGCATTTTTGCATCTCAAATCATTGAAAATCATATAAAAAATTTAGTTTCATTTAGTCTATAGATCATACAAACCAAAAATCATAAAAATTACTTAAAATATTTTGAAATTTTGAAAAAAACCCTCACTGGGACTCATACACCCTTCTAGGTGATTTAGTCCCAATGCAGATTTTAGACTACATTTTCCAACATTTAAAGCATTGTCCCTATGCTCTTGTTTTCTACTGATACCTTTATGTTTTAATTTATAGAGTTTCTATTATATTCAATTCATTGCATCTAGTTTAATTTGGTTCATCTTGTGCATTGCTTAAATTCAAAATTGCACCTAGAACATTTCATTTTAGATTGTTGAATAGTTACCTTGTTAGAATATGAAATTTGAATTACATTTCATCATGGATATGTGTTTTGGTAAGCTTTGGATTTCCTTGAAGTCCTTAGTGAATGTGTCAAGTTATGATTTTGGTAATGACCCTAACAAAATTGAACTTACTCATACTCACTTAGCTCCTAATGCTTGTCCTCTTCATGATGTCAAGACATCATTGAACAAGATGACATAATGAGTAAATTCCTAAATGATTTCCTTAACAAACTTGAATCTAATGCATCATTTTATCCATCAATGAAACAACCAATATCCCTTATAATACCACCACCTGAGATGTTTGATTACTTACATCTTGAAACTAAGACACGAATTGAACCTAAGTTCCCTACAATAGGTCAACCTAGATCCTCTAAGCAAGCAAACACTCAACCATTCTATGTTATCAAAGTGACAAAAACTCCCATTAACATAGAAGAGACATATGGAAAAGGATTCACAATCTTAAGCAAACAAGGATGTGATACATCAAGTGAACATGAAATTCATCAATTCTTAGAGAACATCCCAATTGAAGATATCAAGACCCTCTTCTCAATATGAATTTCCTCCTCCCTAAAGAACAACCCATGCCTTGTAACAATGAAATAGAAGATAGGATTGTCTTAGGTCCTTCTCTTTTGCATTTAACTCAAGAATTTAACGAATCTAGCAAGCAACAAATGCCTTACAAACTAAAGAAACTAAAATTCTCTTGTCTGCCATCTACCACTAAAATAACTTTACAAATACTTCTAAACCAAGGATTTATAACATTACCACCCATGAGAAAAAAGATAAAACTATATCTTGAAGATGAAAATGTTCCACATTATCAATATCATAGAGTTCTTGTACATAGTACTGATGATTGTCATGATTTAAAACATTTATTTAAGAATTTTGATATCATAGAAATAATTCCTTAAAGAGGAACCCTTCACACCTTTCCATGTAATAGTTGTAGAATAATAACATTCTCACATTTACATGTTATAAATTTATCGCAAATCATTTCAAGTCGCAAGGAGCTCCTTCTCATCACCTACCTTGGCTCATTCTTGTCTTACACTAAGTCAGGGGAAAGAATTAGATAGCCTTGTCCTAGTAGTGCATTTTTCATTGTCCCTTACTAGTCTTTTGCATTATTTCTTTTCTTCTGTGTGATTGCATGTGTGTAAAGTGATTCCCCATAACATTTTATTTGATGTTCTCTTCCTTTTTCACATTCCTCTATTTTTACTTGAAAGGTGGAAAATTGTTGCTCTCCTTTTAGGCTTTAAGACCTGTAAGGACAATATTTACTAACTTTCACTCAAGAACAAACCCTTTAGATCTCAATGCAAAGGGGAAATAGATTTTACAAGAGGGTTGTTTTAAGGGCTGAATACAAACTATTAAGGGGTTCACCACCAAGTTTATACTTCGAAATACTAATGGAATGGAAGATGCAACACTAAACCCAAATTCAATTCAATGACCTACAAAATGACCTAGAAAAGTGAATGAAACAACACAAGAAACTACAAAGAGGAAGAAGTGCACCTAGAAAATTTTGAGATGACCTAAAGGAGGTCTAAAATGCTGAAATTTTTGACTTTTTGACCTACTAGGACTCATTTTCCAATCTGGGTGAATCAGTCCTAGATTTGGATCTTTAGATAGGACTTTGTTTTACGAAAAAGGGTTTTTGGATCTGCAAATAGTTTTGGAAAACACCTATAGTCAGACTCATTTTCCATTGTTAGTGAATCAGTCCTATTCCACTTTTTTAGGAATTTAAAGTTCTGATCTACACTTCAATACCTACTCTTTCCTTCCAAATTGAATTCTGGATCTGAATCTATGAAAAGACCTACAAAACAAAATATAAGCTTGATTTTCTTATGGGGGATTTTCCTGAGTCAAACCCCTAGTATTGTAATTAAACCTTGATGGAAATAATGAAATATGCATGAAAACCCTAGCCTTAAGTGTGTCTAAGACTAAGAAATCTGAAACATGATGTAACCCTATTCTAATGTGTAAGAATGAGATACATAGATGGAAATATGACAATGAATGAATCACTTTGAGAGATCTCTAATCACCCAAGTGAGCCCCAACAATGCTTGTACCTTCCTCAGGCTATAATGGAGGATGGAATCACTTAGGAAACAAGCCTTTAGGCTTGGCTTGATGGCTAGTTGCATCTCCCCAACCTAGAAACCATCATGATTCACCATACACAACCATGATCAACCCTTGACAATGCTAGATATTGAGTGAAAGTGAGCTTGAAGACCTGAAAGAACACTTTAATGCTACTCCAAGGCTTCAAATTTTCTTGATTTTGAAACTTGAATGCTCTTATGAAAGAATGCTTGAATATTCTTGATGCTTCTCTTAAATTTTCTCTTGAAGATGTTTGCTTGGATTGCTTAGATGATAAAAATGACTTAGAAACTTATTTATATATGCATCAACATCTAATTGACCATTATTCATATCTCAAAGGCTGACCTCAGCCAAAAATTTGAATTAAAAAGGTATTTTTCCCACTCAAAACTTGAAAACACCCCAAATGGGATTCATTCACCACCCTTGGAAAATGGGCCCCCCCTAAGGGGACTTATTCACCCAAGGTAGTGAATGAGTCCCACCTTAGCTTTTTGAGGTGATTTTTCAGAATTTTTGATGTTTTAAACGATTTTATCAAGTTTTTAGTTAAAATAAGCCTTGAGATCCAAAATAATGGGTCTTAGGGGCCTACTAATGATGATTTTAAAGGGTAATTAATGTAAGGGTACCAAAATAGGTCCAAATTAAGTGTGAAATTTCCTTGCTTTCAAGAGCGTACAATTTTCTACACTACATTTATCCCCCACTTTAGTTCCTATATGACTCTACATGCATATGTAAGTTAAAGTACTCAAATAATAACATTTGTTTCATAAAAGGATACACATATAAGTTCAATCATAACACATGAAAATGAAGCCCCACTGTAGCTATGTACAAAACCAGAATGCTAGGAACTACATCCTACAACATGAATTCATTAGTTGTCCAAAAAATATTCTCTAACTTCTAGAAATCGAATTCAAGGGTAGATGTATGCCCCCTTGATTTCACTTGCTTTACAGAGGTGGAATCAAGGTTAGTATTCTAGCCACATCAAGTAAGGTAAGTCATATCATAGGGTATTTCCAAGTACCAAATTGCATGATGATAGAAATTTGATGAGAACAGGAGCAGAATCATGATTCCAATGTAACAAACAATGTCAAAAACAAAGCTCTCTAGCACCCGTTATGTTGATTTGAATGAAGGGAAATTTTTTAACCCTACTATAGTAGAACCCTAATTTTAACGTATATAAGAGTAAAAAGTTAAGCAAATTCTAACTATTGTGTCATTTACCTTTCTTTAGCTTAAGAGTGATTGAAGAGTGAGTGAATATGTTGAGCCGACGAGACTACAAGCTTGTGAGACTAGACATGGTCTGAGATCAGGTGGCCCACAATGAGCCCTACCATTAGGTGAGTTAATTTTTTAGCCTTAGCTTTGTCCTTACACATTTAATTTATGGTTTTTATGCATTTCTAGGTTAATTTAGGGCCTTGGAATTTTTTTCACAAAGCTTCCCTTTTTTTGGTAAAGTATCCCCTTTTTTTGCAAAGTGTCCCTTTTGTTTGCGAAGTGTCCACTTTTTCGCAAAGTGTCCCATTTCTTCACGAAGTGTCCCAAAAGGGGTCAAAATTTTTTTATACCTTTTGGAGAGTACACTAGAACAAATTTAGTGCACTTTTTTTATTGTTGTAGAGATTGAAGATTTTATAATGCTTATAGGACATCTTTTTGCTTTTTTGTTAGATTCCTACCCATTTGTAGTAGTGTCTAGGTGGTAGATAGATCAACCACCTCTAAGATCTATCCTCCAATCTGATGTTGATGGAATTAGTAGAGTGATGGGATGCTGATACATGCACTTCTCATCTTCCAACTAGGGAAATGACCATTATGCTAGAGCATGTACACCACATATATTGTGTTTCAATTTGGGGCGAGAGGGTAGATTTTTTAGTAGAGCTATCATTCTAGGAGATGAAATATGATATGCAATACTTCCTCATAGGTCCAGTGCATGATGGGGTGGTGATACCTCAGATTGATTTAGTGATGCTACTATACTTATAGGCCCCATTGGTTGCATGTATTATGATTTTTATAGTAGCACTAGTTCTCATCCCTGATGATTGAGGAGCACACTTAGAGGGAGGACTAGTACACATGATTCAGGAAATGGAAGAGCATAGGAAGTGTATGCTTAGGGGGAAAAACATCGTAGCACATTTTTATTATGACCTCCAAAGGTTTACATTTTCAAAGGTTCATAGTGATGTAGGTGCATCCTTGGGTCATGGTAATCTTGCATCAACCAAAGAGAGATATTTCCTTTTCATTTTGTTCTTGTCTTTGTTCTTGCTCAATTCAAGTTGGTAGATTCGGTATTTCTTCATGTTTGCTCACCAAACCTTGCAGATCTATGTTTACACTATGGACATGTTCATTTTCCTTATTCTAAGATTTGAGTGTGACTGGGTCATTTTCTTGAAATTTATCACTTATGGATTTTGTGAGAGTTTCTTGAACCAACACTGGAATAATTTTCTTATCTTATGACCAGCTTGATCACTTTTGGATCATTCCTGTATCTCATGGATCTTGGAGATGTAATTCAAATTGTTCTATGGAGTGTCCCCAACCTTAATTCAGGTCCACACTTCATCTTTTGCATTCACCAAGGAGTAATTCAAATTTGAGGCTGACCTATACACATACATGTTACATTTTCTTTCATTAAAATTGTAATAATCTCGGGCCGATGCGGATGATTCTAGATCACTGGATGTGATATAAAAAGTTGTAATAGATTGTTAGGAAGGTAGATTTGTGAAAGATAGGATTTGATCTATAGGATTTTTGTTCACATTGAGGAGCATGTAGGAAGATGGTATTTTGAGCATGTTGTAATTAGGCCTATGAGCCAAATTTGTAACCCGGATGTCTTTGGTTGTTTGTAATTGAATTTTTTGATAATAAGAATGTTTGAATTTGTATTTGTCTCCATTTTTTGTGTTGCTTCCATTGTGTGATTTTTGTTGCATGGTCTGGATTGTTCTCTTTGAGGACCCTCCTAACATGGTTGCATCAGATAGTATCAGAGCAAGTTGCAAACCTATGAATCTGAAGATGAGAGTTGGTTGTGAACCTTGAGTGGGTTGTGGTCCCTATGGCATTCCTTGGGTGAAAAGATCGCCTATTTGAGGTAGGTTGTAAGTGTGTTCAATAGATCACTAAGAGAGAGGAAATTGAAACCTTCTATTCAGATTGCTGAGTTGAGGCAGTTGCACCAAACAGGGGGAGAAATGTCATCGAGAGGGATGAACCCTAGAAGAATGGTGCAGATGATGAAGGAATTTATAAATGAGATGAGGAATGAGATCCAAAACATCTTAGGTGATTTGAGGAGGAATCCTAAACCAGAGGTTGAATATGAGGAGGCTACAGAAGAACCTGAGGATGAAGAGGCTAAAGGATCAATAGATGAGAGAGAAGAAAGACTAGTGAGAGTAGTGGCACATTGATAGGGAGGTTGGATGAAACAATCATAGTTTCATGCTCTAAGCCTTGTTGGAAGACTTCTAAGGTGTATTTCTCCACCATTTCAACCTATAGGACCTTTCTTTACTTAAGATCCCCTGGTTTTGCCTTTCCAACCCCAACTACCAATAAAGAACCTCCTACCAAGTCAAGACTTGGTGCAATCTTGAAACCCTTGCTTTAGCCCTTAATCCACCCTAAAGGCTAAAAATCCTCCAAATCTTGAATTTGGCTTTGCAAGGGTGTGGAGATGCTTCTAAAATCATCAAACCATCATATTCAATGTATTAGGGGTCCACCTAGCTCCATCTATAGGTTGCTTTCACCAAACCCTCTTTTAGACCTAAAAGGCTACTAGCCCTAGGAGCGCCAATTAGGCCTACTTCTTTGAGAAAATAGGTTAGTTATCTAAATATTTCTAAAGAACATCCATTCTTTTCTTGTGATTCCTGGTTCAAATAAACACCTCTCAAATATTTTTGGCATCTTGGGTCTCAGCTGTCTGTACAAAGGCTAAACCACAATTTGGAAAAATTTGGCCTTTCAAACCCTTCCCTGAATTCACTCCAAACTGCTAAGTATTCCACACACCAGATGGATTGATGGAGCTTCCTCCTCCATGCTATATCTTGGAAAGGCACTTACCTGCCCTCTCCACACTATGATTTGTTAGGAAATAGACACCCCTACAACTCAAGTGCTCTGCACTTCTTGTCTTCCCTAGTCAAACTCTTCCTAGCTCGCCTAGGGCAAGAATTCCACAATAGCTCCTGTGTTTTAGAAAACCCTAAACCCTACCATATGTACATACATGGAGTCTAGCCACTGTTCCCAAGGGTTCGTACAATTTTTTATAGTGAGAAAGTGAACTAACACTCCATTTTCTCAAAACTACCTGGTTCAGACTAGCAACAGTATAAAAACAAACTAATTACAAAATAATGCCTGAAACTAAGTAAAGAACCTAACTAATACCACACAAAGCTCAAAGAACAACTATACTAAATCCTACACAAGTTACAAAGCCATGATCAATCCATTATATCCTCACTTCAATGCAAAAATAAAAAAACTCACTCTCAAACACAATTGCTCTCCTTGAATTGACAAAACTTAAAGCATTACAAATACTTCCAACCCCACTCCAATGCTGAGGCATTCCATAAATAGGATCCTTAAAATAGTTATCCTCTTCCTTGGGCTCTTCTTGGCCGCTTGTAGCTTCAATTGAGCAATAATTGCAAATATTTTGCAAGAATTCCTGAAAGTAGAAAACCTTATTTTGAGCTAGAACCTACTGTTACTTATTCAATGGTCAACATGACCTTCATCTAATCAAAACCCAACCAAAAATTCCATGAAGGCTTACATCCAAATGAACCAAATTTGATTGCTTTCTTAGTTGTCCTAGACAAGACTGTCCTAGATAGACCTTCTAAAAAACCTATGGTGATCTATGGATGCTCCTACACCATTCTCCCCCTCAAGAAAAACACTAAGGATTGTGGGGAGAGATTAGAGATAAATCAATACCCTGCTTTTTGAACTAAGTTTCATCCACCCATGTAGCCTTAGATTCTGGTTTGTCCTTCCATTTGATGAGATGCTCCATGTATTCCTTATGCCGGGTAGACTTCTTCACCCTTGATTCTAAGATCCTCTCTGCTTCCAGCTTGTCTTTAGGAGGTAAGGCTATGTTACTCACATCCTTCTAGACATCCACACTTTTTTGATCCAAGTTAGTGACTAGTCCTTTATACCTTATCAAATCAGCCACATTAAACACTGGTGAAATGCCTAAGTCTGCAGGTAGCTCCACTTTGTAGGCATTCTTTCCATATTTTTCTAACACCTGACATGGTCCCACTCTCTTCATCTACAACTTGGTTGATGTTCCTTTCTACAACCTAGATTTGTTGAGATGGACCATGACATAGTCACCTACTGCAAATTGGAGATCCTTCCTAGACATATCCACCTTAGCTTTCAGCTTGTGAATAGCCTCTATGATTGTCTTTTTCACTTGCTCCTCAATCTCCTTCATGGTCTAAGAGAAATCCTCAACATGGCCACTCCTATGCTCCATAGTTCTTAAATTTCTAAGTTCACACACACCTCTTAGGTGCATTCCATACACTATTTCAAAAGGACTTTTTCCTGTGGTCCGATTCACACTGTCATTGTAAGCATATTCAGCTTGTGATATGACCATGTCCCATGTTTGTCCATACTCCTTGGTGAGGCACCTTAGAAGGTTACCTAACACTCTATTTATTACCTCAATTTTTCCATCTATCTGAGGATGGTAGGCTGATCCAAAAGACAAGTTAGTACCTAATCTGCTCCATAGAGTCTTCCAAAAATGACTCATGAACTTCACATCCCTGTCTGAGACAATGCTCAATGGCAATCCATGGATCCTCACAATCTCTTTGAAGAAGAGATGAGCAATATAGCTAGCATCATGGGTGGTCTTGCAAGGAATAAAATGACTCATTTTGCTAAACCTATCTACCACCACATAGACACTATCAAATCCTGTCTTAGTTTTAGGGAGTCCTACCACAAAGTCCATGCTAACACATTCCCATGGTCTATTGGGAATGGGTAGAGGTTGATACAAACCTGCATTACTAGCTCCCCCTTGGCTTTCATACAAACTACACACTGCTCCACATACCTTCTGACATCCCTTGGCAACTTGGGCCAATAATAGAACCTCTGTACTAATTCTATTGTCTTGTTGATACCAAAATGACCACTAAGACTACCATTGTGCTTCTCCTGGATAAGATTCTCTCTCATTGAACCTTTTGGAACACATAACTGATTCCCCTTGAACAAAAGTCCACTCTGCAATGTATACTCTGAGAATTGACTATGAAAGTGATTCTCAAAATCAGAACATACCTTATATGCCTCTGAGAAGTCTTCATCTTCTCCATAGAGATCCTTGAAACTCTCTATCCCAATGCTCTTTATTTGTATCTCTTGCACTGTCAGCAACCTCCTACTTAGTGCATCTGCCACCTTGTTCAACTGTCCCTTCTTGTGCTTGATGGTAAATGTGAAGGCTTGGAGGTATTCCATCCATTTCAAATGTCTATTGCTCAACTTCTCTTGTGTGTTGATGTAGCTAAGTGCCTGGTTATCAGTAAACACTACAAACTCTTTAGGTAGGAGATAATGCCTCCACTTTCTAAGTGACTATACTAGAGCATACAGTTCTAGGTCATAGGTAGAATACTTTTTCTTAGCTTCATTGAGCTTTTCACTAAAGAAAGCTATAGGCCTGCCTTCTTGGCTTAGTACTCCTCCTACTGCAATTCCATTGGCATCACATTCCACAGTGAATAACTTATCAAAACTAGGTAACAAAAGGATGGGTTGAGTTGCCACTTCTTGTTTTAGTTTCTCAAAACCCTTCTCAGCTTCAAGAGTCCATTTGAACTTAGTTTTTAGGCCACCTTTGATTGTATCAAGTACTGGTGCACATATGCCACTAAAATTCCTTATAAACTTCCTATAAAATTGAGCTAACCCATGAAAAATCCTTACCTCTGTCCCTATGGTTGGTGTAGGCCAATTTAGGATAGCTTTCACTTTGCTTGGGTCCATCTTCAATGATCCTTGGGATACTACAAACCATAAATACACAAGCTCTTGTTTGAAGAACTCACACTTTTCTAGGTTGATGGCTAACCTCTCCTCCTGCAATCTTTTAAGAACCAACTCCACATGCTTTAGATGTTCTTCTGCTGTCTTGCTAAAGATGAGTATATCATCTAGATATACCACCACAAATATACCTATGAAATCCTTAAGCACTTCATTCATGAGCCTCATGAATGTGCTAGGGGCATTTGAGAGGCCAAATGGCATAACTCTCCACTCATATAACCCATTAGTTGTCTTGAAGGTTGTCTTCCACTCATCCCCATCTTTGATTCTGATCTGATGGTATCCACTCTTGAGATCCAACTTGGTAAAATACTGAGCTCCTCCAAGACAATCCATCAAATCCTCAATCCTAGGAATAGGGAACCTATATCTGATTGTAATTCTATTTATAGCCCTAGAATCAGTGCATAACCTCCACTTACCACCTTTCTTGGTTGCTAAGACCACTGGTACTACACATGACTGATGCTCTTCCTAATTAGTCCTTGGTCTAACAACTCTTGCACTTGTCTAGCTACTTCTAGGTTCTGATCTGGTGTAAGCTTGTAAGCTGCTTTGTTTGGAAATGAAGCCCCTAGTATGAAGTCAATCTGATGACTGATGGCTCTCTTTGGAGGTAAGGTTGTTGGTGTTCCATCACTGACTATGTCCTTGAACTTCTCAAGCAACTTCTGGACTACTCCTGGTATGACTGTTTTCTTAGTCTTATCTTCCTCCTTGGGTTGCACCATGACCACATATCCTTCCCCTCCTTGTTGTAGAGTGTTGATAAAATCCTTGCCATTACTTAACAAGACACTAGGGGTCTTTGACTGTCCTTCTTCCTCATATGATAGTGACTGTAGTTTGAATGTCTTTCCATCCTTCTTGAATGAGATATTGTTCTCCTTTCCATCATAGATGGCTCCTCTGTCATACTGCCATGGTCTTCCCAATAGAAGATGGCATGCATCCATGGGCAACACATCACAAATCAACTTGTCCTTGTACCCTCCAATGGAGAACTCCACCACTGTCTACTCATTTACAAGAACACTCTGCCCTTTGTCACCTTATAAGGGCTAGTGTGGGGTACTTTCTCCAACTTCAACTTTCTCACTGCCTCCTCAGAGATAATGTTATCAGTAGACCCTAAATCCACTATAACCTTGCACACCTTCCCAAGTATTTTGCATCTTACCCTGAATAAGGCTCTCCTTTGCTTTGGCTCCTCTTTGACAGGTTGTCTGATTAGAACCTGCTAAACATCAAGTTCTCCCCCATTTCTGACTCAATGTGACTAACCTCTGGTGACTTGATACTCATGGTGTCCTCTTGAGCATATGCTACTCTCTTTTCTGTATTTGATGAAGATGCTTTCTCCGGGCACCTATAAGATGGATGACCTACTTGACCACAGTTGTAACACTTCATACTAGCAAAGTATGAGTTACTTATGCCTGCTCCTCTTCCTCTATTTGAACCTCCTTGAGGTCCTCTACCTCTTCCATAGCCTCCTCTAGAAGTTGTTTCACTTCCATGCTTTGTGAGTTTAGACTCTCCCTGACTTCTTTGTTTAGTCCCTCTAATTTGGTATCCACCTCTATGTCCTCTTTGATCTCTACAATTACCTCTTCTTTTAGAAGCCTGATCTTGTTTCCTCTTACTCCTCTCTTCAATCTTTATAGCCAATTGATAGCATTGGTGCACTGTTTTGGGAATTAGAAGAGTCATCTCCTCTTGAATATTCCACTTCAAACCGTTAAGGTATCTAGCCACCTTAATATTTTCATCCTCAGATACATTAGAACTCATGAAAAGTTTTTGGAACTCCTCCATATAAGAATTTACATCTTGGTCTCTTTGTCTCAAGCTCTATCTTTTCTTGTGCAACTGAATTTCATAATCATCTAGCATGTATGCTTCTCTCACTTTGGTAACCATTCCCTTCCAAGTAGAAATAGGCTTCTTCCCTTCCTTATCCCTCTCTATCTGAATGAAATTCCACCATGTCAAGGAAAAACCTCTTAATATTAACTTTTCCACCTTCACCTTTTGTGCTTCAGTGACTCCATCACACTCAAAATGGTTTTCCATTCCCTCTATCCAATCCATGAATAGATCAGCTTCCATTTTCCCACTAAACAGTGGTATGCCTTCAAGTTATTTTCCACTCAAAGCCTTCAATTCCTTCAAGAAAGGATCTTCTTGCAAAACAGGGTTAGGTTCAAGGATCTTTTCTTTCTCTACAACCTCTTCTTTCTTTGGTACCTTGCCTTGCAATTGCACATTACTCATTGCCTGCTCAAGTTGGGCTATTCTTTCCCTTAATAGCCTATTTTCTTCCTCCTATTATTTGAGCTTCTTGGTCAATTATGCATTTTTCACCATGTTAGTAGAACCACTAGAGTCAATCTTTGACATATATTATTCTATCCCAAATCTTTTGCTGCTCTGATACCAATCTGATAGGGAGGTTGGATGAAATAATCATAGTTTCATGCTCTAAGCCTTGTTGGATGATTTCTAAGGTGTCTCTCTACACCACTTCAACCTATAGGACCTTTCTTTACTTAGGATCCCCTGGTTTTTCCTTGCTAACCCCAAATACCAATAAAGAACCTCCTACCAAGTCAAGACTTGGTGCAATCTTGAAACCCTTGCTTTAGCCCTTAATCCACCCTAAAGGCTGCAAATCCTCCAAATCTTGAATTGAGATTTGCAGGGGTGTGGATATTCTTCTAACATCATCAAACCATCCTATTAAGTGTAATATGGGTCCACCTAGCTCCATGTGTAGGTTGCTTTCACCAAAAGCTCTTTTAGACCTAAAAGGCTACTAGCCTTAGGAGCCCCAATTAGGCCTACTTCTCCAAGAAAATAGGTTAGTTCTCTAAATCTTTACAAAGAACACCCATTCTTTTCTTGGGATTCCTAGTTCAAATGAACACCTCTCAAATATTTTTGGGGTCTTGGGTCTCAGCTGTCTGTACAAAGGCTAAACCACAATTTGGCAAAATTTGGCCTTTCAAGCCCTTCCCTAAATTCACTGCAAACTGCTAAGTATTCCACACACCAGATGGATTGATGGAGCTTCCTCCTCCCTACTATGTATTGGAAAGGTACTTACCTCCCCTCTCCACACTATGATTTGTCAAGAAATAGACACCCCTGCAACTCAAGTGCTCTGCACTTCTTGTCTTCCCTAGCCGGACTCTTTCTAGCTTGCCTAGAGAAAGACTTCCATAGTAGCTCTTGTGTTTTCAAAGACCCTTAACCCTACCATATGTACATACATGGAGTCTAGTCACTATTCCTAAGGGGCCTTACAATTAGTATGGTGGGAAAGTGAACTTAGTATGGTGGGAAAGTGAACTAACACTCCAATTTCTGAAAACTGCCTAGTTCAGACCAGCAATAGTATAAAAACAAACTAATTACAAAACAATGCTTGAAACTAAGTAAAGAACCTAACTAATGCCACACAAAGCTCGAATAAAAACTATACTAAATCCTACAAAAGTTACAAAGCCATGATCAATCCATTATATCCTCACTTCAATGCAAAAATTAGAAAAATCACTCTCAAACACAATTGCTCTCCTTGAATTCACAAAACTTAAAACATTAAAAATACTTCCAACCCTACTCCAATGCTGAGGAATTCCATAAATAGGGTATTTAAAATAGTTATCCTCTTCCTTGGGCTCTTCTTGGCCGCTTGTAGCTTCAATTGAGCAATAATTGCAACTATTTTGCAAGAATTCCTAAAAGTCGAAAACCTTATTTTGAGCTAGAACCTAATGTTACTTATTCAATGGTCAACATGACCTTCATCTAATCAAAAACCAACCAAAAATTCCATGAATGCTTACATCCAAATGAACCAAATTTGATTGCTTGCTTAGTTGTCCTAGACAGACCTTCTAAACAACCTATGGTGATCTATGGGTGCTCCTGCACCACACATGTAAGTAAAAGTCATCGGGTGGAGAGTTAGAAAGCTATTTTAAGCTTGACGATATTAGAGACTCATTGAGGGTTAGATTGGCTCAAACTAAGTTGAAGGGACATGTTTCTTTATGGTGGAAAGAGTTGCAGAAGTACAAATTGGAAAATGGTGAAACAAGAATCACTCGATGGAGGTAGATGGTTGCAAGGCTGAAGGCTAAGTTCATTCTGAAAGACAATAAGTTGGAACTTTTCAAGAAGTTGTAGAACCTAAAGTAGAAGGATATGAGTGTGAAAGAGTATATCAAGGAATTTTACAAGATGACAATCAGATGTAGGCACCAAGAGATGACTAGGGATAAGTTGGAAAGGTATATAAATGGCCTTAGATTTAACATTCATTATGAGATGAGTATGTTGAGGATTTCCACAATTGAATTTTCCTACCAAAATGCTCTTAAGGTGAAAGATAAAGTGAAGAAAAGACAATAGAATAACCCCAAGGGGGAAGAAAAGAAGATGACTAGCAGCAAGAACAAGCAAACAAGTGAAGAAGAATCAAGATATAAGTGGAGTAAAGAAGTGGATTAAAGGGCACAAACAAGAGGAAATGACAAGAAGGAATTCTTGCATAAATGTTGCAAGTGTGGAGGATTTGGACATTGATCTTTTGAGTGTTCTGAGGGATCAAGTAAAGGAGCTAGTAAAAATAATTTCATGTCACATGAAGAGTAGGAAACTAAAGCAGTGGATGGGATAGAACAAGAGTAGGGAGAATCTCTTATACTTAAGAAAATCTTTATGAGGTAGAGTAGGGAAGAGGTTGAGACTTCCCAAAGGAAGAATCTTTTCTAGTCTATGTGTAAATTAGGAGATAAGTGCTATAAGTTTACTGTGGATAGTGCCAGTATTGATAATTTGGTATTTGAGGAGATGGTGGAGAAACTTGATTTGAAGAAGTTCCCACATCCTTGTCCTTATAGGATAAGTTCATTACAAGATGATCATGTAGTGGAGGTGGAGAAGTGCTTGGTGAACTTTAATATTGGCCCTTTCAAAGATGAATTTTTGCATGATGTTTTTTCTATGAGTACCTATCATGTTCTATTGGGTAGACCTTGGCAATTTGATAGAGGAGCTATATATGATTGTAGAAGGAATCTGATCACTAGAGAGAAGGATGGGAAGAATTTTACTTTGGCTTCCTTGAAGAATAAGTAGGAGGAAGTGAGGAACTTGAGTCTTGTGAAGAGTTACATTGCTGAGAAGTGAGATGCAAAGGTTGTATTGAAGGAAGGCATGTATTCTAAGAGGAACCATATGGATAAATCTGAGAGTGAGATTGTACTAGAAAGGTATAAGGGTGGAATTAGGTAGTAGAAGACTATGGTTATAGATAAAATTATAGATAAAATGGAGTCCTACAAAAAAAGTAGATTAGATGGGTGAAAGAAATTGAGTGGTGATAAGTGTCCCTTACTACCATGTGCAGTTATGAGGTAGGGAAAAGAAGGTGAAGAGAAGAATAAGTTGAAGGATCTAATAGAGGAAAGAAAAGAGGATACAAGGAAGAGTAGTACAGACAAAGAAGACACTTGGATCAAGAATGAGCATGGGATCTATATCCCAAACCTTGTCAGATGTTCATGAGTTCCTCTCATGGAACATATTTTCTCACCAGGGGTGTCTGATGTATGAGCATCATTGGGTTGTGGCAATCTTGCATCAAACAAAAAAAAAAAAATTCATTTTTGTTTTGTTCTTGCTTAGTTCAAGTTAGTAGAGTCATTATTTCTTCATGTTTGCTCACCAGACCTTCTAGATCTATGTTTACACTATGGACATGTTCATTTTCCTTATTCCAAGATTTTAGTGTGATTGGTTCATTTTCTAGCAAGTTATCTCTTCTGGTTTATGTGGTAGTTTCTTGAACCGACACCAAAATAATTTTCTTATCTTACTACCAGTTTGATCTTTAGTGGATTGTTCCCATATTTTGCAAATCTTGACAATGTGATTCAAATTTTTCTATGGAGTGTCCCCGACCTTAATTTAGGTGCACACTTCATCTTATGCATTCACCAACGAGTAATTCAAATTTGAGGCCGACCTATTCACACACATGTTATATTTTCTTTCATTAAAATTGTAATAATCTGAGTCCAACATAGATGATCCTAGATCACTGGATGTGATATAAAAAATTATAATAGACCGTTAGGAAGGAAGATTTGAGAAAGTTAGGATTTGATCTGTAGGATTTTTGCTAAAATTGAAGAGCATGTAGGAAGATGGCATTTTGAGCATGTTGTAATCAAGCATGTGAGCCGAATCTGTAACCCAGATGTCGTCAGTTGTTTGTAATTGAAAATTTTGATAATAAGAATGTTTGAATTTTTATTTGTCTCCATTTTCTATGTTGCTTCCATTGTGTGACTCTTGTTGCATGAGACATATTATTCTCTTTGAGGACCCTCCTACCGTGGTTGCATCACATAGCATGGTACACCATATGTTGTTGTAGGTGTGGTGCCTATAGCATATCATGTGTACCAAACTAACAAGGTTTCCATGCCCAACAACTGTAGGTTATCTTCAAGCCTTTAGTTATCCTTTATGGTAGTTTTGGTAGTACAGTGATTTACATTTTTGGAGAGTCTAATTTGACCTATTGGAGGAGGATGATATCCTATGGGGATCTTATCACTTGTGCTATAGTGATCAGATGAGACTTGACAGATGAGGAGGTTATAGATGAATAGGTTCTTGATAGGTAGACATGATTACATAGTACAACCTTTCTACTATGATTGCATCATGTGATAGTTTGAACAAATTTCAATAGCACCTAGGGAATAACACTTCTTTAGGAGATCAGTATAGAGTGCTTGGAGACCTGATGATTCTAGATGGTTCACTTTTGAGGATGTTGTCTATAGTGACTTTGAGTATACATATCCTGATATGCCTCTGGTCTTTGATGTTGATGACATCAGTACCAGAGATTCCTACAAGGAGTGGTGGATAGTATCATGACTAGCTCCTATATTCTCGATGGATGACCTGATAGGTGATGTAGGGAAACTCCCAAATTAGGGAAACAAGGGTGTGGATATGAATGAGGAGACATGCTACAGGTCTACAAACATATTTTTAGATGTGATGGATGAGAAGTATTATGAGGATGTAGATCCCTACTATGATGTCCATGAGGAGGGTGAGGAGGAAGATGAGCAGGAGGAGTAGTGGATGAGTGGGGGTGGTGAGGTAGCATATGAGGATCTAGTGGGCCACAAGCAAGGAGAACCATTTTCCATTTGTGTTACTAGATCATGATCAGTAGCTTCAATAGGAACTAGCACCCACAACCATGGAGATACTAGCACATCCTCCACGCCCCTTACACATGATGATGCAATGAAAGGGTGACAAACAAATCACATTCACCATACAAAAGGGTTCCAACCCACTTTCCACTCAAAACCTCAATTCTTGGCATGTTTTCAATTTTCTACCTAGTCTTCCTAGTAGGTCAGCCAACATACCTTTCTTGACAAAACTTCCAAATTCTCCAAACTAACTCTACAAAAAATCATCAATTTAGGCACCCTTTTAGGCCTTCTTTCAAATATCTCAATCTCTCTTATCACTTATTTGGAACATCAACCACCAATATTGTCTTCCACACTAAACTAGGCCTTGAATTAGGCCTCTTTTACAAAGAGATGCACCTTCATCCTTTCAACCAACCTAAGAATTCTCTTGATAGTAAAAGAAAAGCCTACAAAACACTAGATTCTCCAAGTTTTAGGTCCAAACTCACTCACTAAGACCTATTTACACAAAACCCTCTCTTTCTTCACACTTGGCCAGGGCTTATTGAAAATCACATGCACAGACTTTACACAACCTTACAACCAATTTCAACAGGCCTTAATCTACTTGCACAAGTTAATTACATCCTCCTAATATGCTACCCTTAATATTTTATGACACTTCATTAAACCACTCCAATTCACTTGTTTTCACCCTTTATCAACTAGGGTTACATACCCTATCAAAAAAATGACTTTCCTAGACTTTTCCTACCTTCTAAACACATCAAAATACCCCAACCCACACTAGTTTCATAGGTTTCTAGCCAATCCTGAGTCCCTTTCTTCAATACATCCTCTCTAGCCTTGTTCAAAAGGCTTAAAATTTTGATTTTACAACAAGGGAAACATTATTGGGCCCTTCAATTATCTTTATCACCAAAAAATGTTTATTCCTACACCTACACCTAGTATACACATGCCCATTCCTCTGAGTTACAATAGATACAAAAGGAGGAATAGCCTCTTCAATTTATTTTGGCTTTCAAACCCTTATAGCCCTGGTTTCTAACTAGTTCAACCAAATTGCACACTAGATTCTTTTAGTTCAATTAAATGCACTCAAACCAATCCTAAAATGGAGCCAGAACATGCCTCTAAAGAATCTTACTTGGATTTGATACAAAAACCAACTGTACAGACAATACAGTGGTTGGAAACAATGGATTACATAGAAAATTGATTGAAAAATAGTGATTTTTACTGAGTTATTTGTTTGAACTCTTCAACATCTCATTAAATTAATGAACTCCATCTATTTAAACACTTTCCAAAACTAACAAACTACTTAAACTTCCTATAACAACCTTTTGAATCCAATGACCATTGGCCTTCTCACAATTACACTTTTTGCAACTTTACAACATTTTTCATGACAACTTTTTCCAAACTTAGCAATATTTAAACTATAACCCTACCAAGACTCAAATTTCCACAAAGCACTAAAAAAAGGCCCAAGATGGCCTTATTTAACATTATTATGACTCAAGAAACCTAACTAGACTCTTTTCAACAAATTGAGCAACAAGGTGCTCTGCACCATTCACCTAACCATAAGATTTCTTCCAAGTCCCTTGGAAGTCTTCATGCTTTGTGTTGGCAACATAAGCGTAGACAACTAAGAGTGGAGGTAAATCAGTTGTCACAAAAATTCAAACTTATTAAAATTATTAACCCTTATTCTTAAATTTGATTAATAACCATGAAAGCATAAATCATCAACACATCAAAAAAACACATAACACCAAGATTTTTATGTGGAAACCCTATTAGAGGAAAAAACACGGTGGAGGCTAGTCCACAAGATTATAACCTATTAAAAGTATAAAGAATAAAATGGGAAATGCACATGCATTTAGACACATTTCCTAGAGCTCACTACTCAATTACAACAAAGCTTACTGCCCAAAGGAAGACACACTATCTTATAGAAAAATTTGGATTACATCCACAAGATTTTGAACTAAGAGAGTAGCATCTTCTAATGCTTGATTATAGTTTTGGTTAAGCACATGAACACTTCTTCACACTCTTCTCACTCTTCTTAACACTTAGCTTCTTCCTTCAAATGATTAGGAAATTATTTGCAAATCTCATACACTCGCATACCTTCAAATGGAATAAACAATCACTTAAATATATTTGCAATAAGAGACTACATTGCTACATGTCAGCTTGAACAAAATCATAAAATGAATATAAATTGTCAGCCCAAATCAATAACAATTATCAATGTGAATTAATCAAGGTCGACAACAACATAGTGAAGACCCAAAACAATATTCTCAAACATGAACCACCTTCAAAAATTATTCCTCAAAGATCTGGCTGGCTCTTTGGTTGTCCTTCCTAGTTTTTTTGGTTGGCTGTTATTTTTTCAGGATTTTTCTTTTATTGCAGCCTATTTAATCCATTGGACTTTTTTTTCCTCTCCTATCTTTTGTTGTAAACTTTGTGGTTTCAGGTCCCTGTAAAACCTATTTTTTCCTTTATCAAAAACAATTATCAATGTGAATCAACCAAGGTTGGCCACAACATAGTGAAGACCCAAAACAACATTTTCCAACGTGAACCACCTTCAAAAATTTTTCCTCAAATATCCACAACACGCTACCACCACCCTGGCGGTGATGAACATGAAAGACATTATTGTGCAGTTTTCGCACACGCACCCCGCTAAAAGTAGGGACCCTCTTTCGCTTTAGTTTTGGCATCTTGGCCCTTTCATTTTGAGGTTTTTTCTTATCTTGGCATGTGTTTTAATGTTTCTTTATTGCCTAAGTGAGTTCCCCAGGTTATTTATTGAAAATCTTTAATTTTTGGCTAATTTCGGGCTTTTACCCGGATTTAGGATTTTCCATCCTGGTTAGATTTTCCTGGATCCTGTTTGGATTCCAGCCGTGCACCATGGTTTGGGGATTTCCAATATTCATGGATTTCCACATGGATCAGATTTTTCCAGATTCCACCCCGTCGTTGGCTTCCCAGGTTTTCTGACTGTCCTATCGATTACATTAATGGCTTCATGCGTGCTTTGAAGGATGTATTTAACTTGATTTCTGGGATCTTTTGTGCCATCATGCTTATTGTTGTTGTTGATTGAGTTGAGTATTTGTTCTTGAGGAGTGCTTTCTTGTGATAGATTGACTTCATTTTGAGGCGTGTGGGTTTGAATTGATACAGTTGGTGGTGATTTCTTGTGCATTCTTGCATTTGTTCTTTGTGGATGCCATTTGGCTTCACATTTGCTGCTTCTGAGATTGATTTCTGTGTTATAATGGTATGTGTTTGATTTCCCTACCTTTGATTGAGAATTATGAATGGCATGTTGATGTTATGAGAGCTCCTGGGACTTGAATTCCTAAATATTTGATCATTTCCTTCTAGGTTTGTTTAGTATTGCATCATTTGTCATCTCCTAGGTGAGTTTTTGAACTCATTTGTCTATCTGCATTTTGATGAATCTTGCTTGAGAGTAATTAGTAAACCCCAGTAATGACTTAGCAATTGAAACAACTAGATTCTGAGCTTGCCTATGTGCTAATGGTAGATGGATAGGGTTTCAAACCTAGGGTAATGCCATTTCAGGTTATTTCATCTTAAAATTGTCCTAGAATGTAAAGAAAATCTATGAAAGGTCCATCCTTGACTTGTCCTGAGTTAAATTTTGAAATTCATGATTGATTTAGTGTCTGGGTAAAATTGTGACTCTCTATCCCTTCTGGATTTTCTTTACTGAGACCCTTCAAAGTTGGGGAGATGTCATATCAATCACCTTGTATTTCATCAAGAAGCCTTTCTAAGTTCATATTTGATCACCTTGATAGTATCATTTCTCACATCGATAAAGTCTTCTATGTCTGTTGACAAGACAAGCCCTAGTCAGCAAGAGGTCATAGCGGGATCCATTAGTTATACCGATATTCATTTCTTTCTGTGAGACCCTACTTGGTCAGTAAGACCTTTCAGCGAGCTCACAACTCTTATCGAGACCTTCACTTTTGGCAAGACTACCAGCAGTCACCAAGACTTCATGGTGAAGCCTTCCCTTCATAGCAAAACCTTCCTTTCTTGGTGAGCTCGGATCTTATTTTGGGGAGACCACATGTTGTCGGCAAGAGGTTATACCGATGGGACTTCATGTCAGCAAAACATTACATAGTCGACAAGACCTCTGGCCGAATCCAAAACCTATTGCCGAGACACCGCAACTTTGCTGAGACCTCATACTGAAAATACTTTAGTTTGGCTGAAGTGTTTACTTGGACCCCAAAAGTTAGTGAGACAAAAAGGATTCACCAGGACCTTACCCTGACTACCATTTGGTCATATCGATATGTTTGTTATATTGCTAGTTAGCAAGACATGCCCCACTCGGTGTGACCTCGTTCCAAACAAAATTATTTTGGAAAAAGTAAATTCATTTGCTTCATTGAGACTCCCCCTAGTCAGCAAGACATTACACCGAAACCATTAAGTCCTAGTGAAACCTCTTCTGATGACACCCTTCAATGTGACCTCCCGAACATTGCCAAGACTTCTTAGTGAGATTATTGACTCTTGTTGAGACCTTCGTTCTCAGAATCTGCATTGCTTCCAGAGTTTTGACTTATCCATGAATTTTCATTGGGTCTGAATTTCTTTGAAATCCAAGGACTGTCTGATTTTTTGAAATTCCTCTTTGGTTTGTTGTTCATGGAAATCCGTCCCTCATGGAATTTCTTGAAATCTGTTGAAACATAAACATGAGATAATTGGATTTTTTTTATGATTTCTTATGCATTTAATGATTATTTCATGTCATATTTGGATTTCCCATATGATTTATTAATTGATAATGATCAGGTTTCATGGTTAAGTAGGTGTTTCCTGGTTATTCCATTAGAATCCAATTAGTCTGGAATTTCCTGAAATTCCTCTCTAGCTCAGATTCTGCAAATAGTCTTGAAACCCAAAATTTTTTGTGATCATCTCATATGAAATTTAATAACACTCTGGCTATATGAGATTCATTCTAACGATGTATTAATGAATTAACCTTGCTCTCCTATGGCTTTTCACTATGATTTCCATGTTGAGTGTAGGCTGAATCCAGCAAGGTAGCAGTTGGGTCCTGAATGTCTGATGCAGAGAGGATTAAAATGGATGTTAAGAGCAAGATTCCTAAGAGAAAAATCACTTCAATTTGGTCGGAGGTGACTAATAAAAATGTTGGATAGTGGGACTATGAAGAGTTCAAAGAAAGAATGATGGCTAAGGATTCTCCTTTGGTGGCTAGAAGGATGATGGAATCAGGATTGTCTCATGTTGCTAGTTTCCCTTCTGCAGTGCAGTATTATGAGCTGGTCCTTGAATGTGCCAGGCATTATGATCAGAACACACAAAGAATACTTGGTCCTCAGGGGCGGGTTGTAGAAAATCTCAACCCTATCTCTATTGCCCAAACATTTGATATCCCAGACAGATCTCATGTGGTGGGATTTAGCATGGGAGAAGTTCAAGAGTTCTACGATGAGCAAACTATGAAGTCACAACAATTTATCAATTCTTGGTTGGAGAAGCCTAAATCTCACTATTCTAAATTACCCAAGCAACTATTTAGGATAAAGTTCAAGAAGGAATATTATGATGCCATCACTCTTCTCAGTAGTGTGGTTGGATTGAAGAATGTTGGCATGTTTGATAATTGGATGTGCCATGTGATTGTGAGGATAGAATAGTAAAAGATTAATTACAATTGGGAAGGGGTCATTAGTGGAGTACTCCATGAACAGTTATCCAATGTGTTATAGACCAAGACTTTCACAATGACTTCATATCTGGTCTATGCACTTGCAAGATTCCATCACTACAAAGGATTGGATACAAAGGGAATTTTTGGACAAGATATTATCTACGAAGTTTTCCCTCAGTTGCACTTAGGAGGTTCAAACTATAGGAGGGAAAATGCTACATTTATCATGTATATCACTAGAATGCTTCAAGAAGCAGACATGTTAGGATTTCAGACCTAGCAAAGGAACTCATCAAGAAATATGGGGCTTGGTTTATTCAGTTCCAAACTTTCTCCTACATTCAGATTGATGGCTACCAAAGGGCCCCATACAGACTTCCAAGGTATCCCACTGATCACATTATATTGTTGGAAGTAACTAGGCAGATTTGTGAATTTGATGCTATTGTCAAGAAAGACAAGCATAAGACTAGATTTGGTGGAGACTTCCCCTTGAAGATGGGTGCTCGAGAGGTTTGTCCTTCCATTATTTCTGACTAGGCTTTAGAGGAAGAAATGAGTACCATCAGTCCGTCTTTACATTCTAGGAGATTAAGGTTTGATATTACAGGAGAAGCCCAAAAGAAGGCTAGAAAAGAGTATTGCAACAAGCTGAATTTGGAAGACTATTGGGTCAACTGCAATGATGAATTTGAGGTCAAGAAGAACAAATTCTCAAGGCTTCCAGTCGAGTCAGTTTGATTGTACAATGTGAGGGCAGTTCCCAATCAATTAGAAGACGATGGAAACTTGATCTAGGATCATGCTTATGAGGCCATAAAGGACATACAAATTGGTGATGTGGATTGGTTAGAGGAGGAAAAAATAGAATTGAAACAATTAGTGGATTCGGTTATCAAATTTACTAGGATATGGCTAAAGCATAAGCTATGGGAGATGGAAAATAATGGTGTACAATGCACCTATACGCTAATGGGAGATTTGGATCCCCACTCCACCTCTGAGGAATCTACAGAGCAGGATCCTAAGGGCAAGGGTAAGTTGGACTCTCCATTCAAAATAAAAATAAAAGGTGTTCAAGAAACAGAGGTCTAAGAAATAGAAAAACTGAGAAAACCAAAGGCGAAGCAGAGGACAAGGACTAGGAAGTCTAAGCAGAAAGGGAGTAAAAACCAAAATCCTAAAATTTATGTGCTAGTGCCCAAGAGGAGAAGAATCATAAAATTTTCATATAAGGAAAGCTCTAGGTCTGAGGAGGAAGAAGTTGCCCCACTAGTGGTAGATATTGAAAGTTCAGAGGAGAAGGCCAGGGTGTATACAAGGAGGTCTAGGACTCCTTCTCCCAGGGACAGTGTGCCTTAGGCGGATCTCCCTTTTGGTGGTTTCTCATGAGGATTAGCATGATGATGTGCCTTCCGCTCATGGAGCTCAAGGCAAGCCTGGTGAGTCAAAGGATGTTGAAGATCATCCGAATATTGAAGGGGAGGAATTTCATGAAGGTGATCTCCATAGTGTAGAGGTAGAAATTGGAAAGATAATGCAATCCCATATGGTTGCGTATGTGGATTCCTCTGTCAGAACTGAAGAAGTCCCTCCAAGAGAAGAGGAAATAGTGAAAGTTCCCTCACCTATACATGAAGAAGAGCATGTTGAGGAGAAGGAAAGAAAGATAGATGAGACTCCTGATAAATATGATATGAGTGAGGAAGCACCTAAAGATTGGCAGGAGGAGAAACAAAGTGAGGTGTAATTAGAATCCACTGTCCCTGGTTGGCTGGACAAAGAGATAAGGAGAAAACAAGTTGTTATGGAAGATATTCCACCAAATTGGGATGTACTACTAGCCAAAATTGGAAAAGATAAAGGTAAGAAGAAGGCTAGGGTGATCTCGAGGATTGAAAGAGATGAATCTCATGATAGAGTTGTTCACATTGCCAACCTTGCTCTAGATAAAAACAAAGATAATGTGGCTAGAAAGGATTATAATGTGCAGACTTTCAACTTGGGGCCTTCTTCTATGGAACAGGATATTGAATATTATGAGGGTTCTATTGCAGTCATCATGGGCAGGCTGAGAAAGGAAATAAATACCAAGCATGAGTTGAAGAAAGCAAATGAAAATCTCAAGAAATGCTTGGAGGATTTAATGAAGCCCCTGCAATCCATTAACCCTTCAGTTTCTACTATGAATCCTTTTCCTCAGGAGACCATCACTGAGCTTGAAAAGATGAAAGATTCTACTGTTGCCAAAACAAGTTGGTTGTAGGGGTGTGGACCAAAGGTAATGAGGCTATTAAGGATATTTTTCAACTGGAAAGGATGCTATCATGGCAACCAATTGGTTGAAGGCAGTGTTGGCACAAGATAAGGAGGATACAGATCTCCTTATGAAGAAAACCAAAACTATCATGGAGTACACCTAGGATAGGTTGGTAAGTGATGGGATTCTTCCTTCCTCTAGAGCTATCAAACCATGGGAGTGGTATGAGACATTGCAGATTAGGCAGAAAGTGTTGAAGAGGGTTCACAAACAAAGGAGGTAGATTGATGATGCCCTAGTCAATGTTTACAATGGATCCATTGCCTTCTTTGAAATGATGATGGGAAGAAGGAAGATCGTTCCCAAGTACTTGAGCTTGGAATAGTTAAAGAAGTGGTGGCCTGATATTTATGCACTGAATAGTTATGGTTCCATCTCTGAGCATCAGTTAGATGATGTGGCCACATATGTTGTCATTCACAAATACCTAACATATAAGGTGGATTGGGACGAGTTGGTAAAGAAATTAAGGGAGGAGATTGTGTCAATCGAAAGATGACTTAGGGTTATTCCATTACCACCTATGGCTAACTTGGATGGGGTGCTATTGAAATTCCATGAAGGGTCGGATCGGCATAGAGACAAAGGGGAAGGCAGTTAATGCCCAACTACTTCAAGATTTGTGCTTCCCCATTATCACACCCTACATTGGTTCGAGCTACATTGGTAATCCTGGGCCAACCTAGGTTTAGTTCATGCATTTAATGTATTCCTTTGTTCCATTTTGACTTTCTCTTGGCTGGTCAATGGTGCCCAGTTAATGCTGCGAACTCTTGCTTGGTTGACAGGCTTTCTAGGGGATTTTATATATTTAGCATTTTGCCTCATTTGTAATTGTTAGAAATAGTTAGCAAGGGTTAGAAGATAGATGTAGAATAGATCAAAATATTTAGAAGCGAATAGAGCAAGTTATCAAGTAGCAGTTCTCAAGTAAATATTGTAATAGAAAGTTGGAATTGTTGCTATAGTGGATAATTTGAATGCAAGTAATGACATTGTGATTTGGTGCCATACTTGTATTCTCTTTTCTTGCATGGTTATTTCTATTATATCTTTAAAATTTCTCTGAGGAGGTTAATATTTAGTTTAGATTTGATTCAATAATGTTTGTGATTTGATACTTGAATGTTGCAGCAATCCTTCAGTCCATACTTTTCGCAACCAACTGATTGTTAGCTGCTTTGCAAAGTTAGGCTGGACTTCATATTCATTGTGCTTAGTTCAATCATGAAGATTTGTTCATTTCAATTGTAATAGGGTTGTTTGAATGAATGTTCATGATTTGAAAATCTTAACACCTCAGAAGATTGCAATGTTTTCTGTAAGATTGCAGACTTATCTGGGTCAAGTAGAGATTAGTTTTGAGGGATTGGTCCATTTCAGTGTTTGTCATTTGCAATGTTAATCTTAGGAGTAGTATTAGATTTAGAAATCTCTTTGAAACCTTTATCTTTTTCTATTTCTTTGATTATTGGGTTAGATCTAGGATTAAACTATCATTAGATTGTTAGATCTGATAAAATCAATTTAGTATTTTGCTTGTAGTAAGTTCCCATTGTGATTACCAATATTTTCACATTTTATCACTGAGTTGTTCATGCATTGTCAAGACCTTACATTAGAGACCTTGGGGTTATCTCTTGAGGCTTGCTGATAGAGATTTACCTTTCAAGTGAGATAGGATATTATATTCTTTCTGAGTTGTTGCTGTGCAAAAAACACCATCAATAGGATTTGTACTAGAGGGAGGGCCTAAATAAGCAAGCTGGATCAATTTTTGAATTCCATCTCTCTCGAGATTCAAAAGAAGGACAAGATTCGCTCTAGGAGAGGAGGAATTTTAGGAATTACTAGACCCTGCTAGGTCGAGAAGGACCAATAGAAGGGGAGAATCATCATCATCCCATCCACCCCCCTCATCTCCATCATCCCCATCTTCATCAGGTTCATCTAAGTCTAAGGAAATTCCCAATCCACAACCTTGGTCAGTCATAAATCAGCCATTATCACCTCCACCTCCACCAATGGCTTTCCTAGCAACCAACCCATCTCCATTAAGTTTTGTCATTTACAATGTCATGCCCAAAAACCCTAAACACTTTTATTCAAAATTCCATGTCAATGATCCAAATAGGACCACTGAGAAACACATCAAAATCTTTCAGACTGGCCTCAAGGATAGAGGGATAAACCATGAGGATGTAGCATGTAGATTATTTCCTTATTCACTAGGAGAAGATGCATTTTATTGGTACAACCATTTACTGGATGGATCTATCCAACATTGGACTAAGCTACAGGCTGTCTTTTTGTAGAAGATTCGAATCCCCATTAGTTCTAATGAGCTTTACCGTCAGCTTACTAATGTGAAAAGAGAGGTCAATGAGCCTATAGGATAATTAAACAATATGTTTTATCATGCTTATACCAAACTATAGACCCCTTATGCTATTGATGAACCCACTGCTCTAGAAGTTTATTATGAGGGACTTGATAGTTTCACAACTACCTTTATGAAGTGGAGTAATAATCCCCCTAAGAGTCTACTTAATGCATATGTAGAGATTGTGAAAGTTAGCACTAATCTAAGACATCTGTCTGGGCCTCTACCCTCATTAGGACCCGTTGCTCACCCTGGACAAGTTTCAGCTCTCAACCAGGCTCTAGTGAACTATACTCCAATCATGAATCATATACCTTAGTTACCCCTAGTCCCTCACCCAGGACCTTCCATAGGACAAGTTTCATCCACAATTAGTTACCCTCAGTAAAACATGAATCAACCTCTACATATCCAACTTTAGGCTAGTTATCCTTCATACCTACAAAATTATGAAGTCTTGAACCAGTTACTAAATGCCAATGCTATAGTAGGGTATTCCCAGAACAATGTGAATCAACCTCCATACAGTAATCCTGACAAGGAAAGGCTAGATGAATTTTCTAAACAAATAAAGAAGCTAAATATGGAGGTGACTTACTTGAGGAACTAGAATAGTCAATTGCAAGCTACTTAGAGAAATATGCAGTCCAATTAGAATAGGTAGAATCCACAAGGTTACAATAATGATAGAGGGCAACGTCAGGACCAAGGATACAATAATGATAGAGGATACAACAACGACAGGGGATATAACTAGGATAGAGGTTACAATAATGACAAAGGGTATAATAATGACAAAAGATAGAACTATGATAAGGGGCAACCCTTAGGCCAAAACTTTGACAAAAGTGGTGGACAAGGGTTCGAGAGAAGGCAACAATCAGGACAAAATAGGACCTAGAACATAGGGCTTAATAATGGAGGAGTCCCCACCCCATTAGATCAACTAGTTAGTCAACCTATCAATCAGTCTACTAGTCAACCAGTTAATCAAGAGAAGCCTCCTAGCGGTGTATATCTAGCTGAAGCTACTTTATCAAGGTGGTGTAGGCTCCACAAGACTAGTCAGCATTCCAAGTTAGAATGTCAAGAATTCCAAATGATGGCCTCAACCTTTCAGTATGAAGTGGAAAAAAATGTAAGTGGTCAAGAAATAGTACCATCCAACCCTTATGATTCACTGGTGTTGGTATTAAACCATGCTCCTTTTCTGCAAAGTAAGGAGAATGTACCCAAAGAAGAATTTGACTAGTTGAAGGAAGAGGCGGACTAGGCATGCAATGGGGATGAAATGACATAGTTATTCAATGAGAGTCAAATGAATGATAATGGTCCCAAAGATGAAGAAGAAGATCATGTCAAAGATGAAGCTTACATTGAAGAAGTGCAGACCTTCCAAAGACCTATCAAGAAGTATGACTTGAGGGAATTGCCACACAGGTGCCCATAGGCTAGAGGTCCCTTTACTACTTCTATCCCACTAAATAAGTTTGACACACCTCTAGACCCTAATGCTACTAATAATCCATCACTTCCTCAGGTGTCCAAGCAATATTTATCTCAAGATCTAGGACATGCTGATGTACCCAAAGGGAGAAATACTGATGCAAATAAGGAAAAGATGGTGGAATACCCAAGGGAGACTCCTATGGATTTAAATGAAGGACAATTGGCCACATATGTTACTGAAGAACTCTAAAAATTAAAGGTAAATCTATCTATATTTGAGTTATTAAGTGTTCCATCCATTAGGAATGTATTCTTAGGATCTTATAATGCAAATTCCATGTCACAAGATAAATCAATTAGCCAGAGTGTCAATAGAGTATTTGGTTCTCAGTCAGTAGGAGGAAAGAATTAGACTCATGATCATGTCCATAGGCCCCCTGGAGATACTAGGAAAGAGAAATACAAATCTCAAGTTGTTCAAGTAGATACTCCCTTAACTTTGTTTCAAGGGAAGACAAACACTCCTCCATTCCTAATTTCTGTTCAAATATTTAGTAAAAATTTGCATAATTGTCTTTTGGATTCTGGTGCTTCAACCAATGTTATTCCTTTTAGTGTATGTCAAGCTATGGGAATTACTCTTGCTGAACCATAGAAGAAAGTCACATAATTGGATAGGACTGAAGTCAATGTTGTAGGAGAATTAAATATGATTCATATGCAGATTGCTTCTGATCCTATGATTCAATAGGTTATCAATATACATGTAGCTGACATACTTGATGCTTATGGCCTAATCTTGGGAAGAGACTTTATCAGGGCCTTGAATGGATATGTGTCGACTGATCATTCCCATATGTGGCTTCCTTGGAAGGGAGTGCCAAACCATATGAGAATTGAAAGAGAACCCAAAATGAAGTATATGATTACGAAATATTAGAAAACCTCTACTAAAATTATGGTATCAGAAGTAAGTATGGGTAACTATATGCTTGTTGCTCCTTTTGAAGAACTAGATATGGAGGAAGTTGTTATGTTCTGCATAGTACCTATTGACCTTACAGTAGAATCCAGTGGTACTAAAGTCCTGATCGAACCAGCTGAAGACGATAGTGGTTTGAAAGATAGTCAGCTTGGTTTGCTAGATAATTTTCAAGAGTTCATTCAAAAATGCATTAAAGATCAAATTCAGTTGGGAAAAGGAATGAAATTTTCAAAGCTACTCTTTCCCAATTGGTGCAGAGTGCATAATGCCTCTCATTTGGAATTGGATTGTTCCTTATGCCAAGCTATAGTGGAACAAATATAGAAACATATCAACCCAACTCCTACAATCAAAGATGATATATTGAGTGTTCAAGAATATCCCCAAGGGAAAAGAGTGATGCCTTTTGAAAATCCATCTAGCAATAACAATGCAAGTGAAAAAGTAGGGAACTCTGCAGCTACTGGTTGTTGGACTTTAAGTTTGGATGGGTCCAAATCAAAGAATGGAGCTAGGGAAGGTTTTGAGCTAATTAGTCCAAGAGGTAAGATATTTTTTTGCTGCTCATAGAATTCAATTTCACTGTATGAATAATGTAGCCGAATATGAAGCTTGGTGCATGGATTGTTAATGGTATTGAAGAGGAAGGTTAAGATCTTGCAAGTTTTTGGAGACTATGAGTTAATAGTGAAGCAAGTCAGGAGACAATACTCTTGTCATGATAGGAGAATGACCAACTATAGACACTGAGTGTGGGACCTCATCGAAGGATTTGATGCCTTCAACATTCAGTTGATTCCATGAAATAAGAACCAGACAACTGATTCTCTTGCTCAGGCGGCAAGTACCTTGTAGCCTCTGTCTCTTTCGGGACTAAAGAAGTTTACTGTGGAACTAACCCCAGTACTATCAGTACCTGATAATATCATCAACTTCTAGGTATTTGAAGATGATAAGCATATCTTAAATTTTATTACTAGTATTGATGTCTTCGCTTCTCAAATCATTGACAAAATTGAACTTCAAGAAGCTAAGATTGACTTGGAAGGGGTAATTAATTTGAAGACCAACACGATTCACAGGGGAATGGTGCAATTAGAGAGGATTTTTGATCTGGACAAGATCAGAGATTAGGAATAGGATACCAGGAAAGAGTCTATTAGTGGACAGTGTGACAAATATAATGTAGGATCTCAAGAGGATGTCAAAAATGTTCTCATTGGAAAAGTGTGCACTACAGAAGAAAGACAAGGAATTATTGATGCATTACATAGATATCTACATGTGATAGCCTAGAGTTATGAAGACTTAAAGACTTATGATACATCAATCATAACCCATACTATTCCTCTCAATCTAGGAGTAAAGCCTTTCAGACAGAGGCAAAGGCCCATCAATGCTTTGCTGGAACCCATAATACAGAAGGAAGTGCAGAAACTATTGTCTGAAGGATAATATTCCCAGTCAGACACTCCACCTGGGTTGCAAACCTGCTTCTAGTACAGAAGAAAAATGGTGAAATTAGGTTATGTGTGGATTTCAGGAACCTAAATAGAGCATCAAAGAAGGATAATTATCTAGTGCCCTCACTGGATGAAGTGCTCCAGATTGTCCATGGATCCCAGATGATGTTCTTATTAGATAGTTATTCAGGGTATAACCGAGTTATGGTGTAGTATGAAGATAGATAGAAGACTACCTTCACCACCAAGTGGGGCACTTTCACCTACAGAAGGATGCCTTTTGGCTTAATTTATGTTGAAGCCACATTCCAAAGAGTGATGGAAATTTCATTTAAAGACATAATTGGTAAGTGCATCATCATTTATATGGATGACCTCACTGTCTTTTCCAAGAAGAGAGGTGATCATATATTAGATTTATGCAAAGTTTTTCAAAAATGTAGAGAGATTGGGATATCTCTCAATCCAAAGAAATGCATCTTTGGAATAGTAGAAGGAAAATTGTTGGGACATGTTCTCTCTGAAAAGGGAATTGCCATTGATCCAGAATGCATAGAGGCCATTCTTAAGATTCCACCACCTACTAGTAAAAAAGAAATGAAATCATTCTTTGGAAAGATCAACTTTGTGAGGAAGTTCATCACTAGATTCATAGAAATAGTTAAGCCACTGAATGCAATGTTAAAGCAGG